>VWZU01008205.1:469704-496679 GCA_013397095.1 Sterrhoptilus dennistouni | reverse complement strand
CATCCATTAAAGGAATTGGCATTGAAAGGCTGTCAGATTTTGCATTTTTTCACAAGGGATGGTTCCAAATAACAGCTCATAGCTTACAGTCTGCATCACTGAAATATACAGCAAGCTGGAGTTGAGTGAAGGTCAGCTATATGGGTGGGAGAGAAGAATGTGCATCTTTGGCACAAGGTAGTATGTACTCCTTCTCTGAAGAGTTTGGAATCCTTTGTTTTCATCTAACTGTCGAAGTTTTGCTGTTGAGGCTTGGCTTAACATCACAATGCTCCATTGTATTTTTGGTTGTTTTCTGGTATAACTGTATTCACTGGACTTTACTGACCAACATTTTGTCCTTGACCCCTCTATTATTTCTGAAGTGGGTGGTTAGCATGATAAATATGGGAAGAGTGCCTGAGCAGACTGACAGGGCACCAAACCATAGATTTGTTTAAAGGCTGTGGATGGATTTTCGATGGCTGGTTGGCTGCTTCATTGTCAGTAATTTATAAAAGCAAAGAAAGGTCTTCTGATGCTGCAAAGGAGATTTTCTGGATCAGTGATTTTGTAAACCATAACCATGCTCCACTGAAATCTGAATATCATTGGTTTTGAGGAATGGTATTTACCTTGATTAGGGGATATAATTTAAGAGTGAGATTCCAAAAAAAACAACAAACCACCCAAACCAAAACCAGAAAAGAAAGAACTCTCATAGAAGATCGTTAAGGAGACTGATACAAAATTACAGGTATGTTGTATAGAAAAACTGATTTGTAGGGGAACTTGCTGGTAGAAGGTAATGAGAACTTTTTTAATCACCTACACTGAAAAAGATGCCTGTCCTGTAGTTAAAATGTTTTAAAAAATGCAATTTTGTATCTATACACTTAAAAAATGTTAATGTAATGTGGAGCAAATTCTGCTGGGTTTTCTGAAACTTTTTTAAAATGTGAATTTATTTTAATTCAATAAAGTGTTTCATTGGACCCAAGGTGTTTTAAATTAAATGGTTTAGATCCAACTGGAGTTTTCCAGTGAAACCTTAAAGTTAAAAATTTCTGAACAGATCTAATTATTAATTCATCTTCTTCTGAAGGACACAGATAATGTGTATAAGTCAGAAGGATAAGAAGTAAGTTCTGAAAGAGCTCCATAACAAATCTGGGAGAAAGAAATGGAGAAGTGCTGTATAATGATAGCAAGGTCAGCCTTTGAAAGCCTCAACAGAAAAATAAGGGAGACAACCTCATTAACATATGTATGTATAGCAAAGATAAAGTAAGCAATCTTCTGTCTGAAAGATCTCTGTACAGGGTTTGCTATCCTGAAGACAAAGTATCAGCCATAAAGGTGAACATTTGTGGTTTTGTGGAATGGTTAATTAAGTGCTTTTTGTGTGTGTGGTTTTTTAGAAAGGCGTGAGTCACACAAGCTAGAGATCAGTCCTGTGGGAATCATATTGCCAGTAGAGTCGATGAGAAAACTTGTCTAGGGGTTTATAACATTCTTCAGGCCACATCAGCTCTGGAATCTCTTAAGTGCATTTTCTATTCATTTCATTATCAATTTTTCACTGTACATTAGGGATACATCCAGCCATTCAGTTCCTTCTCTTATAAGCAGATGATTCTTACCAAATGTTCGGAGTACCTATTATGCTCCATAAGTGTCATTCAGTATAGTCATTATATAGTTTCCTTTGATATAAAGAAACACTTTGCTGCAGAATACCCAACAAAATTGGAACTCTTTACTGACATTCATCTTCCGCAGAGAAATGGGAATAATTCACTTACATTTACACCATTCATGAGTTAGATTTTTACTCTTTGTTAACAGGCCTGAATATCACAGTGAAGATTAGGCAATATAGGCTACATTTTCTGTACATGACATTTTATTGGCCTGCCCCTGTGGTTGTTTTTGGCTTGTACCAAATTTGATTACCTTTCACAGAGGAGGCATATTTTCCTCTTAGCCATTACCAGGTTGTCATTTTTAAGAACATACTTTATGTCCATGTTAAATTTTATACTTGCTCATGGAGTTAGTTACCTGGAATTGTTTTAGTGTTTGTGAGGTGGTTTGAAGTCTGAATAATATATATCTTTTCCTCTTGTAGCTTGCATTCTGTTTAATATTTAATATTTTCAGCAGGGGTTGGCAAGGGACATTAATCTTTTCTATTTATGGCCTTTTCTAAACATTTTTCCTGTTTTCCAAAAGAATTAAAGGCAAAACTCTCACACGGAACAGGAAACTTGGAGTGCTACTTGGGATCAACTTAGGGGCTGCTGCAGTAGGGAACAGCTTTCTCCCTACCACACTGATAAGGATTTTAACTGCAATCTCTGGTGGACCCGTGGGAAGTGAAGGCTGTGTGATCCATCTCCCCAGTCCCTTTGTAGTAATGACTTCATTGATGTCTAAAGTGCAGCAGAGATGTGCATTCTTATCATGTCCTTAGCAGTGAGCTTATCTGTGTTGAACTTGTGGCTACCTTTGGTGTTGCCAGAAGGATACTGAGTATTTCTCTCCACAGTCTTGATGGATCCTCAGTTATGGGGAGAAACTATTTGTTTTAGGAACTCTTGGAGTTTTAGGAGAAATAAATAATCTTTCCACTGGAGATGGAACCTGAAGGGTTGTTTCCTTGGCTGGCTGAGGTGAAAGCTGGGGTATTGTTAATGTTCAGGGTTAATGTTCACTTCTCATGACTGTAAAAGGAGCAGTAATTACTTGTTGAGATAATGGTTGTGGAAGAATGAGATAAAGGCTGAAGAAATGAAAAGATACCTGACTCAGACATTGTTATGGGCGTATTTCTGTTAATGCACAGAGGTATCCTGGTATACACTTAGATACACACAATGCCACTGAAAGAAAATAATTTTAGTATGGAGGGTACCTACCAGATAATTCAGAACCTCATGAAGAAGATGGTGTGGAAACAAATCCCTGTTCTTATGGAAAAGACTGATCCTCTGGCCTTGATTTTCTGCTGCTACAAACTGGCAGAACTCCACTGAGGCCATTTGTATTCATACAGAGCAGACAGGAGTCTGGTATTTACAATCTTAGCTGAAAGAATATGGAGCCAAATCAATTCCTGATTTAACTTCGCTGAATATATAGTTATGTATATGACCCATTATCATTACGGGAAAAGATTTAAATGAAGAGCCAATGCAAATGAAATGTAAAAAACATATCTTGTAACTGTTCAGATGCTACACAGGGTTTTTTTGAGTTTCTTGTAGTTGTGTGTGCTTAGAACATTGCCTTTTGCTTTAACATAAATATCACATATATTTTCAAGTCAGGTGCAAATCATGAAACTTGATTACATACATAACTACTAAAGATTCTGACCTCTTTTAAAGTGGTTTTCCCCTCTGCATATTGACAAAGATTGGAAGTGGACTTTGCTCTGTCTTGGAATTCTTTTTAAAATATCTGACATCCTTTATAAAAACATACACTTTTTAAATAAAGGTAGTCTCAGTTAGTGATGCTAACTCTAAATGCAGAAGTAAAAATAGGACAAAATTCCTGGTTGCTCAGCAACTTCGTTTACATCATAGTGTGGGTAAACAGACATTTGGTGTACAAGTGTCTGCTTGGGTAGCAGGCTGACTTATATCCTGTTATCCTCTACCTTCAGTTTTACTTGGAAGGCTAACAGTACTCAGCCCCACCAGGGTATGAGTGTTCACAGCCCTGCAAGAGATGAGACAGTTGAGTTACAGTGACCAAAGCAGCTGAAGCACTCTTGTGCCGGGGCACCATGCACACTCCAGTGCAGTTTAGCCAAGTGTGGCTGTTCCCCTCTGTTCAGCAGAGATTGTGTTACAGCAGTGGTGAATGTGCTGCTGCTGTGGAGACGTGGCTGACAAGGGTTGGGACAGAGATCCCTGGGCCGTGCTGAGCAGGCAGCTCATACCCTTCTTCCCAGGCTGCAGCTCAGCCCCTGTGTCTCCAAACACCCCAGTGATGCGAGGAGCCCCCTGCTGAAGGTTCTGCTGGCCTCAGGAAGCAGCTCCTTGCCCGCAGAGCCAAGCGCTGGTGCCAGCCCAGGGCATTCCCACCGTGGAGCGCTTTCTTGTGGCCAGTGCCAGTTGGCGCAGGTGGGCCCGGGGTGTCACACCTGTCCCGGGCTGCTCCCACCGAGAGCCGCCTGCCCTGGCCCATCCTGGGCACAAGCCGCTCTCCCAGGTGCTAAATGCCTGCACATCCCTTGGGAAAATGAGGCAGAGGGCTTTCTCTGTAGTGGTGCTAAATTGTAGAACATCTCAAAAGACGATGAGTTTGGTAAGTTTGTGATTGCTGGCTGTTGGAGGTGGCACCTTGTGTTTTGCTGGCAAGGTACTGTAAGCACACGTTGCAGGTGTATGGGCTGTGCAGTACCACAGATTAGACTGAAAATGGTTTTAGTGCTTGTCTGTGACGAGTTTGTAAGAAGAAAAGCAAGTACTAAAAGGTACTGTCATTTTTATAGACAAGCTACTTTATTTGCTATTGCAGTGCCCCACAGTTAAAATGGAAATCAATTTTAATGCCTTATGAAAATGCAGAAATATTTGTCTCATTTACAGAACTTCCAAAAAGGACAGATAATAAAATTCCCCTGATTTATGATCTATAATTTTATGTACTCTGTGGTTTCTTGTTCAGTGCATCTCTCCACATAAACATTCCAAAAGAATGAGGAAAGATAGATCTGAATGAGATTCCTGAATCTAACTTCACACTGAATTTCAGATCATAGAAACTCTCTCCATATTCAAAGCTCTCTTTGATGTGAATGTTCCCAAATTTTGGGGAAGTGGATGCTTAACTTTAAAAATCAGTAACCAGACATTTCTCTAGCAACCACATAGTACTGATCTGGACTAAAAAACCCAAAGCTGTAAGGGACCTGCCTATATAAAAAGAACCAATGAAATGTAAAAATTGGCATAACTGCACTCTGTATGAAGATAATGGATAAAAGGACTCTAAAGATAGTAGAATTAAATGACAAATGTTATTTTTCAGGAGAGTGAACCATACTAAAATATTCTGTTGACTTCATGCAATCTTTGTTGAAAGCCTTTGAATGCCCAGCTGAAAAATTAGTGTAATCATTTTGTAATTCGTGTAGATATACAACACAGTTATATCTTGAGCCATTAAAATGAGATTAAAATTTGTGTGAGATTCTTCAGTACATTTTGTGGCAGTGCTAACACAACACCATAAATTAAGGCTTTAGCCTCATTCTATCATATGTTACAACAAAGTTTGTTCTTTTGTGGCTGTTGTGGTTGAGGATTCTTGTGGCAGTTTCTGGAGAGCAGGTGTGTACTTGTAGCAAATAAGCTCTTAAGTTTTTTTGAATCTGTCTTCTTTTATGTCCAGATGTATAAAAACTTGTAAGGTGCAATATGATGTGCATATTTCTTAGAAAGAAGTGAGTGTCATTTATGGTGTTGCTTATGCTCCTCAGAATAACTTAGCAAGAGGACAAATTCTACTGATTACCTAAAGTCTTGATTCTGCCATTTAGATTTGCTGCAGGTTGTACATTTGGTGTTTGAGAGAGAAATGCTGGAGTGCATTTTTCATCCTCTTTTCCTTATTTTTGATTTTGTCTTTCCTATGTCAGTTTTGCAAATAGCTTTCCAGAAGTTGACACTCCATTAATCCGATGAGCTACTTTCCTGCTGGATAAAATTTTAAAGTAAAAACGATGGAAGGCTGGTGTGTGGGCCAGGAAGCATCAAAGCATGGCTAGGATTTCATGCTCAAGCTTAGCATTTGCAAAGCTGTCAAAACAAACACTCAGGAAAATACAAATAATGGTCATCCTATTTATTGAATGAAAATTTAATTCCAAATTGCCTTTGTTTAAATCAGCTGCTTACACTTTGTCTCCTCTGCTCATCAAGGATTCTGTTAACTAACATACTTCAAAATCTAGACTGCCAAAAATAGTGACAGCTTTCATTAGCTGAACATTTCCCACAACAAAAGTGTGATCCCTTCAAGGTTCTTTGTTTTGGGTTGGACATATTGCCTGAATTCCAGATTTATTCCCCATTCATCAACATTAGTGATGTAAACTGTACAAACCCCCAATGGCCCAGTGGATATCCTTCTGCTGAGAGCAGGAAGAAGAGAGCTAGTGGGAAGAGAAGTTGGCTGAGCAGCCAAAGGTGCCTGTGTTAGGGATGTGATGCTTAATATTTTACTTTTGATTCTTTGCAATGTTTGTGTGATGTGAGAAGCTTGGTTGTCAAAAGCCAGCTGAATAACACCCCTCCAAACCCCGTGTATGAAGGTCCTGGCAAGCAAGCTAACCAAATTCAGCTGGCTACTGAATTTCAAGGATAATAGTGTTCATTACAGGGCATCTTTTACAAGGTGCTGGCAACTGATACCATTTACTAAGTGACAGGATTGGGCTCTGCTAACAAATGTGCAAATGAGTGTTTATCTGGCACTGCTTGTAATTCTATATTTCCCAAAATTTAATTTTTGAAATCTATATTCTTCTGATACTTTTGACTTGCTGCCTCAGAATCAACAGATCAAGGACATCCTTCGAAGATGGTACTAAAAAAACATGACTTTGAGTTCTCTGAACAGAAATTATGAAACTAAGAATGAAATAAAATTAAGTAATGTTAAATTTAGGAAAAACAACATGTTGAAATTCGGACTCTCTAGACTCTGCAAGTACCACAAAGAGAAACTGATGGAGCTTTGCTAAGGTCAGTTAAAAGAAATCTGGAAATAAATATTGGAGAATATGCTTTAGGAACAGAGTAGTCCATCAGCCAGGAGCTGGATTTCATTAATATTTTTCCTCTAATATTAAGGTACATGAGAGTGAATAGTTGAGGTTTGAATTATTCTGCTTGTTAAGATTGTTTTGTCTTGAGTTCCAATTCCTGTGATGGAAGAAAGGATGGCTCAGTTTAGTGAAGCAGCTTCAGTCTGATCAGTTTAGTTCCGGAGCATCTCTACCAGCTCTTGATTTGTACACAGGCTGGCAGCCCATTTGTGAAGCATCACTGCCAGCATTTGCAAAAATGAGCAATGATATATTATTTAAATATTCTGGGTTTTTTTTTAACAGTCTCATTGCATTACAATTGCACAATAAGATAGGAGAGATTTTTTTTTGTTGTTTGTTTGNNTTTTTTTTTTTTTTTTTTTTTTTGTTTGTTTGTTTGTTTGTTTTTTTACATTCTTAAAAAGGCAACTTAGATTAGAATTTGGAAGTGGAATGTTGGACCAGAACCCCATCAGGGCTTTGAGAAAACCTCTGTCTATATGTATATCTTTGGTTCATGAGTACATGGCTCAGCCTTGAGCTCTTTGCTGAAGTAAATGTCATCACATTTGATCTTACTTTGGAATAAGTGAAGTTATTTTTTTTTCCAGAATCCAAAAGCTCTGTCAGATATATTTTGCAGGGCATGCTGCTTTTACTGTTTTCTCTCCTTGCCTTTATTGGTCTCAGCTGCTACTATACAGCAATCAATATAATATAGGGTACAGAGAACAAGCTATGGCATTGCTACATTTTTCAACAGGAAAAGGGAGTCTTTGCTGTACTGAGAGCTGAAGAAGCCATTGAAACCCTTTGGCTGACCATCTGTAAATTTGAATAGATGCATATTGGGGTAAACTGGTATTTTTGTGAGGCATTTGTTCTGCCCAAATCAGGGAGGTGTGGTGCTGGTTGAAATAATTCAGAGCAAAACTCAGTCAGCTTCAAAATTGTCTTTTGGTCATTTCAAATTCCCCTTGATATTCTCATCCCACTGTGGCTCTGTCAGAATCAACACAACAAACACGTGAACACTCCCTGTCTTTTTCAGTTTGGCTCTTGTATAATGCCGCCTGTTCTCTGGGACACTTCCAGGGAGCTGCAGCTTACCAAGAGACTCCCCAGAGGAGCATGGAGTTTTTATTTATTTTCTGTAACAAAAAAGGCCCTATGTAATCCTGCCTCACCCTGTCCTCCCCAAAGGAATGACTAGGGGAGAACAGCAACATCTAGATTGATTACTACTTGTTGGTGTAACTCTTCAATTTTGTTTTTCAGTTCACCTTCCCCAACCTTTCTTTTCCAGATGGAATTTTTCCTCTGGTGCCAAGTACTGAGGAAACAAAAATATGATTCTTCAAGCCCAAATATATTAATAAGATTCAGAAAGATGTTTGCCAATGTATTCAACAGGAGAGGAAACTGATTGCTACCTCACAATAAAGTTTCTCTGCTATAAATTTTAATAGTTTTAAGCACTCTGGAGTTTTCTCTGACCTCTAGGCATGTTTTTTATTTTTTTAAAATGATTGTTGATACAATCTCTCAGAAGAAGGGGAGAAAAGAAGTGCTTTGCTGGTCTACTTTCAGGTAAGCTCTAAAAGTTCAAGTGCACCAATTACACATAAAAGAGCAACAACTTTTGTAAAGCTTCATTTGAATCCCAAAGGGGAAAAATGATAGAAAATCAATTAACTTTCCACATGAAAAAATAGCTCATATTGCAAAGCTTTCTTTGCATAGTTTTCTGATTATGTTTGAAAGCAAATTGCCTTGATTATACCTTTGATGGGAAGGAAAGTCTTTTAATTAATTTAATACATGCTATAGCAGTGCTAAATTGTATCATGGAACAATTAAGTGGGTCTACACTGATATTTTTGCCCTGTTGAAAATGGATATTGCTCACTTAGTGAGTCATGCTCTTGCTGGGTTGACGCAATTATCCATTCATCGCAGAGTGTGTGACATGAAAGTTATTAGGACCTTTTATATAGGAGAGAGGCTGAATGGAGTAAACAAAAAACCCATTTCACTGAAGAATCAGTGAAAATTCAGAGCCTGTACCCCTACCGGGGGCTGAACCCAAGCCTTTCAAGCCCTGAGACAGCCCCTACTTTGGTAATATTCAAGCTTCAGATCTATTTCCTATGGAAATACTGAAATGAGGAGTGGAAGTGATTGTCTATTAGTAATGTACTGATATGATCCTCAAACTCATGTGCAGCTAAGAACAACTGATAGCAAATTTGTAGTAGCATCTTGAGTAGTTGCTGCACTAGCTGATTCTGAAACCAATTTTTTGTCTCAAGCTGAAAGTGATTACATTTATTATGTTTGCTGAGAATAGGATTTTTGAATGACAATTTTAATTTAAATATTCTAAATATAACCAGAAACAACACGGTTGATTTTTTTTGCCACTCATGCATATTCTTATAATGATGTTACAGTATATTGTTGAAAGAAAATAACATTAGGAATTTTCTTGATATGTCTGTTTGATGTTGGACATGTTCTTTTCCTGCTGAACCAGTGCAACTGGGTCACATCACTTTTCCTGATGGATCTTGTCTGCTGAAAATGTATTTGCCTACATCCTGCTTTTCATGCTGAGGTGGGCTGAGTCTTTTCTAGTGAGCTGTAGAATCAAATATCCAAGAGCTGAGTAATAAAGGAAAGATTGCATCACCTGATAGTCTCATGAATTAACTCGTAACTGTCTAAACTCAGATAAAATACCATCACAGATTTTTCTAATGTCTCAAGGCCATAAACAATCAAAAATAACAAGCTGTACAAAAGAGGAACAGTACTCTCATTGCATGCTTTCTGACCTTTCTGGGTTCTTAGAGAAGGGCCAGCTGATGAGGGATTTGTTTATAAAAGGGATCTTGTAACTATGGTTATTGAAAGACTTGAGATTGGATGGGAAGCTTTCTAGCAGCAGTGTAAAGGAGAATCTGTACTAGGAATGAATTTCAGAGGTGCAAAATTGTGGCTGTGAGCACTGTACCACAGGACAGGTAAATTCTGATTTAGTATGTTAATTATTTAGAGATTTAATTTAATTAGAAGTGTTAGATTCATAATTAACATTTTGAATTGTGACAGAATTGGGCTGGAAAACAACAGTAAGCAAGGAGCATTGTCAGATGCACTTTCTAGTCTTGTGAACCAACAAAAATATTTAGTGTTGACCAGAATGACAAAGCCAGGAACCAGAATGGCTGCACGACATGCCTGGTGTTAGGTGGAGAGAGGCAATTTGTGCCAGTTAATTAGTAAAGATTCTCATCCTTGTGGGTGCATTTCAAATTTGCTTGTGGCTCACTGAGGGTGTCCATAGGGTGAAAGGGCCAGTTCAGTACCTGCCTCTCCCTGGTTCCAATAGGTTTCTGCCTGTCTTCTGGACCAGCTGAGGACTGTATTGTCAGTGCTTGACTGTGGTGGTCAGGCTTAATTGTGTGTAGTCAGTAAATGTGTCTGCACTGCTGGTACAATCACATATTTGCTTTTTGCAATGTGGCATGAATGGATCAATGTAGCCCTCCACCTTCCCGTCAACTGAGATTATGAAGCAAAAAAATCTTGTTTCTTTTTTGTTATTTAAATTTGTGTTTCCTACTGTTGCAGATGCCAGACATTTATGTGCTTCTTCAGTTCTCCCAAGTGAAAAATACCAAAAACATAGCATGCCTTCACTCTACTGTAGTTTGATTGCACTAAGGTTCTATGCTTAATGTTTAGCCTTTTTCATCAAGAGGAAAGAAAATACATTCTAGCCTTATTGAAAGGCAAAGATAGATTGTTTGTGAATTCTGTTAGTGCTGAGATCAGCATCACACTTACTCAAGACCTAGCCCCTCTGAAAAAGAACAAGGTCGTGTCAAAGGTGATTGAAAATGTCACTGATCCTGAAAAGCAATCATGTATGGCTAATCATTCCCAGTGTAACTAGAATGTGATTTTCATTGGATTATTCTAGGAAAGATGCTCCTTGGCAGTTTCAGCAAAAATGTTAAAGAACTACGGTATTTTTAGAAAAAAAGTCCCTCCTGATCTATTTCAGTTCCTGAATTTTCCACTTAAGCTTGGGATCATTAATTCCTAATGCAATTTGTGTGCCCCACGAGAACAACAGACCAATAGGAGACTCCCAAGCGCGCTGCCTCTGGCTGACTCTGTAAAGAGACTGGTGGCTGATGGGCAGTGCTCCAGACATAGTTTCCCTGTGCTTAAATTCACAGTAAGACAAAAATTGTTTTTTTGGGAAAAAATTAGTTACTTACCCTTATTTTTTTTTCTTTTTCTCTAAAATAACGCAGAAAGGAGTGTAACTGCATTGACTCCATAAAACCAGTTCTCATTGCAGAGCACATGGTGGCAATGTTGCACCGCTCCTGAGCAGCTCTCATGTGGCACTTACCCAAGCCATATTCATTTACCGTGCAATAAATAGATAGATGCAGTAGAGTGCTGCTTTACCCAGGGAATATTATACTCGTACGTGGTAGCACTGATTGTGTTTTCTGGTAAAATAAAGAGTAAGTTATAGGAAAAATAATTTTTCTTCCTTTCTTTTTACCACTTCTGTATTATTTGCATGTGTCCTAGGCACAGAGATACAGTTCAAGTTTTGCAGAAATAATGTAGCTGGTATTGGAAAAACATATGACAATTTAGTTTTGTTCCATAAACCAAGTACACCTACCTTAGAGGAGCACTTAGGATAATAAAACCTTCTACCCATCACGCAGAAATTGGAAACTGAGGGTTTCTCACTTTCAGAAGAAGGTTTTACTATTTAAACAAGCTAGCCAGCAACTCTCTCTTTGAAAAACATCTCTAGCCAAAATATAAGCTTTCCTAAATGTCCTCAAAGAAGTGGAAGGAAACTTTTCCTTAGCTGGAGAAATTCCAGGCACATATAAGTGTGAGTTCCTGGGTTCAGTTGCTGTGGATGGCTCTTGGCACAAATCCCTGAGAGCCTGTGTGGTTTGGCTGAACTCTTCAGTGATCACTGCAGCAGAGCAGCCAAGGATTCATGTACCTCTGGCTTTCTTCTCTGTTCAGCCTGACAGGAGGGCCCTTCAGAGGCAGACTGAGTAGGAGAGTACTTGCATTACAAAGGCAACACTGCTGAGTATTTCAGGTCTCTGGGGCTGTTGTCTTTCATATTTGTCTTACTTTTGGTGTGCTGTTGCAGCTCTAGCAACCCAGTTCCCAATCCATGGTCTTCCCTGGTGTTCCTGTGCTTCTAATGATCTCTGCCCTGGCAGACAAATATTTCACTGTGGCTGTCTTGGCTAACCTGATTTCCATTCCACCAACATAAGGTGAATGAGTTTTTTTTTTCCCTTCTGTTTTTTTGGCTTTTTAGATCTAGACATGGTATGAGCCACTGCCTGGTTATTCTACTTCTCCTTAAAGAGTCTGGATTCAACTCTGGATCTTGATGGCAGGAGCAATTAAGTCAGCAGGTATCCCCAGAGTATTTCCACACTGCTTTCTTGCTCTCTGAGTGGGAGAGCCCAAGGGGAAAAACAAAGCTGCAAGATGTCAAGACACCTTCTCATAGAGTAAGAAGCTAAATACAGGTTATTTCAGCTAACAAGCAATATCGTGCTTTGTTCTATTCTCCTAATTCTATCAGACACAACTGTAAACTAAAATTTCAAAAAGCAAATGTCAAAGTGTGGGAGCAAGCACTCCAGGTAAGCCACACTCAACCAACTGCTTGGATTCAATTATTAGGAGACAAGTGCATTCAAACTGGTTGGTATGTTGATTTTTGTGAGCAACACATGTTCACAAAGACCAGCAAAACCTAAATATTAGAAATTAAACAAATATTTGTGTCATGTTGCTGTTAAGGTTACTGTAAATGAAAACCTTCTAAAACCACTGAAAATATGTTGAAGTAATTGTTGCAGCAATAGCAGAGAAATGATGGTTTTTTCAATGTCAAAGACCTTTATTAGCTGTACATTTTCTGGATGAAGATCAAGAGCCGTACAATTCAATGTCTTCTTTGTTTATTCACAAGAGGGATAACTTGAGTGGTAATGGAAAAATTAGAATGGAAATTGGCCAATAACTGCTGATCAGGATTATGGTATGTCTTGTCTCTCCTCGCATCCAAAAACCAAGATGGAGGCCTTCAGAAATGTACTGATGAGGAAACCTTTGTGCCATATGGTTATTTTTCAGATGTGTAACATAGCCCATATGTTATGATCATTATTTCTACTGTCAATATTTTTAGAAAAAGAAATAAATAAGAAGAAATGATCATGGTAATGAATTTTCTCCAAATATGTCATCTTTGAATGATCCAGCTGGAACTGTAAATGTCCTAATTCAACCTGTGCACACGAACCAGACCTGCTGCCTGTGCCACTGACTCCCTGGGCCACACTGACACAGTTCCTAATCTTTCAATCCTATTACCCACCCTCTCTGTGTTTCTGGTGAAGCTTCTTGAGACTGGCCATGTTCCTGCCTCAGAAATGCTATGATAGTTCCCATACCCAGTGCTAATTTTATTTAATTTAATTTCTCCCTATTCAGAATCTGCCAAGTCCCACTTGCCCAACACCTGTCAATAGTGTGTCGGGGTTGAACAACTTTGTGTGATTTTCTGTGCTCTTTACTTTACAGCCCACACTGCTGGAGATTAACAATGCAGTGAAATTTCATTAGGAGCCCTTGGCTCAGCTGCCTGCAGTCACAAGGCAAAAAAATGCACCACCCTGTTTCCCTCAGAGATTTAGTTTACCTTCATCTTTCTGTTTTGGTTTTAAATTGAGCTTGAAAATGACAGAAACAAACTCAAGCACTACTAGTAAGAAAATGTTAAACCCCTTTTGTAAAAATTATCATCTGTGAAGTGCAGAGAAATAGCTAAGCTAAACATTCGTAATTTAGCAAGAAGGATATTAACATCCATTAAAAAAATCTTGCTGGCTTTTGCTCATTTTCTCTCACATAAGTAATATATCTGTTTGCTAATCTCTAACAGGTGCTAAAAGCCCAAGCATTTGCCAGTTGCTCTAAAAAATTGTGCATTTGCCACTTTGTATTAATGGCATGGTGATCTTCTGCAGCATCTTTTGCCAATCTTTTTTAAAAGCCAGTACAAGTGTAATTTTTGCAGTTGAGGCCTTAAGTCCCTTGGAGTCTCAGCAAGGCTTCATTGGTGTGCAGATGTATTTCCACTGAGCACCCAGAAGTATTTCAGCAAGAGAAACATGCTGAAGAGAAATGCAGTAGCTCTAGATAGTAAAGGCAGATGCTGTAGAGTACTGACTGCGGGCTAGAAAGTTACAGAGATTATGATATTTAATGTTCATCATTAATTGAGAGATGATGTATATTTACTCTCCTACTCTGATAATATTTTACTTGGTCAAAGTTTGATGGTAACAAGCAACAAAATCCATAGTACGTCATATACTTTCTCTCCTGCACGAGCAGCACATGGAAAAAGTGTAAATATCACATTTAAATGCTGAAATAGCAGTCTGGTTTCCATGAAGTGCATCATAGAAGGGATTTATTGTGTGGGTTTCAGATGTAATATAAGCTCCTTTAGAGGCAAAAGCACAGAGTAGTTCAGACAGGACCATGGAAATGCAATTGTCCAGCCTGCCCAGCAACTAAACCTAGTTTGTCCTCATAGGAAGTGACACAGGCTAGAAAATGGTTAGTGGCGACAATGGCTCTGCTATCCTGATTATCTCACTTTATTCTTCTCTACTACCCTGCAATCACTGGGCAATCTGTTTTGTAGCAAACACTATTTGAGATTGTGTTGTCTGTGGGAAACTTCCTTTTCATGTTTCATTACTTCTTAGTGGAAGCTACTTGTTTTGGGTGGTCTGGGCATATGCAGCAATATAGGAGGGCTGCAAGGTGCTTAAAGTATATTCCAACATTTTCCATGGTGTTCTATGACAGATGTTTTGTCCAGTCATATTAACCTATTATCTTGAAAATATGTTCCTAATAAAGAAAATGCAGACCTCATTTCCCCCTCTTACTTCAAAAATCTGTTCTAGTGTGCTATTGAGGTCAGAGTAGTGAACCAGCTGTATCATGCAGTAATTTTTACCCCTTTCATAAAGGAATAGTCGTTCTGTTTGTAGTCATATAATATTTTCCAAATTGAAAATTTATTAAAAATCCTTACTGCTCAGCTTGTGACTCAATCTGTTTTATTTCTTGTCATTCTGGGATTAAGTGTATCTGGCTCACTTTACTGTGATCACTGGGGGTTTGTTTCTTTCCCAGAAGTTGTTATTTTGAGATTCTCAGTTCCAGGAGCAATCATACTTTTGCCCTCATGTTCAACATTGTTCATAAAATAAACATATTTCATAAGCAGCATTTCCCTTCTAGCCTGCAGCAACAAGACTTGACATTTATATATTGCTCCACACATTCATCACATAATATTGCCAGATTCTTTATGATTAACAGATATAATTGACTTCTGAGATAAAAAAAAAATATGTGTGAGAATCCACAGAATCAAACAAAGTTTTGATTGTATTCCAAAGCCGAACCAAGAAAGGGAGGAAATAGATCTTTGCTGAGGACAGCCATTCCTTCAGGAAAGCGAGTGTAAGAAAAGCTACTGCATCAATACTGGTGAGAAGCAAGGGCATGCCAAATTTATCCCACACCTTGGCAGAGTACCAGATCAATGTATCACAGAGAATGCAGGAAAATACAGAGCAGACATCAAGGAGGTCACAGCAGGTAAGTAACATTCTCCAACTTAGCAAGAAGTCTTTTGCCCTTAGAAAGGTCCTCTTTATTTTTTGGACTAGACTTTCACTGCTCAGGTATTAAGCTTGGCAGCATCCCTCTATATCACCTCTGTCTTAATACACCTGCCTTGCAGATGTATTCCTGGTATTAAATATATATATATATATACAGTGGATTTGAACATCAGCAAACTTGCATCCAAAACTGCAGGTCTCCCATGACATTTTTTATTAGCTAGTGTATTGAACAGCTTTTTGTTACTGCTACTACAACTTGATTCCACAATTAAAACTTTGAGCACTCCTCGCAAACACTTATAACTTGTTTTGAAGCCACCTGATCATTTCTGGGCACACAACTGCAGATTTTTACAAGAGCTATATTCATTCAACATTTTTGTGGGAGTTCAACAAAATGGGAAACAGAAACAGCAACCTTCAGACAGTGGTGCAAGCATAGCATACGTGAATTTAGACAGGAGAGCAGCCATTTGAACATTAAGAATATTTCAGATCTTATTGCAGCTATGATGAGAAGAAAAGGCTTTTGTTGCTTTCTAGCAGACTTTATGGCTTTGCTTGCAACTGTTGCCTTTTACCACTGTATGCCTGAATAAAAGAGTGTCAGGATGAATGCAATTTTTTTTGTTTGCTTGATGATGGAAGGGTTTTAAATCAGCCAGAAAATAGCTTTTGTTGAGTAATTTAATTTTCCAGCTGGAACATGGTGTGATTCTAGAAAATTTATCTTCCTGATGAGGACAAACTCTGAGATCCCACAACTCCAGAGGGAGAATCAAGTGAGGCTGGGGTGATTTGTATCCAGGGAGTGGTATTTTGTCCCTCCAGTATGAGGGGTAGGGAAACTTTACCTAACATTCCTCACTGCATATATTAAGAGCTCCTTGTTTGGTTTCATATTGTGGCTGCGGTTTGCAAGGACTGACAGACAATGTGTGAACCCCCAGTTAGTTTTTCAACTACAGAACTGAACTTCAGTAAAGGGAGATAAATAAGAATACTTCAAAACCTAAAGAAACTTGTTCTTGTGTTAATAAAAGAAAACTGAACAAAGGAAGGAATAAGACAGGGAAGATTAAGTGACTCCTTATCTCATAGCACAGTGACATTTTCTTATCCTTCTTAGAATTCGTGGCCAGCTCTAGGAGTTGTGTTAGTAAACTTATATATTAAAATTCCAACTACTTGCTGAACTTTAAAATATTTTCTATAATGCCCATTAGATTGAAAAGAAATCTTCATTATTTCTCTATTTGTGAATGGCTTCCGTCTGTCAATGTTATTTTGTGAGGCAGCAGTGGCTGAGGCATTGCTTTACCTTTATTTATGGTGGTTGGAATTACAGAGTTATACATACTACGAAGTAAGCAATAATTTATGACAAGGTGTGCAGTATGCAAAATGTCATGTAGTTTGCAGAGATTAATGCATGAGCCTAGTGCAAATACATTAACTTAACCAACTATCTGGAAAGCAAGCTTAATGAAAGAGGGAAGTGAATGCAAAATATGAAGAAAAAGGCATTGTAGTGACAGAAAACACCATATAGCATATGTATTTAATATAGGGACCCCTATGAATTGATGGCTTATCTCTGAGTTAAGTACATGTGTATTTGTCTTGGTAGGGACAGTTGTATAAATCAGAACAGGCCAGTTCTGCCTGACACTCAAAAACAGCACAGGAGGATGAGGTCAACAAATCTTAGTCTGTTCCTGTGTTAGAGATGTCACACATCAAGGTACAGTATTTCAAAGTGAGTTTCTGTCACATTTTAAATTAAGTGTCCATGTCTCGTCCTGCTAAGCCCCATTTCTGCAATATGGATTAGTAGAAAAGGTAAAACAACTCAGTGTCTTTGGGTCTGTGCATTCCTAATGAATTGCTATATGTTGTGATCTTTGGGAAAGGCATCCTTATCCCCTCAGGCACACACATAAAACCATGACCGCAGAATTTTTCAGTACTTATCTGTGGGTCCATCCCCAATTCATCTTCAAAAGACTGGAGGTTTCTTGGTTACACTCTAAACCTGGTTGGTTTTCTGTGCCAACACCAGAATTTACACTGTAAAGCTGTTGTCAGGTGTTTTCTCTGAAGCCTTCTGTGTTGGCAGTGCTTGCCTTACTGTTTGCTGTGATTGGCACACCCAAATTTTAACCTGTGCAGACACCAATGATCTTAGGCTTAATGGAGGCCATCAGAATCCCCAAAAATTCTACCATCAGAAACATGGACCTGCCACCTTACTTTCTCTTCCTATAGTGCCTGACTGTTTTCACCCCAAGACTTCTGCCTTCAAGTGCTACATCTTGTTAGGCTGCTGAAGGAGCTAGTCTGTATATTCTCCTGCTTGCAGGCCCACAACATGCAGACTTTCATGTGAGAGCAGCAAAAGCTTGAAAGAAAGTGGCTTGAAGGCAAAGGTTTAGAGGGAAGCATCCATTCTGGTTAACCCCTTCTTCTGTCCTGGAAGCTGTGGCAGCCCTGCCCCGTGTACACTGCAGGCTCTGCTGCCACGGCTTCTGCAGCTCATTACAAACTGCCACAGGTGATAAAGATGACTAGCTATGTATTTATTCCTGCAGAGTGGGCTACACTGTGAAATTTAAGAGAATGTATAGAAAGTCCAACTAGATGATTGAATGGGCCTTTCTAGCACCATGAATTTCTGTCCATAGATATATAACCATTAGGATCCTGCTTTCTGTAGGTTGCACCATTAAATTTATGGGACTTGGCAGTCTGCAGAGGTAGCTGCCATTCTGTGAGACAGAACATATGCTGTCTGCTACACTGAAATGCACACTCCATTGTTCTGGAAGTCTTGGTAGTTCATATGAGTCTAAAATAACTCATATGTTGAAAACATACCATGATTTTAGGGGCAAGGAAAAATATAATGCAGTCTTCTTTGACTTAACTTCTTTCTGTTTGAATTTGGAGCAGAAATCATCAAACTGTAACTGGAGGAAACAATGAGAAGTCAATAAATGATTCCTCACAGGGTCTTTGCTTATAATTTTATTTCCACAGTTACTATTTAGAGTGAAATGTTATACTTAGCCATTCAAATACAGGCTCTCTTTTCAGATAATATTCTCAAAAACCCCTTATGGAAAAGACTATCACAATGGCTGTGATAAAATTAAGATGTTCTTAACTTGCATATGAAAAAACGGAAGTATTGAATCTCACTAATCACTTAGAGAGTGATTGTTCGTGTTTCAGGAAACAATACAGTTTTAAAATTTTGCATCCATAATTAAAAAAAAAAGACAGGAAGAAATAGAAATGTTTTCTATCTTAATTCCTTATTTCAACTGACAATAGCTAGAACTTATGACAACAGGAACTATTTTCCATGTAACTAGCAGAAAAGTAAATGCTATATATGGAATAGGAGTGCATTATACACTGGAAATTCTATTTTTTTAGCAAAACATACCTTGGAAATGATTAACTAAAATGAGTATTTCTTAGTTACTAAAAATGTGTGTGGTCTACTTTTTAATTAGCTTATTCATCATTTCCCTAGATAATTTCTTGGTTAATATGGTAAGGAAATAAAGAAGATATTCTAGTTCTTTTTTTATCCTTTCATAGCACATTTCTATAGCATGCATTGAAAAACACATTAAAAAAATCCATGTCTTCTGTCCTGTCTTTGCTTTTGGACTTAGAGGACATTAGTAAGGAACAACAGTAGCTGCTAAATTGGCTTGCACGTGGATGAACCAAAGTCACCTTGGCCAATGTCAAACACTGGGTCTGAAGTTTATAACCAGCCTCTTTTTGGACTCAAGATTCAAGGAAGTCCCTTCAGTCAAAGTCATTTATGAATTATTTTTCTCTCCTCACAAATTAAAGAATTCTATATATCCTGCACTCACAGCTGTCACTAAGTTACTATATCTCAAAAGTTTTTGTGCATAGTGGAGAAAAAGGTCATATTCCTCTTAAATATACTCTGAAGGCTACTTTTTGTAGGCTACCTCTCTGTTAGAGAATTCATTAATTGGCTTTTTCCTAACAATGCAGTCTCTCATGCCTTTTATTGTGTATGCTGACTGTTTCAATTGTATCTAATCATAATTTTCAAGCATTGTTGAAGCCACAAGGGAGAAACTGTACTGACAATAGTGCTAAGCGTTGTTTGCTTCTGGCAGTCTGGAGAGATTTGATGGTTCATTTCTTTTCCCCACTGTAACCTCATGATATCCATGCTGCCTGATAGTTCTATAAAGAAGAACATCCAAAACCACCTCCTTTTAACTTTAAGTTGAGCCTGTTTATCTCATTATTTCCTTTTGCATTCTTCTCCTTGGAGTAACTCTTAACCTGCCTTTAAACTCCTTTCAGTTATTATTGTATATATTTAGGATGCAGAAGGCTCTTTGAGGAATCTGGGAATGATACTTAAAGGGACTTGAGCCATATATATTTATGGATGAAAATCCATGAGATATCTTTTATTAATTTATGCCTATTGATGTTCTGTTTGTTCATTTTTGTCAAACAAACGTGGTACACTGCATCCTGCCATTTTTAGTTATGCTGCATCCTTATACTTGCTTTGCTTTTCCTTCGTGTTTGGCTCAAGGGCTCCCCCAGAACAGGCTGGCTGCTCAGCTGGGGATGCTGTGCTCCTGTCTCAGGAGACAGTGCTGGTGGAGCACCTGGGGCCAGGCTGTTGTGTAGAACACTAAACATAACACTGGGCTGTAGGCAGGGCAGGAGGAGGAGGAAGGACTCCAAGGAAGGAATGGAGACTTACTGTGCAGTAAGTCACTCCTCCAATGTCTTGTTCCAAATGATAGTGGTGGAATCACTCAGTCCTCTTGGGGAGGACAAGCCCTCCTGCAACCACTTGGGCAAGGTTTGCTGAAGGGACCCCATTCTGTTTTGTTTTCTTTCTATATTGTTTCCTTTCCATTTTCCTAGTGGCTTATAAACACCCAAAAGCCTTATATTCATCCTCAGGGGATGTTCCCTTAGCTCTCCCCTGGCACACAGGTGAGTTAGAGGGAAGGGAGCCATCTGGATCAAATAGCTACTCTTCATAATAAGGCTACAGGGACATACTAATGAACCCAGCTATGTATGAGATCTGTATCTGCATTGATGACTTAAGACAGAGCTTAACAGGTGCAATTAAAAGACCCATTAGGCATTTGTACTTGATACATTTTGGAACAGCCTTTGGGTTTGGTTATATAGTTACACTTTTTGCTTTTGGTATCCATTTGCTTCTTACATGATTTGTGAAGTTAATGTCACTCATAGAGGTGACATTAGCAATGAGGAAAAATGCTAGTTTCTTTTCTTCTCTACTCTGTAAATGCATTGTGATTTTTTCCAAATCTAATTGATCAAATAAAGGATATGGCTAAACCATTTCTGCTAATTTTCTGATGTAGAAATTTTTGATCTTATTATGTTTAACAGTGTCCATTATAAACTGAATCATCATCTGCAATTGCATCTTTGCACTCTAGACCAGCATAATATTTATTCCACAATTTGTGGTTCATGTGAATTTTGTTATGTAGTTATCCACCAGTTTGTTCTGTTTCTTGAGGAATGATAGTGAAAAATATTGGAAGGGAACTTTATTTCAAGAACTTTTATTTCAATTATCTATCCTTTGTCTGCTAAGAAAAAGGAAAAGTGCTTCAGGTAAATATTTTATTACCTGATCCCTTCAATTCCTATAAAATCAGTCTATGAGAGATAACTATATACTTCAGTCCTTTTTGTTTCTGTTCAAATATATCCAGGGTACTCATACTGTCTCTATTCCTTCCACTTAGGTTCAGGACTTTTCTTTCATGCCATTTATCTTATAGCCAGAAATTGAGCCATATTCCTTTATTATTTTGAATAGTTCTCAGATTGATTTTGAGGGGATTGAAATATCCTATAAAGCAGCATCCACATGAAAAGGAAATTTTATGAATGACATTTCCTGGTTTTACTGCCCTTGTTTTTTCTTCCTCTCTCTTAGACTATCAATGGTTCTGCTGACATGATAAAAGGTGCCAACAGATACCCGACTGCGGATAGGGCTCTGCATAAATAACTGGGCTGTATGTGAAATGTCCCTGCTCTTCCTCTCATCATCCCCCTTCCCTCCAAACAAAAAAATTATGGAGCAAACCATAGGGGATTCTGGGAGTTATGTTTTTGAAAGACAGTAGAGATAATAGAGGGAATTAGGTTTTCCATATGGATGAGGCATAAGGTGTATAGGAAGGGGGTGACCTTCCCTACAATCTCCAAACTGGAGAAAGAAAGTCAGAGCCAGAGGGGAGAAATCTTAATCTCAGAAAATCCCCTGGGAGAGATATTTTGTGTTTATCCTGCACAAGCGGGTGGTAAAGCGTGTTAATTCACCACTCGTTTGCCACAGGATTCTTTCCTCTTTTTGGACTGAAGCCAGTCCTGCAACTAGCTAAAAATCTGCACCCTTTCAAGGACACTAAAACACAATTATGGAGGTTCTGCTATTTTCAAAAAGGCTCACAGCCTGCAGAAAATCTATGATTTCAGTCTAATGTCTATCTCTATATTTTTGTCTCCTTCCAAATGTTACAGAAACTACTGCAAATTCTTTCTGGCTCAAAAATAAATCAGGCAGTTCTGAATAAGGACACAGAATCTGGGTCAAGTAGGTGTCAGGACATCTGGCTCCTTACATGTTTTATAATACTTTATGGTACAATGTTCTTTCATGTAAGGGTGCAAAGAAACTGCTTGTTTTGAATGTGTGATGTTCCATAGTGTACCACAATTTTTGAAAAACCTCTGGCTAAATAATCAAAAGCTTAGAATTTTTCATTTCATGTCTCTTGTGTGGTGGTTTATCTGGTAGAACAGATGGATACGTAAATAATGAACAGAAATGGGGACCACTAATATTATATTCTCACAAAGCTATTGGTGAGATGCCCCTGCCCCTTAATCATCTTTGCTGCCCTCCACTGCATGCAGGAGCTCCATGTCTCTCTTGTCCTGAAGAGCCCAGAACTGGACACAGCACTCCAGATATGCCTCACCTGCCCCTGAGTTGAGGGGCAGGATCACCTTCCATGACCTGCTGGCAATGCTGTTCCTAATGCACCCCAGCATCCCATTGGCTTCTTGCCCACTGCTGGCTGAGGGACAGCTTGTTTTCCACCAGGAGCCCCAGGTCCTTCTCCACAGAGCTGCTTTCCAAGAGCTCAGCCCCCAGCCCGTGCTGGTGCAGGAGGTTATTTTTCCCCAGGAGCAGGACCCTGCATTGCCTTTGTTGAATTTCAGACAGTTTTTCTCTGTCCATGGGTCATAAGCAGCACTGTTTATCAGACACACTCTTTTAGATGCAGTGGTGGCAGCCTATGTTGAAGACCCCATTTCTCACCCACAGACTACTTGGAGTAAGGCTTATTTCAAAATGAAAAGCCTAGATTGGAGCATGCTGCCTGGGCTGCATACAGAGTAACACCCACACCAATTGAGTGCTAACATGTCCTTTTAGAAAACATAGGGACTCGTGCATTAATTACAGTTGAATCAAAGATGTTCGATTGGATTTTACTAATCAGAGGTGGTTTGTTTCTCAGATTATTCAGCAATGGTAACAGTTTTCTAGCAAAGATTTAGATACTTAGAAAGGTATACTGTGTAACCCAGATTTGTCATTGTACTGTGTGGAAGAGAAGAGAAGAGAAGAGAAGAGAAGAGAAGAGAAGAGAAGAGAAGAGAAGAGAAGAGAAGAGAAGAGAAGAGAAGAGAAGAGAAGAGAAGAGAAGAGAAGAGAAGAGAAGAGAAGAGGGCAGAGCAAGGGGAGGAAAGGAAAGGATAAAGAATACTTGTTAGCTATTTTTTCAGTCATTGTCTCAGATCCAGCTCTAACTTAAAAAGAAAGGAGCATTCACAAAAATGGGACAGTAATTGTAGTTATGGGCACAAAGCTGAATTGGGACAACTGAAATTCAGTCTTTATCCTTTCTGGAAAATAGTTACATTTGACATAGTCCAATGAAAGGCACAGTGAAGTAAGGACAGATGGGTGTGAAGGCTGTGACAGAGTTGGTGGGTGGGTAGAGCAGATGGAGGGCTTCAGCAAAAAGTGTCACTGGGAAATGTCACTGATGGGTAAGGTTAGAGTGGAAACACAATGTGCACAAAACCAAACATGTGGGGTTTTGTGGCTTTGTCATCCAGTTTCCAGCTGATAAATCATATTTTGTATTCCTGCCCATCTCACTGTCCTGCCAAGATCATTATGGTCCAAAGTGAGTGTATGAGAATAAGTGCTGTATAGTGTCTCTGATTCACACACAGCTCACTGACAGGACTGGGATTGATTATCATTTCCACAGACTTTTCTCTGAAATCACAGGCTTATCTGGGTTTGAAGGGACCCACAAGGATTGTCAAGTCCAACTCTTCTGTGGATGGCCCATATGGGGATCAAACCCAAAACCCAGTTGTTTATTAGCAGCATGCTTTAATCAACTGAGTTAATCTCAGTGGCTAAATGTTAAGCTCCCAGACTTCAAGTGAGAACAAAACATAGGAGGAGCAGATGGGGGAGCTGAGGTTTTTCAGCTTGGAGAAAAGGAAGCTCAGGGGTGGCCTTATCACTCTCTACAACCTGAAAAGCAGTTTTAGCCACATGGGGGTCAATCTCTTTTCTCAAATAATAAATGGAAACAAGAGGAAACTGCTTAAAGTTGCATGAGGAGAGGTTTAGAATAGTTATTGGGAAAGAATTCTTCACTGAAAGGATGATCAGACATTGGAACAGGCTGCTGAGGGAAGTGGCTGAGTCATCATCCCTGAGGATATTGAAAAAAAGCCCATGTAGATGTGTCACTTAAGGACATAGTTTAGAGGTGGACTTGGCAGTGCTGGGTAAATGATTGGACTTGATGATCTTAAATGATTCTATGATCAAAATGATTCCATGAATGTGCCATCCCAGCAGCCTGTCAAGTAGGCTCTGAAAATGAGAGCGAAGCCCTTCTGTGGGCTGAAGAGTGTAACCCCCTGTGTTGTCTTAGAAGCCACACTGAAGCCAAAAAGCAGATGGGCAATGAAATCCCACTGCCCATTCCTCTGTGATCTGGCTCTGCAGGAACAAAACCATCTGAGGAGCACGGCAGCCTTGGTTCTGGCACCATCTTTGTCCTGTGACTGTGCTGAGGTATGGCCAAATGGGCAAAAACATCACCAGCCTACAGACCTGTTCTGAAAGGGAACCTATGACCTACTTCTCTAAAGACATCTGTTCTCTTTCTGGTGGGAAGAACAGCTCATTCTATATTTAACGGCAATGCATAGGGAAAGTGTAGCTGTGGTGAAGATATTAAGGGAGAAAGGAAGGAAGGAAGGAAGGAAGGAAGGAAGGAAGGAAGGAAGGAAGGAAGGAAGGAAGGAAGGAAGGAAGGAAGACGGACATTTGCAATGGAAAATCATGAAATCTGTTAGACCTTTTCAGAGAGCAGGTAATTTTCATGCTTTCAAACCTAATGTTAGAGATTTGTATATAAATAAGCCCCCCTCGTAAAACCTGATGCAGTTACTGGCCTGAATTTATACACATAATAAACCCAGGCTTTGCTTTGGATAATAAAATCTCTACATGGCACAAGGAATAATCCTAAGGTGGTGGCTAAGTCTGGTTTGTGGATGATCTAAAGGGAGGATTGAGAATGGCCCCCCAAAATGAGCAATTGATTCTGACAGTGATTAATAGCTTGGGAAAGTAGAAAATCAAGCATTCTTCTGTGTGATGAAGCATTCAAAGTTGGGGGCTATGTCACCACAAAGCCTTCTTGGCTTTCTACATAGCTTGCCTTTCCAAAAAGTGGCAGTATGAGAGGTGAATTTGGCTAGTCCAAACTGACCTATAGAGGCTGTCTAGACATTATGAATGCTGTGCTGTAACTTGACTTCCTTTCCCATACTGTAAATTGCAATTCCTAAATGTGCTGAGGAAGTGCTTGAATATTATGAGCAAAGAAGGTGAGACAATAAATGGAAAGAAGAGGTATAGCTGGGCTCAGCACTCACCATCAACAAAGCTTGTTGACTAGAGGCACTTATAAAGTCTAGAAACCAAAAAGTTCTTCAACAGATAGGAGAGAAAAAAAGATCTCCTTCAATAGAGCTGAGGAGGAGATGAGAATAATTTTTAATTATAAGTTTAGTTTTTAATCTGATTACTAATACAGCTTAATTTACACAACTTCTTAGGAAAAGCAAATGAAAAAGGTAACTGTGGTAAGGGATAAAGGATATACCCTGGGTAAGCAATATCAGGAAAAAGTAAAGTAGTTGCTAATTATGAATTGGCAGGGCAAAGCTCAGATAAGTAATCAAAGTAAAAGGCAACCCTTGAAAGACTAATGAAGTATGGAACATTTCTCTGGAAGCACAGTGGTGCTGTAAAGACACTATTCCTGGTACTCATGGTACTCAAAATTGAGCCCTTGTGACTCTCTGGGGAGTGCCTGGCTGGGGAGTTCCACCACAGGTGCAATACAAACCTACTGATGCAGATGCAGTTAGAAATGTTATGAGATGTAACACCACTTTGTCCCATATCTATCATGGTGTTATTTTAACAGACTGAACCTTGTATGTCACCTTAAAAGAAAGAAAGCCCTACAAAAAACTCAGCAAAACAACCCAACAAAAAAACCAACCACCAAACAATGGATTTCTGCATAAGAAGGTGTCTGTAAAATGATAAATTCACTGTGAGTTTATTACTCTTTGTGAGTCTTGCAAAAATGAGCTACTGGATATGAGGCAATTTATGTTACCCACCCTTGCAAAAAGCAAGGGCATGTGAGCAGTGCATTGAGACCATACATAGAGCCAGCAGAATTCATTCATCCAGTGCATTCGTTTCAGAAGGCCATGCATTTTTATTGCCAAGTTGATGCATTAGCTTTCCATAATGCAAACGGAACTGAATGTGTCAAGGAACACAACTGTATTTTAACAGCAGTTAGGAGATTGGTATTAATAATAGGCTCATATCCCAGGACAGATTTACTTTGTTTAATTTTGTCGGTTGCAAGGGAGAGGTTAAATCTAGATACATTATTAAGCAGATAAAGCAACTTTTTATACAGTGCTTAGAAGAGCAACATCTGTTCTTGGGAGATTTGTCATCCTGCATAGACAAACTGCATGTTTATCAAACAGCTCCTGGAGCAGCCTTATTAGCTAGAGGTGGGCTTTATTTATTTTTTATTTGTTTGTTTGTTTGTTTGTTTATTATAGAACAGAAGAGGAAGACCGTTTTCAATCATTCCAAACTCAAATACTTCGTTTTCTTCTCCTTTTCTTGCCTAAAGTATTTTTCATTA
>VWZU01008205.1:445213-469651 GCA_013397095.1 Sterrhoptilus dennistouni | reverse complement strand
CCGCCCCCCCCCCCTCTTTTTTTTTTTTCTTGACTTTCAAGGTGGTGAGGAGAAGGGAGAAAGAGGCAGAAAAAGAGATGAGAAGGGAGAGAGCAAACTCAACAAGAGCCCTGTGGTTAGAGTTGTTTTCTGGGCTCAGCTTTTCCCTGAATGTGAGAGTACTCAGAACACACCTTTTACACAGGTGAATGAGAAAGCTGAGTGCCTGGATCTGAGGGAACATCACTCACAGAAAATCTTACACCTGATCTGAAGCAGTGAAGCTGAATCAAAATTAGGTCTTTTCTGTGCCATCACATAGAATTAATATGCCCATATGGCTAAATCAAACTTTGTGGCAGAAAGCAGGGAGCTGCCACCAGGCCAAAGTCCTGGAAGTTGGACGAAGAGGGAGGATCTTGCTCACCTTGTGCTGTGGCTACCTGGGTAGTGAGGTTTATAATGAACACTTTTGTCTATGCTCTTCTCAAGTGCACAGCACAGGAGTAGATAGTTGAAGCAATTGCTTGGGAGAGAGGTATAATGCCTTTTCAACATATTTGTTCCCCGGATAACAGCAGTTAGTTTGTTGAGCTTGACCTTTCCCTTGGCAAAATTCATTTTTATCTGTTATTCCGATCTGACCTGTTCCTAAACTTGGAGGTCAAATTTTCTGCTCCTAAGGAGGACTATTATTCCTGAACACACAAAGTATCTCCATTTTCACACTGACATACAGGCACAGAGGAAAGACAGCTTTAGTCTAGCCTATCCTCCTCTTCTTATCTCTCTCAAGCTTATTATTATTCCTCAGCAGACAGGAGGAGCCATTCTATATTTCTGAGTGTTTCCACAAAGCTGAAAGATGAACATTACTAGCGGTTGCATAAAATTCATTTCAGATTGTTGCTATGTTTTATTTGTCAGAGTTGGTGAGCTTGTGACATCCAGAGGGCTCAGAATATATCACAGTCTTTCCTGGGAGTGCAAAAAAAGCATTTGCCAAAATAGAGTACCTACTGTCTGCACAGCCAACTTCTCTTTGATGCTGAGGGAGGTGAAGACACATATCAAAGGGATGAACTGATGCCCTACAAGTTTATAAGGCCTGGGGTCAAAGATAAAAAAGCATCAGAAGGCACCAAGTTGTAAACAAACAAACACTATCAGCCTTGACTTCCAGCATGTATTGAACTGTGTACTTCACTCTGTGATAAAACATAGAAAAACCCAAAAGATTATTTTGTGTTGAAGCTACTGTGCTGTTTATAAAACTTGTGCTTTGGAATATGCATATAAAGTATGAATTCATGTACATAGCAAAACCACATTCCACTAAACAAGGCAATTTTGAAATATATTCTGAGAGTAAATTTTATTTTTTAACAACAAATATACATGTTTGTGATGGTAATACAATTTCAATGCATAGGCTTCTGGGCACAAGGGGTGAAAATTGGAGCTGCAGTAGAGTTCTCAGAGATGTGTTTCCTGAAAACGAAGGTAACTTATCCAGTCTTGTGGCTCATAATAGGAAGTGTTGCCTAGCGATTTGCCATGCATCTATATTTACATGGTTAGTTAGGCCTCTAAAAGGCTTTTTACTGTGGCAGTGCCCTGCATTTCTGTATGTGTGTACTGAGTACTGAGAAACAAAGTCTTCCAAAATGTCTTACCACTTCTGAAAAGTACATAATTTGGCCTTCTCGCAAGAAGATAGTATCTTCTTGTCACAGGATGTTACCAAGTTATGACTTCATTATATTTTGTATCTAAAGCCAATTTAATCAGACACAAAACACAGAAGTCCTTTTGCTTCTGCCTTGTTTTAGTACACTGCTGTTTCCAGATAGTTTACGGCAGTGTCATTGGTCCTTATTTCTACTCCATGTAGCCTACATTATTCATGTACTGTGTCTTATTCATTAAAGTAGGACCCTTTGAAGTTTAGAGTGGCTGAGCTTCTCTGTGGACTTCTAATAATCCAAAAAAGAAAAAAATTATATGGAGCTCCTCTCCTAAAATATGAGGGGGATCATAGGATACGCAGAATGCCCTGGTTGCTATAAAACTGAAAATTTCATTTCTACAAACCTCAGGGACAAACTGAAAGGAGTAAATCCCATGACAGTACCCGTTTAATGGTGTGTATTTCAAAGGCTGCAAGACTGAAGTGAGAGAGAGAGGCACTCTGAGAGAAAGAGGTGAGTGTGGAGAAATGGGAAGAACTTGGTAATGTTAAATTAAATGACAAAAAATTCCAATATTAACGACTCTGCAATAGAACTATTCAAAAGCTGCATATCAAAGCCTTAAACTTGGAAATGAATAACTTTTAGGGAGAAAGATGAATGGATAACAACTTGGTGCATCCATATCGACACTGCATATACAAAGTTTATATGAGAATTGTTTCTTGTGTGTTTGGATTGATGTTGTACAGGGACAGGCATAGGGTTGTATAGAGATGGGCCCATAAAATGTGTCTTACCAGCTTTTTAAGTGAGCAGTTTTCTATCACATAGAAAGTCTACGCAGGAGACACTTCAGGCTGACAAAATGCAAGCATGACCAATTTCTTTTGCCTTGAGGCTGAAAAGGCTGTTGAATGCTGGGGTGGTCCTTCCTGCAGCAGCTGCCTTGGTGGCAGACTTTGAGGCAGCAAGAGCAGCCTCTGGTGCTGGCAGCACTGCAGCCTTGCCCATGCCCCACACCAGATCCCCACATTTTGTGAACAGTATGAGAGACTTTGATTTTCCAGGACTATTACAAACTAAAGAAAAAGGCCAAGCCCTCCTATTTTGCTGCTCTTGCAGGGCAGCACTGCGAAGAACTGTCTTTGCTACATCCTGAGACTTAGATTACTAAGATAATTTCAAATAGGCAAAAATATGGGAGTACAACCTCTTTTCCCTTCTAAATTTTATGAGCTAGCTTGCTCAGAAGGACCAGTAATATTTAACACTAAAGAAACGACACTGTAAAGCTGAAAGGATTTTAAAATGTAAATAGGGGAAGCAGGGGGTAGGGAGAGGGAAAAATTATGTTATTCCAGAGCTGTTAAACTATTAAAAAGAGAGGTATTATTTTGCTATTCGCATTGGAGATTGTCTCTCTGCCAAATCCATCACAAGAAATTCTAGTAATTAATCCACACAGACACTTATGCATCTAATCAGATTTGAGATACTTTTGCTCTTGGCACCAATAATGTTTTCTAGTTACTTAAGACCAGTATAAATTAGCATTTAGCTGAAGCTAGCACCTGCACTAAACATGTGAACTACCTCATACTTTTTTGATAGAAAAAAAGAAAAAGAGATGAAAGAAAGCATTGGGAGATAACAAAACTTTCAAAGAATCATATAATCATTAAGACTGGGAAAGACCTCTGAGATCATTAAGTCCTACTGTTAAGCTAGTGCCATGTTCACCACTAAACCTAAGTGCCAATTCCACTTTTCAAAAACAAACAAACAAACAAAAAACCCACACTGCCAGATAACCATTGGAGATTTACTGAGGAAGTAAATCAGATTACTGAGCAGAGATCTTGTCCAGTGATCTGAAATACATATTGAAAAAAAGGATTTTTAAGCAAGCATTTCATCATGATGCTTTAAAGGATAACTTCAACTGATTTGCTATCACTAACACATTGCGGCAATGTGGAATTGTGACACTAAAAACATGCTGGAGTCAGCAAGATCATTTCAGTTTTTAAGAATCTGAGAACTCATTTTCTTATGTAAGGCACTAAAAATAAACTGGAACAAAACCTTTAATATCTCCCTAAAAAGTTAATGCAGTAAAAAAACTATTAGTACAATATGTTTGTACTACTGAATACAAATTCACTCTCAGAAATAATGCAAAAAGCAAAGGTTTGCTTTTCCTCAAGAGCTAAGAGCTGGAGAAAAAAAATTACATTCCTGTGAATAAATTCCACTTAAGTGATACTTATTTTGATGGAATTGATCCTTTTATAAGAGATCCAAGACATGTAATAATCAATTTTTTCAAAGTAAAAATGTAGCTAAAACTATCACCATAGATCTTAGTCCTGAATTTATACCTAAAATGTCTGACATTTTAAATGAAAATACACATTATTTTGAATGAAACACTATATTATTTTCACATGCAAAAAATCTATCTCTAGTAATTTGGGGAAGTAGTAAAAAAATTATTGTACAAGTTTTATCATAAAACTTAGATTAACTGGTTGGAGAATCAAGAGCTATCATGTCACCTTGAAGCCTGACTGCATGGCATGAATTATGTGCTAAAAATCATCAGTGTGTCCCAAAACAACAGCTTAGTCTCAACAAGCCATAAAAGTCGATTGATTGTCAATTCTTGTCTTCACAGGAAAACATTCATCAAGTACGAGGGCCAGATGAGTGGGCTCAGATTAGACACTGTGGAAATCTCTGCTGGCATGAATTAGGGAATGTGAACCTCTGAATATCAGTGATAGGCTTTTAAAACAGAGGTGGCGCAGACTTTTACACTGAGCTCCCTGTAATCACCAAGAAATGCTTTCCTTTCTTCAATGCACACAGATTTTCAAGCAGAAGCTGCACTATTACCAAGTAATTTACATATAAATTAATCCATATTAGACCATATGAATCATTCACTCCTTCACAGGAATGATCACCATCCAGTTGGTCTGATTGCCTGAGCCAACATATCCATCATAATAATTTGTTTTAAATCATTAAGTAGACACTCCCTTTAATGGGCCTTGTGTTACATTCTACTGGAGACAGGCCTAAGTTACAAAGTCCAGCTCTGAAGTTCAAGTTTCCAGTTATTTGGCATAATCAAGAGTGATATTTAAATGTGTGATGTGCAAACAAGGTCTGATGCACAGGAACACCAGGGAAAGTCAGGACCTTGCTGCCCCCAATACAGACTCCACATGAAGGTTGTGATGTTAAATGTTCCTCTCACACAACAGCAGTCAATCCTCGTTGCTTCCAGCTTTTTCTTTGGCAACAACTGCCTCTAATTTCTGCTAAAGAAACTGCTTAATTAATGCCTTGGTGGTAGCAGTTTAATTTTCCTGGCATACATTTCTTTTTCTGAAGTGAACCTGTTACGTTTAAGCAGCGAAGCTGTTTTGAGAGAACAGACATTGCTGGGTACTAGATCTATGAGCCTGGTAATTCCCAAGCTCACCCAACTCCCTCTGGGAATTACATGTTGGTTTCTACCACAAAAGACAGTACTTCAGCATTAAAAAACCAACCAACCAACCGATCCAGCCCAAATCAATCTTGACTAATTTACTGCAGCAGATGTGTGAAAGATGCATAGAATTAAGGAGCTTTTATTTTTTTCTTTTTTTTAAAATATATTTTCTCTATCTCTGGGGTGAAGTTAAAATGGAAGACTGTCATTAAAGGGTTATCTGGTGTAACAACCTAGCCAGTAAAAGGCAGAAGGAGAAGGCTGTATTATTCTGTGAATTGTTTTATGAAGAATCTCTGATACTGACAATCAGTGACCTAAATCTTTCAACAAGGAGAGATTTACAAGGACTTGTCTATAGAGGCAAAGTGTTTCTACTGACTTCAGGCAGCCCTGGGATCAGGGATTAGCAGAATTGCTCATAAATATGGCTTATAGCCACAGAATGCCACAACTGGGAGCCTTCAATAGGAAACTATGTGTAAACATGCCTATGGAAGCAGTCTTCACATACTGATCATGAAATGGATGGGGTTTAATAGCTTCACAGACTATGTATTGGACTTGGTAAAGGTACTTTCCTTTATTTGCTCACACCATTTTATTTATGCCCATAGAATTTTGCTGCCAGTCATTTTTTTGTTCAGGTTTATTTCAAAGTCTCCCACTTGGAAAATCCCAACCTGTGAGACTCCTGTGTGGATCAAGGATGACTGCCATTCTCCACCTGGCACTATCTTCTTAAAGGGCTGCATTTTTGTTGTAGCTGTTTTTTGTTTTGTTTTGTTTTTCCTTTTCCTTTAATGAATGATAAGCATTATAAGGTGGATCAGATAGAATTTAAAATATCACAAGCTGTTAAATACTGAACACTTCAGGAATACTTAATTAAACAACAGTACACAGCAGGCGGTCAGGCTCTGAGTGGTTATCACATTGCTGGGATGGTATCACACTGGAAAAGCCCATCTGGTTACCTTTATTAACCATCTCAGAACGGTAGTAATTAACTACTGCAGAAATTTACTATCTAAAAAGCACATTGTTATCAATGAAATGAATGCAAGTTTTCACAACACTGCACTTAATGGGCATTACTGCCACACATGAAGCAGTACTGGCAAATCATTTTGCAGCCCATTTGAGTTCAGATAATATTAAAGCTGTTACATAATACAAATTTTAAGCAGGATTCAGCTGGATAAGTAAGTGGAGTAGAGATTGCTGCTACCTGTGTGGCATTGGCAATCTGTGACTAGAATCCTTTGATAAATGAAAATGGTGAATCTTGAGCCTGGTCTTCAGAGACTGCAGCTACACCCACTGTGTGAAAATATATTCTGATTGCATGACTGTACTTTGACATTAACTGCCAAAACTGCAGCCACTGTGGATTTGATGTGGCTATGCATACCATTACAGCAAGAAATTAATTCAAGGATCATTGTGTCAGGGCAGCTTAGTTGCTGGGGCCTGGTGCACTGCTGAAAGTACTGTGATTCCTGTCTGAGCAAGGTAAACTGTCAGACCCCTACAATTAATGGTCACTTTAGTCATTGCGCCCTCCATAACATGCTGCTGCTTCTAACCCCATGTGTTCAACAAGGGACAAATTGTTTCCTACATAAGTAAATCCTCAGTAGAAGCAAGGAAAGATGCACGCTAATGTATCCCAGCTGCTGATTAACTGTGTCAAACCCTTAAACTGCCTTTCTTCTTTCAGCTCCGTGTGTGATCCTTTTCACTTCTTGCCCTAAGCTGCTGGGCCTTTGTGCACAGCAAACCAGTGACTACATGTACCTCATGGATCATTGCTGGGCAAAGCAACATCTCCACATACTTCATTCTGTCTTTCCAGAATCCATTAGTATGCCAAGGCGTGAACTATTCCAGCCCCCTGAGCAGCTTCAAGGACCTATCATTCCATTAAAAATATCTCTGACAGAAAATATGTCTTTCGACTTCCCTTAGAAGGAGGCAATTACCCAAGCCATTCATATTGAGCACAGGGTCAGAAATGGGTTTCCTAAACATGAAATGACGTGACTTTGAACCCATTGTCTCACTGCCTCAGCAGGTCAGGAAGCAAGATTTTTATCCTTTTTGAAAAGGGGAGAATTGCAACTTGCTAGTATTTGCTTTTGAACTCTGGGATGAGTGGAAACAGCAAATGCAGTGTCATGGTACTGGCACAGTGAAAAAAGGAATTTGAGAAAGGGTTTTGTGACATATGCCAAGACCTCTGCTGTTTGAGTCAAAATTACAGAAGCATCCAGTTTTACTTGATGAGTTAGAAAATTTCTCATATAATGACTTAAAATTATCTCAAGTGTTCCTGAAATAGCCTTTTTCCAACAGGGGTCATGAAATGACAATGGAAGGAAATGGTGCATGTTTATATTATGACTATTTCAAACCAATGTTGATCACCTCTTTGTGTCATATTTCACCCACATATATTATATAGCAAGTTAGCAAAATGGTATCTTTCAGGATTATAAGCATTACATTGGGGCGAGATTTTCTTATTTAATAATCAATTTAGTACACTAGTTATAAAATAAATCAGTGTCACTATTGACACTTGCTATTTCATGCACACTATTCTTCTTCAGTATTTAACACTGGCTCATTTATGCAGGTGAAAAAGACAAAAAGGAAGACAGTAACTTGTGAACCATGAGAGGTTTTTAAAACATGTTTTAAAATTATACTGCTATTTTTCAACACCTGCCTTTGGCAGCCTTTCCTCCCTCAGCACAGTTACCAGTCAAGGCATTATTATTGCATATGTTCTGAGGATGTAGGATGCTCTTCAAAAGGCCTTATTTAAAAGAAATAAAATCTGTAAGCATACTCATTCCCAACAGCACAGTACAAACATTTAACAGAAATAAAACAACAAAAATCTGGGGACCAGATGAGAAAATGAGTTAAAATTCATACTCATTCTCACTGAACAGTTTCATCTTTGGTCTCTGTACTATTTATTTCTCTTATTATGAAGAAAAAGGTTGAGTCAAGAGAAAGTGTGAGTCCCTGAAGGGGGGCTGAGTAGATGTTGCAGCACTCAGAAGTGATTACAAAGAGACTGATAATAAAAATAGCAGTGAATAACTTGACTGATGCTGAGTTACTACTGGAAGTATGGCACCACCAGCTTGCCTGATGCACAGACAGACTTTTCTTCAGTTTCCAGATTCCTGCAATTATGTTGTTGTTGTTGTAAGCAACAAAATATTTCAAATAATGATAGCAATTAACAATGAAAACATACATTATGAGACTCATGCAGTGTGCTCAAGGCATGAGCACACACAATCCTTCTTTCTCTCAATACTACGGAAATATCTTTACATTGTAAGATAGCATTTAAAGTCTCCATATTTCTTTTCCTTTTGGACTTGATATAAGAACTCTGGATTGACAGAGTAAAGTTGCCTAAGTAGGCAAGGTGAGTCTTAATGTAATTTCCAAAACTGAACTCTCAATATTTAAGCCCTACTGAGCACCAGGAATATAAACATCCTGGATCTTTGCACTCAGACCAACAGCAAAGGCCCGGGTGTCCCAGGTGAGATAAGGTGATGTTGATATGCCTGATGTCCAAGGCTGTGGATCACCTTAGATCACCTTCCTGCATCTTTTAGAAATGGATTTTGCAGCAACACGGGCTTTTGACAGGAAGTTTTTCTGGGAGGGCTGTGTACAATTCCAAGGCTCCCTTCTCAGTCTGGGGAGAACCATAAGGAGCACCAAGGCTGCAAGCAGTGTGTGTAGAGCTCTGTGCCATTTCTTGGTTCTTCAGAATTCCTTACACAAGTGTAGCACTGGATACCAAAATAAAGTGCAAAAGCACTGCCTAAAACCAAACAAGCCTGTAAGAAATAAAAGGCATGACCTAGGTGAAATGATTATGAATTCGCAGACTGGGTGAGTACTCAAACACAGACACTCAGTGAAGTGACCAAGTCTTTGTAGTCTTGAAGTACAACATCTGTAAGAGATAGAATGGAGTTAATACAAGAGAATAATGAAGATTGTTCTAATTCTGCTTTGCTACTTATGCCAACCAGAGTTAGTAACATATAAACACCAAGAACTCCATGCTATTAAAAAGATGCTTGAAAAATTTAAGGCTAGTTGTTCTTGAAACATACCTTTCATACTGGACAAAACCCACCAATTTAGCTTTCTCAAAGAGTTAATGATTTTAGATTTTGTTTAAAATGAGCAATTTAACAGAAAACTGCTCCTTTGTGCCAATGCTAGTTGTTTACTCACAGTAGGTGTTTAGGTTTTTGACATTTGTATTTCAAACACACACTCTTAAAGTACACACATCAGCTTTTTTTATTTTCTTTTTTTTTATGAAGTGAGATTTTGATTCCTATAAGGCTGTGGATAAATGCCCTTGGACTTGCTGTAAAAGCCACTCATTGACTGCAACTCCCTCTGAAGTGAGTGGGAGTTTTTTCACAGACCTCAGGAAGGCATTAGATTTGATCTGGGTGAATTAACTGTAACAAAAGTGCTGTTGTAAAAGCAGAATGTCGTGACACCAATATTACAGCCCATAGCCACTTTTTCTAGTCAGTCTGTGAATTTACTAGGCTAAATACAAAGGAAGCTCCAGAGAAACACATTTTGAGGAAAGAAGAGGCCTAATTTTTAAAAGAAAAGAGAAATAAATACAATTACTTAAAAGGAGTCATAAGGGAATATGTGTCTCCTCATTTGTAAGACAATTTACAGGTACTTGAGCTGGTTGAGGGAGGAATACGGGATAGAGGCAGGGAGAAATTGCTAGAATAACTGGAAATGAGGAGGTAGCCAAAGTCACAGCAGCTGAGGCTCTGGAGAACACGGATGCAGATGGGGGATGTGCATTTACAGGAACTCCCATGGCTCGATATCAAGCTAAAAGCTAAATAGACTCCTTCCTGGAAAAGCTACCATGAGCTGCTCCCCCAGCTGTGGTCAAGAGGACCAGGAGAACACTGGTTATACAAGTACTTAGAGAATTTTAACTATAGGGAATTTGTGTCAGCCTTGTTCAGGTCATTGCCCTTCCAGTTTCTGCAGGAGTCACAGGCATCTGTAGCTAGGAAGAGATTTTTTTTTTTTTTTCCTTAATCTATGTCTCCATGGTGCAGTAACATTTAATCTGACAGCAGGAGGTAGGGGTTGTTGACATGCTTAAGTCAGTTTTTGTGATACCCTTTGAACTGAAGATATCACCCAGAAAGGTTTTTAACCCCACAAAGATTGTCTATTTCTAATTATTTATTATCTTCGCTGGTATAGAATTTTCCTGTCTTACATTTAGGATATTGCTTCTTTTGCAGACATCTTGTGATAACATTAATAATCCCCTTTTTTCATTTGTATTATCTCTTTGGAAATATTTATAGACTGTGTTCATATTCCCCTGATTCCTTCTTTCTGCAGAGAGAATTAATTTTGTTTCCTCAGTCATTCTGTCTATTATATGTTAGACCATAATCCTTCCACAGTGTCATTTTCTTGCCCTTCTATGCATTGTCTCTATTTTACAATATCATTTTTAATCAGGGACAACAGAACTATATATAACTTCCTAAATATAATTGAATACATGTTATCTGCTCTTTCAGCTGCTGAACTGAACAAAGTGTAAGGCCAAGATGGTACTTCCAATCTCCTTGTCATGCCAGAACACTCATGCTAAACTGCACTTAGTTTATTTTAGTCTCAAAATATTATGGACAAGAAAGTTTCAGCCACACAGCATTAATGTTTCCAATAGGTGAAAAAGGAGGGGCAGAAGGAATGAAATTTAATCAATTTTTATAATTTTACTTGTAAAATTAGAGCCAGAAATAACCCTCATTGATACTTTTACCAAGCATTTTTCAAGGCATATTGGAACAACACCTTAAGAGGATTTCAACTTTTAATTGCCCTTTAATACTTGGTAGGAGTCCAGCTATTGTCCTATAATTTAACACCAAATCCAGCAGTATGGGTTTCATTCAGAGAGATGCCCTATAGAGACAGACTGGTTCTGTTTAGATTAAAAAAAAATATTAAGACTGCAATCTGTTCTTTTGATTCATATATCTGTTCATTTGTTCCTGTAATAGTACCACATCTACCAGCCTCATTAACCATAATAGACCTTTAAGCTCCTGGTGGGTTATAGGTTTCTAAAGTGTTACAAAGTAATTCTTGTCACTATAATTTAAACATGATGTTGTTGTTATTACTGAATCTATTTTATGAACCTTTTTTCGTAACCAGATATATGCAGAAATGCTTGGGTGTATATTGCTCTTGGCTGCAATGGTAAAAAAAATCTGGGTAATTACAGCAGACAAATGGTGGGTACTGAGCTCTTGAATACCTACAGCAACCTTCTGCCCTAGCACACCTCACAGTGAAAGTGCTGCAGTATAATGGTAATGAAAGATATTACTTACCTGGCTCTGAAAATGAGCCCAAATTGTGTTCATTATGCATGGAGGTACTCATATTCACTGTCAGGAGCTTTGCCAATGCACCTTTTTGATGTGATTGAATGACAGAACAATCCAATGCATTATTGTATCCTACCCTCAGAACTTGTAGATTTTTTTCTCTAGAAAATAATGCTGCTTTAGTCATTCATCAATAGCAGTCGCAAGAAAATGCATCTTGTATTCCATGCAAGGAGATTCCAGTCAAGCCCTAGATCAAGATAAAGACATTTCTTGTATTCTGCATTATACTTCATCTGTGAAGGGTAGCAAGCAAAATAATGTATCTTGTTTTTATAATACTATTTCTTCATCTCATGGAACCATATTTTGCAATTACCCAGCATTCTTTTAAAGATCTTAAAGGTTTTGTCAGCATAAACTAGTACAACCAAACAACCTCAGCGTTTATCAAGTATATTCACAGTTGCTAATATATACTCTATATGCATTTGTCAGCTACTCTCTATTTCAAACATCTGTAGTGGTGAGATGATTGTTGGAGAGCCAATCTCTAATATTCAGGATCAAGCTCCTCCCAGAAGAAGTTTAAACACAAATATCAGCTGGCATTTCAAGTCAGACTGGGTGAAAGTGGACACAAGAGAACTAAATTGAAACTCAAGAGCTGATCATCTTCAGTATTCATTAAAGGATTCACATTACCTTAGTTGCACTCTGTTTAGGTAAAATCTGGGTAAACAACGTGAGTAACATGTTTAAATTACTCTGGAATAGTTACAGCAAAGCCTGGCTATGTCCCTGCAGAGGGATTGTCAAAACCATCGGACAAACATCCTTTGTACTTAATGGCAAAAGAAATACTAGACTACTGAATGCTGGAAGTGGAGATCCTTTTCACTGAAGTACATTGAAGGATTAGTACATTGAAGACTCATGGGTTAGCTAAAGGACATATTCACTGGAAAAACATAGGATATTGGAGAATTAATTCAGTCTGGTCCTGCCCACTATTTTTTGCCTAGAATTTAGGTTATCCTACAAGGGTTTGGGTTTTCTCAACCTGTGTTATCAGACTTCTGTCTTATAGCCCTGTAAAGTTCTTATTTGCTTTAGGGTTTTTTCCAATAAAGTTCTCTATTTTTGCTTCTGGAATTAATTTGTCCTTTGCTCTTCTCTAACACTGGTACGTAACAGATGATAGGGGAATATATAAAACACAATATTACTGGTCATGACAAAAACTTTGCCTGGAAAAGCCACACGTCTTCTTATAATTTTAATATTTGCTTATTCTATCTCGTACTTTATGAGTCTCTCAGGAACATCATACAGTCGCAGACCTTTATTTTTTTTCTAGGTTTTTTTTTCTGAACTAAAATTAAAAAAAAGTCCCATAAGGGACACTGGTAATTAGTTTTCCCAGTGTATGAACTTCTCCCCATGTTCCTTCTCTCAGTCTTGTGTTTAAACATGGGAGATGAAGAAAGAAATATTTGCAAAAACTGTGCTATTGCAAATGTCAAAATGTTCAAGGGTACGAGCGGGTTATTAATCATCTGAAAGGACTCAGCTGACAATCCATAAAAGGCAAAGTTTTTTGTTTCTGTGAAAACTATCTTTTGTCTCAAATCAGTCCCTCTTGGCAGAGTGGCAACATCGGGTCAATAATTGCCTCAACCATTGAAGCTGATTTTGAAACCTTAAATCAAATTCAAGTAAGACCTGGTGCATGATAACCAAAAGCTTTCCTACTGCTTTGCAATAGTAAATAGACTGACATAACAGAAAACTACGCACAAAACAGAAGCCAGTGGAAGCATTTTGGCTAAGTAACAGACCATAAGACTTAACTGGAATCCCCTCACACTTTCTATGTATTTACTGTTTCTAATAAAACCTCAGATATCCTGGAAAATGATCAGAAAGAATGTAACACTAAATAAATCTGGGCAGCTCAGAAGATGAAAGCAGCCAGAATCATATTTTACCCTGGGGACAAAACTACAAATCTACCTTCAAGCCAACAATGATAGAATTCAGCACTGAATGAAAATTCTCATTCATGTAGAAATTTTATGCCATGTAGAAAAAAACCCTGCAAAATGACAAGTGACTCTTGACCAACACTGGCCTACATCTTCAATCACTGAAGTAATTTTTTAATCTATAAAGAGTAGAGAATTTTGATTACTTCTTGTGAAAGTGTGGAGGCTCTTTTCTGCACAGGTTCCTTCTTTTAAAAGTGCAGAGGAAGATTATAGCCTAAAGGAAATGACTAAAAGCACCAAAAAGAATGCTGTCTTCTGTCACTGGAAAAATGCTTGTGCTGCAAATGTACGTGCTTTTCTGTGTGTATATTTTCCCACAGAGAGCATGGATGGAAAAAAGTGACAAAAGTGAAAAAAAAAATCACCAGAGTTTCAGTGAGATGAAAAAGTTTAAACAACTTGGCCCCTCTGTCTCCCAAGCTTGCCTGAATCAACAGGGAAAGCAATAATGTTTGGAAGGCTGTCTGGCAGTGGGTCTAAGAGCCTTTCCCAGTTGGCATGGTTATTGAACTCGGAGATTATTGCCGGTGTTATTGCCTTTGAGCAGGGCTAGATTGTGGCTGAACACTTGGGTGTGTCATGTACCCATCACTGCTCACTGAAAATCTATTTGAAAACAGTCCTGGTACCCCATGTCTGGCCAGAGCTGTTCTGACCTCAAACTGGGTCAGAGTAACTGGGGCCTTGCAACTAAGAGCCCATAAATGCTTTGGTGATGGCAGAAATGCTCCTCTGTCATCAGTACTTCCTACAGGGAGCTCACAGAGCTGAATACCTTCAGTGCATATGGTATTACTGACAATTCTCTTGTTAAGTAATCAAAAAAGATGTTTTGAGATTGTTTTGAGGTAGTGGACAGGTAGAGATACATTTTTTTTTAATGTGCAAACTAGCTTAATTCTCTAGAAGTCATTTAACTACAATACCAGATGTGAGCTGGGCTGTAAGAACTTTGTAGTGGGTTGATTCCTCTGTGGGGGAAAAATGAGTGATGCATATGTTTGGGAAATAATTTTGGGTATGTTTTATTCATGAACAACAGATACTTAAGGTCATGTTCACCTTGTAAAGAGATTGCAAAAAACAACAAGCAACCTACATATAATCAATCCATCATCAAGACTTCAGCTGGAAACACACCTGTGTCCCAGACTGTGCTATCAACAGCTGCTGCCTCTCTTTGTCACCTCCTTACGAGCACCTGGATCACCTTTAGGAAATATTTTGCACTGGTTATGTTTTGGACATATAGATTATTTTTATTTTGGGTGTTGAAATAATGTGTTCCTGCAGACCATCAGTGTAGATGGAATTTAGCCCATGATATCATGTCTGCTGCTACTGGATGTCAGTAAATCACCTTTAGTACAAGTAATCTGTAAACACACAAATTTCTGTCAAAAGCCAAGTTCAATTATAGTATCAAAAGCCAGTGCTCTTATTCATGGTAGTAGCTAATGTGTAGAAGAAGATAAATGATATAGCATAATATATAATTATTCCCCTACTTAAAAAAAACCCACCCCACAGACCCTGAACAAACCAACAACACATTTGAATGGTTGGACGTTTTTGTACTGGTTTATGACTTTGCTTATGGGGGCAGTGGCTTTCATCCGGTACAAAATACTGATTCAATGCCTGGGGAACCGCAGCTCAAGGTTATTAGTCACCATGATGTCAAGTCTCTCCTACCTACACATCATTGGTATCAGCTGCTCTCCTTGCAGCAAACACTGGCTGGCAGGGTGGTAACTGAGGGGTGCTCAGCACTTGCTCTGCTCTGGCTCCTGGCACCCGCCCTGACAGACTGGGTTCTGTGAAAGCCAAGTGGCAGCAGCAGCTGGAGCATTGCTGTCACAAACTCCTCGCCCCATGCTGAGCAGAATCTGGTATTACTGGAGCAGGAACTGTTAAAGAAGGTCTTTTCTGTCACCCTACAGTGAGGAAAAACCTGTTTGAAACAGACTAAGGTCTCCTTCAGTCTGGGCAATGTTGCATTTAGTTCTCATCCAGGGCTCTCATGTTTAATTTTTGTGAAAGATGCTACTGCAAGGGGAATGATGGCACACAGCCAGGTACTGTGAGCTGTGTCAGACTTGCACCAGAATGACTGCACTATTTGATGGAAGACAATATTTGATGCCAGCCATTTCTGTTCAAAAAGAAGATAAAATTGTATCCCTTTGCTTTTGCCCCAGTCACTGGAAAAATGCACATATAATTGCAGTGATATTTCCTTCTAAGGCTGAAGGAAATTCCTCCTAAGGATGAATCAGGTGGAGGAAAATTTAGTGAGCACTTCTGTTGCTAGGAATAATTTATGGAAATTTAGTTTTGGTTTAAAGGGCTGCCTTCAGGCAGAGCTGCATGCTGTCTTGAGGGCACTGAGTCAGTAAAGTCAAAGAGTTAAATACTGCCAGGCATCTCCAGGTAAAGTAGGGTAGACTAAAGCCAATTTTATTTATATATAATTTCTTTCAGAGGGTAAAGCTTAAGAGTACAATAAAGTTCAAAAGCCTTAGGGATACTACACCAATAAAATACCATATAGACAGAAGTAACAAGTCAGTATTGAATTATCACCTGATATGAGCTGTGCAGCCTCATAAAAATTCACTTCTTATGAAGACATATCTGCACTTATTATAGATGAAGTTTCAGAACATATTTCTTTTATTTTGCTTTTTCATTCTTTATAAAAAGCTGGTTTAGGTATGTTTTCAAGGAATACCCAGAATTCTTTTGGAAAAGAAAAAAAAAGACAAACTCCATGGTGAGTCTGTTATGTTGGACCATAATTAATACTCTGTGTCCATTTTCGTGCACATTTGGTGCTCTAGCCCTTTTGTTTTAGTGTTCTAAAGCAGTGACTTTTAATGTTATATTCAAAAATTGCTGCTAATTTCTCTCTTACTATAGGAACCAAAAATCCTGTGCTTCATGTATGATCCCATTTCAAAAATCAAGGCTTTCCAGTTTTGTAACATTAACAATTTTTCCTAATTGTAATCCCATAAAGTTCAAGAGAAATTGAACCTCTCTTTTCAGCTACCTTAAAAGTTTAGTAGCTTCACTGAATTGACTAGAAACCCTATTTGTGGCTCAGAAAGCTCTTTCTCCATTTGGTTTCTGATGTTGTGTCATAAACATAAAATTAATCATTAGTTGGTTTCTCCATAGTCACTGGAGATAATATGTTCTTACCTAGGAGGTAAGAATGTGTTACCTGCTATAAATATGTAGGTAATCAATGTTTTCCAAACATGTTGGTGTATTCAGATACTTAAATTATAGTGACTGTCATAAAAACTTAAAAAGTTCATAATTACACTTGACAGTCTCAAAAAGTATGGAGAGTTCTCTTTCACTGTAGCATAAAAAATACTTAATTGTGCACCATCTAGGCTAGGAAAATGAAATCCTCTGAAACACTATTATGTGTTGAAATTTAATATGAAGGAATAAAGCCAATGACATGAATTTCATTTGCAGAAAAAACAACAATGTTGTACTGACAAATAGATAGATATGTTTAGTAAAAAAAAAATCCTCTTTTATAAAATAAATGAAAGAAGTGTCATTGAAAAATGGACTATCAGATTGGTGCTGGTCTAATGCTGTTCTTTCTGCAATGAGCATTATACTTTAGTGAGCTGAGAGCAACAAGCTGGAATTATTTTGAGATACTACATATTATTTCTTTAGAATAATACAATCAGCTATTCCATCTCAGGCAAATCGGTCCCTTAAGCTATAAATGCATCCTGATTATTCGTCTCATAAGCAGCCAAATGGAACAGAAAAAACCAGAAGTTGTACTTTCTTAGTGAATTTCTCCTATGTGGTAAAAATGCTTGCAGAAACAATTAAGCACTCTGAAAAGAACATCTCTCATTTCCTCTGAAGCATAGCTGAATTTGGGAACCAGCATCTGTGAATACAAGAAAATTGCTGCAATACCTGGTTAGTCTCTACATATTTGTGAATAAATTGTCATTTACAGTGACCTTCATTGCTTATGAAATACAATCATGTTTTTAGGCAGTTTTGTCTTTTTTGTTTTCAACAAACTATAAACTAGATGAAATGTCTGATATATTTTGAGAATGTCTGTCTTTTATTGGCACGTTTGACTTCTATTTTCTCGTGAAAAATCCGTGGAAATATTCCTATCCTTAATGGAAACAATTTGAGCCCATCCTCATCACTCCTCACTGTAATTCCTCATTTTAAGGGTTTCTCCAGTTAAGAGTGTAGCTGTACCATTCCAGGTGCTGTATCCCACTCCTAAATCTGAGGGGCAGCTGGGGAAAGATGTGCACCCATCACAGATGAGCACAGCCATCATCCTGGTGCCATGGTGAAGGATGCTGGAGAGCACAGTGTTCAGCCTTTGAAATGCAGAGAAGAAAGGCTGGAGTTGAAAAACGTGTGAAATCCCTGGAACTGCTTTGTCCTTGTCTGTTGCAGGAGATACTCAAAAGAAGTTCATCCGAATGAAAAAGAATCCTCTGTGGGCTGGATGAGGCATTGTAAATATGATCTTGAGGAATGAAACGAGGAGACAAAGTAATTAATTAGCTAATTATTACTTGGATAATGATAATGCTTATCTCCATGTCCATGAAGCACTCCTGGCTAAGGTTGGCCTGGGATCTAGCAGAACTCATACTTGCATTCTTTCCCATTTTTATAGTTTTACTAACTGCTGCTCAGAGGAGGGCTGGAAGCTGTGGTAATGGCACTTTATCCCAGCTGGTTGGTGCTGCAGAGGTCTCCCTGTCCATACCCTCCTCACCTTAGCCTCCTGCTTTGTGTTGTCCTCTCCCTAGGGAGGACAGCCCTGGGTCAGTCAGAGCCTGGACACCATCCCTTGTCTTCCCAGCAAGGCTTTGTAGGCACTGCAACACAGGAGAGCAAGTGCCCAGGACAGAATAGGAAGTTCAATCTGCCTCTGAGCTACGATTACAATGTTCAATCACTCCAGGCTTTTCTGACTGCAGCATTTCTAGACTTGCTGTGCACTCACAATAACCAGCTTGGCTTGGGCTTATCTATTTGAACAGCTTGAATGGGCTCACATACGGTGAAGGGTTTTTTCCAAGAATTTTCTGTCTTGGGTCTTTCTTAAGGCTGTGAATTTCCTGAGCTCCTTCAGTTACATGTTAGGACCCTTTAGCTCTGTCTCACCAGGCAAATGTGACAGTTAGCAAGAAAAAAAATTTAAATGCTAAAATTTTAGCCAGCAGCTGAAAAACAGCATTGTAACACAGAACAAAGGAGAAAGAATATTTCTATGGAGTACTAAAAACGACTGCTGTAAAGTTTACTTGCTCCCTGCTCTCACCTTCATGCCTTGTCCCAGAGTCTTGCTGACTGCTCTGACCCATGTGGACTCAATCAGAAGTTTTGAAGTACAACAATTTGAAAAATACTAGTTTCTTTGTAAAAGGACAGAAATGGTATTTATACATTACTAGTTAAAGATATCAGCTTCTTAACTGTTTTCAAATTTCTGTGTTTAATAGTAGGCAGGATGATCTGCAAAGTCAGCTGTGGACACAAAACAGTCTCATGTTGGTTTTCTTGTCTCTGTCCTGCCAATAAGGCAAGGTGAACAGCTAAATGGGCAGGGCTGGGAAGAGCCTGGCTTTAACAAAGAAGTGGTAAAAAGTATCTAAATTTTCTTTTCCTTTCACTAAAGCATTTCTAAGTAGCAACAAAAAAGACAGATGCTGAAGCTGTGTCTTGTCATCTTGATTGCCGTAGGCTGATTCTGTCACCAAGACATTTGACTGGGATCCTCTCCCCCTCATCTGCAGTCAAACTATAGCACTCTTCCCTCACTTCTGAAGGGTGTTGTAAAACTTAATTAGTACAAAGCCCTTTGAGCAGAGATTAAAGGAAAGCAATGCTGAATGTTCCTCCTCCAGCTTCAGGTTTGAGGCTGATAGGGAGCCTTGCCCTTCATCAGCTGCTGCTACTTGGGTGCCATGTAAAAGGACAGGCTGCTCTCAGAAAAACCTAATTGTGATGGGCAGGTTTCAAATTCACCCAGCACTGCCCCAGCTCCATTGCAGCTGGGTCCAACTGCAAATGTTACATTGGTAGAAAAGCACAGAATTAGGGCACATACTGAATCCACCTGGATAGTAAGAATAATCCTGGAAATGTTAGAGGTTTCCTGGGGGACATCCTCAGCAAAATCCCCTTGTCTTGTGGTAGGAAGTCACTGGGTGTGTTTTCATTAAAGCCCCAAATGAATAAATCGATGCTTTATTTTTACAAGTTAAATAGAACCTGTGAACACCTTGATATTTAAAGCATATCCTGGAATTTCACCCTCAGATAATTCAATGAAACAGCAGTCATAGGACCAAGGGGTTTTTAATACATCATTGTATAATAAAATCACTAGAAAACGGATGTGAAAATTTGGGCTGATAATTCCTGCTGGTGAATGATGTAGAAAATACCTTAAGAGGTCCTAAAAGAAAGCAAGCAGAATAATGGAGAAGACGATGGGGCATCTGCATAAATGTCACAGATGGGAGCTGCTAGAAATTCTTTCATGTAAATCAGGAATAATTCCCAGAGATCATTAGTACTACATAGGTAAATACCAGTGAGAAATCAGAATCAGGACCAGGGTATGGAGAAGAACCGAGAGCAGGCTGATAAACATTAAAAGGTGCACGTTTTTGGCTGGCTGAACTGATGTGTTCTAATTAATAGCAGTAATAGGATTCACACAGCTAAATCCCTGCACATCACAGTGAAAATTTACTCCTGATGCCTGCCTGCAAGAAGATGGGTGGGGGAGAAGGAAGTTGAAGAATAATAAAATGACATTTCACCCCACTCTTTTAGAGGAATCATCTCATAATTACTGCACAGGATTGGCAACACCTTTTAATGTCAGATTTTCTTTCTTCTTTTTTTTTTTTTTTTTTTTTTTTTTTTTTTTTTTTTTTTTTTTTTTTTTTTCTGTAGGCAGGGTAGTAGGAAAGGAGGGAGGGAAGGAGGGTGAAGTGAAGGATTAGTCTGGGTAAACAATGAAGCCTCAGTCTGGATGGTTTGAAACTCAGGATAATCCTGGCAAGTTGGGAGCTCTTCAGTGGGATAGTTTGAAATGTAAATGTGACATCCTCCTTGGTAAATTAACAAGACATGACTGCAGGCTCTCCTTGTTACTACAGTCACATTCAAAGAGTTACTCGTTCTCTCTCTTCTCATCTAATGCTATGACAACAGACAGCCACCAGGAGTCTGCTTCAAATAAATATCAAATCAAACCTTTATCATATCCAGAAGTGACATATGCACTGAATTATCTTTTATTCATTTTACACAGAATTTTGTTGCTATGAACACCATATAACATGATGCAGCTGGGATGCCAACCCCTCTCCCTCATCCCCTTAACACCAATTTTTTGTATGCTTCCACGGAAAAATGGGCAGAAGGTATCTAATTCATGATTATGAAGCAAAAATTTAAATTTTATTATGCAATTGCCTAAATGGAGATGATTGATCACTTTTTTTCCTGAACATCTTTGAAAGATCTATTGAATTTTTTATTCTCTTACTTTAAAAAAGCATTGAGAAAATGCCCTCACCTCCCATAAAAATGCCCTGACAATAACAATGATGAGCAAATGTCAGATGATAGGATGTGACATCTATACAGTACCACTCCTGCTAATTCCATCTGTCCAGAACATAGAGGCATGTTCTCCTGTTCAAATAGAAATGGATGGTAGCATTTAAACTATTATTTTAACATATTTATTGCTTCCTGTTTTCTCAGGAGAGACCTGAGAATGGAAATGTTGTGGAGCTGGCTCTTGCCCTGTGTTTTGTCTCACTCTTAGGGCTGTTTAGTGCAAACTTGTCTGTGGCCCCTAAGGAAGGGTCGCCAGGGAATAGCTGCCATAGACTTATCACAACCTGTCTCTACTCGGTGCCTTTTTGTCTCCAACATGCCTTCTAGCCACCTCTCAGCCTCCAATTCACTGTTAGACTCTTTGGAGACATGCCAGAGAGGGAACAGCTAGCTTTTCACAATTTAGTGGTAAGAATTTATTCTTCAGGAGGGTTGCAGGGCACTTCTTTCATTACCAAGTGTATAGGCAGTGGTAAAATGATTTTCTTTGTGAACTTTATCAATAGCTCCACAATTGTGATAGCCCAGCATTTCAGAGACAAAATACATTTTAAGAGAATATTTTGAGCGTATCTTTTCTCCTGAACCTGAAAGCTGTCTCACTGTGCTGCTTATACCCCAGAAGCTGTCCAAAGGAAGCTTCCAGCCACGTTTGCTGCATTATCTTAGACAGCCATGCAGACATTGCCTCAGCAAACCCTCCTTTAAACTTGTGACACAGTGGTGCACTGCATGCTCAAGCTTGGACATCCCCACCAGAAATAAATGCTGATCTTTGCAAAGCTCTAATGAGTATTATTCTGGTTGTACATATCTGCAGTAAGGAGATAGCTGTTTCCTGCCTGTGGCATTGGTATTACTTTTCACATGTATTTTAAAAATATGACAGAGATCAAGGTATCTGAAAATAAATTCTCAGAAAGAAAGCACTACCAATGCTTTAGCACACTCATTAATCTCTCAAAGCTAGATTGCTCCACAACAGAAGCTGGCCAGTTATCAACAGCAATTCTTTCCCAGAGGGTTTCATATAACTTAAGCCTTACCCACATGCTAAAATAGCTTCAATTAAATACTACTTTCCATATGCTCACATAAATTCTCATGTGTCTCAACAGAGATTTTTTTTCCATGGTGATTTTATGTGCTTCCAGTGTAGTCATTACTCCTCTTCAAAAGTGAAATCCGCTTTCTGTATTGTAAGGTATCTAACTGGTACAAGCTATCAAATGGTTGCTAAAATTTAAGCTTTCTATGTTTTTTGCTAAACTAATGGGCATATTTGGACATTCCCAGCAACAGCAACAATGCCATAATAATACAAAGTCCTTAAGTAATGAAGGATCACAAACATCCCTAAGAAATTCTAGGAAAACCTGCCTTATGTGTGGTAATTCAGGTAGCACTGCCCATCTTTGAAAGGCTGTTCAAAGATCCCTTAATGAAGTACTTTTGCCATGAGCAGGGTTCTTGGTGTTTCCCTGCAACCAAGAGTATAACGGAAGAGCTATGACTCTGTAAAACATAAATTCTGCATTTCTGGATACTTTGTTTAACATTGTTTTTGTGTAAAATGGATGCTATGTCCACAAAGGACATTTGGGAGCATCCAAGTTCAAAAGACCTCTAGTAATACTGACATTCCCAGTCCTTCAAAAGGGAATGGGATGTACACACCTATAGACAGAAGCAAGGCAATGGTGGGTCTGTGGTAACAGAAATCAGCCTCATTTGCACTACAGAAACTCATCACAACACATACCAATTAGTGTTAAAGGGTTTGGGAATAAAGGCAATCACATTTTCTGGCCTGGTTAGTTGTGATAGCAAAACTGAATCCAGTTAAAAAATTCATCATAAATCCTGCATTACCTGGAGAGTTAGTCTTTGAGTTTCAGACTGCAGACAAGACAGTAAACTAAGGACAGTGTTTTCTGACTTCATTACCTGATCAAATGACATTTAAAATTCTTTTGATATTCTCTCGAAGGGAAGACATGAGTTTCTGTATTTAAGTCCTTGCAAAAATAACATGGGTGCTAGAGATCTGCAGCAGTTCCACTGTTTAAACAGGATATCCCAATTCGTGACTTGGAGAGTCTGTTTTAAATCCCAGAGTGGATTACTTGGCAAGTTATTCAGAGCCAGACCTACACACACCTGGGATCCTCACTCAACCATGTATGGAATTGTTTTAAGTGAGCTCAGCTTCTCAGTGCATCTGCAGTGTGTTCAAGCTGAGTAACTCTGCTTTTTCTAGGTAAGTCTACTCAGCACAGCTTTGTCCTGAGTGAATGAACTCTCCTGATGAACCTGTCCTTCTGTCTCATTCATGTAATGCTTTGCTGTGGCCAATAACACCTCTGATTCCTCCAGCAGTTGCAGACCCTCTGTGCCATGCCTTACCTGGCTTTCAGAGTACTGACAATGCCACAGAGGCCATATGCTGTGAGGCTGAACTAATGCACATTTGTAAAAATAACCCTTTGAGATCTGAGGAGAGAAAGAGCTTACAGAAATGCAAAGTAGAATAGCCTGTCTCTGGCCACTGCTGTTAATAGTTCCGTGATTGATTTCAAACATAGTGGTTTTAATTCATAACTGAAATTTGCCCTTGTGTTTGACAGGAAATGGGCAACATCAGAGAAAGCATTGAAGTGACTATGTGCACTTACTACTAGAACATGCAGGTTGACAAGTAGTTTAAGAATTCAAAAAGAATTTTTGATGTGATGTCCTGGCACAGTAGTTGATTCATATATACCAGCTTGTGATCTGCAAGATAAAAATGCTGATTAACTATGATGCAAGAATGCTTTAAAGTAGAACCCTTTGATTTCCATATTTTCTGACACACATAAACTAGTTATTGAATAACATTTACATGATTTTGTCTGTCTTATATCCTTAATTAAATGAAAAGATTTAAAGGAAAATGTATTATTTATAATGCTTTTATGTAACAGGATTTCATCTTAGCCCATTGAGCATTTATTTATGTTAAGTACAGCTATTTTGACAGAATTTGATACTAGCCAAAACCTGGGGAAAAAAACCAACCAACCAAACAAACAAACGAA
>VWZU01008205.1:397134-445206 GCA_013397095.1 Sterrhoptilus dennistouni | reverse complement strand
AAAAAAAAAAAAAAAAAAAAAAAAAAAAACAAAAGAAGGGAAAATACAGTCAGGAGTACATAATAGCATCTCCTTGACCCAGGAATATGTGAACAGCAACAAGAAGAGTCTTATGAGGATCTACATTTGACAGATATTTCACCCTCTCAAATCTTTTTCCTCTCATGTTCTGCTGTATTGAAGTTAACAGTTTTTTGCTTTCCCCACATCACACAGAAATGGCAACTGACTAAAGGTGTAACTAGTTTTAACCTAGGATTTTGAACATTGTGATCAAATAATGAATTAAAGCCAGAATAACATATTGACAATGGAATGAAAAATATTATAAATCATCAAATGGAAAAGGGTTCTATAGTAGATAACTTTTAAAGAAATATGCTAGCCCTCAAACACCATGTAAATGGCAGGAACAAATCTATTTTCTGTTTAGCAAGAGAGTGGTAATTGTAAAATTAGAAACTCATTATCTTTAGTCCACAAGATCATTGACTGGCCTCACTTATTCATATTGCAAATTATCCCTCCTTGCATGCCTGGATTGACTTTTATCTGGTTTTCCTAATTCATGTTTTCATAAATGTTTATCTGACATTCATTCCTATACTATATATCAAACAGTACATAAAATGATTTACAAATCTCATAAAATCAAATGCCTCTTTTCATTGACTTGTACAGGACTTTAATATTGATATGACTTCATTCAATTTGGCTTAGTTTGATCTTTTTCATTCTCCTGTCTCCCTCAATGCTTAAAAACTAAATGACAGATTTAGAGTTCACTGGGCAAAATGATTTGATTTGACATCCATGTTCCAATAAACATAATACTGTCATTGTATTTTCCTTTGGTGCAGGATTAAGCATAGGACTACCAGTATTTGGATATGCCAGCATTAGTATTAGTCCTTAGCAAAATGGATGACAAATGGATAAGGACATGGGGAAAGAACAGGAAAGAAAAACTGTGAACAACTGTTGCTTGGTCTGCTGCATGCAGAGAAAATAGAAAATTTGAGTCCAACCATTTTATAAAATCTCCTCCTGTTAAAACCACAGCAACACTGGTGGGCAGTCTTTCATTGAACTGGGAACTACTACACCTCAGGTGGATTGCCTGTTTCTGTCACTTTGAGATCTTGTGGAAAAGCTGGGTAGAGGATCTAGTCAGAAACCATAACTCACAGAAGCATCAACAGACCCCCAGACCCCATCAAAACAAAGGACTCCAGATAAGACTTTTCTGGAGTTTCAACTTCATTTTTCCCCATAATGTTCAGATAGGTATTCCAGTGATCTGCCTGTTTTCATTTATTCCACGGCCCTTCTTGACCTTTCTCCTTGTTTTCTTTCCCCTTCATGTTCTGTCATCTCCTTTTCATGATACTTAAAGGTAACTAATCTCTTCCCTTTCAACACGAAACAAAATTAGTGTTTGTCTTGTCAGTTGATCACTGTGTTTGTGTATCATGGCCCTCTTTCACATCTCTTTGTGCAGGGCGAGTCTGTTTTTCAGCAGTTAGGATTCTGGACTGGGGAACAGAATTCCTAAGGAACCAGAGGTAGGTGGCAACAGGAGAAACAGCCTCTGAGACTGAAGAGTGCCAATGCAGAGGTACCACAGGACACATGATCAGACAGGCAGCTCTCAGATCTCTTTGCCCAGTGAGCCCAACCTGTCCCTCTGATCTTGACACCCCGGCCCCAAACACCATTTCTTTGCACATATTAAAGGACAGTGGAATAATTGTTCTGAAACAAAATCACTTTTAATTGGATAAATTTGTCTGCTCTGGGGAGAATAAGCTGCACTGCAGGAATGGTAAAGTTTTGCTCTAAGTGATGACAGTATATTTTTCTGTGCAGGAAGCCCTAAATAGTTCTTCATAGGTCAAACATGACTCCAAATAGTTTACATGAAGACAGTTCTGTGAAATGGACTCAGAGTGCTTCCAGTTAAACCAATTAATTAAGAAATCACATTAAGACATTTTGTAAAGAAAAACTAAACTGAAAAAAAAAAAACAAAAAACCAAAACAAAACCCCAACAGGTTCAGGCCCAACAGGATAAGCACATATGTAAGACTCAGAAGACAGTAGAATACACTTGGGTTTGACAAAGTTTGACTTTTGCCATTGGTTAACTCAATTCCCTCATCTTGGTCTCATTTCCCAATCTTTAGAATCTGAAATTTATTTTCCTTCCAAAGTGCTGTTAGTTTCCTGTCTGAAAGTTTTCTTTAAAGGCTTTCTGATTACTTTTCAAGTCTATGTATTTCAAAATTTCCATATCAAAACCAGATTAATTAGTCTGTGTTCATTTGCTGTCTCTCAATAGTGGTCAATGATCGATTCATCAGGAATTCAAGAGTTTTATAATGCACTTAATGGCATTATAGATAAAAATAATTCCCATGAGAGAACATTTCTTTCTGGATCAAGCTGGTGATCAGCTTATGCTTTGAAGCATGTGGCCTGATAGCCCTTGTAATTTTATCCTTCTGACTGTAACTGCAGAAGCTTTTTTTACAGTATTCATATGTATCTAATCCTTTTTTAGAGTCTTGCTAAGCTAGGTTGCCTCAATAATTCACTTTGCCTTTTCTCAGGTTCTGATATAGGTGAAGATTTACAATATTCAGGACTGGTTCCAAAGCTCAGCTTCCTGGTTCTTTAAAATTCACAAAGAGCCTTGCCTGAAGGTTATTAGTCAGGGCTTCTTGGAAAATGTTGTGGTTATACAGAATAAAATGACAACATTAAACATCATCCCAACTTTACCAGTATGCTTACTGTATAATGCCGTGGCTTGTTTACAAGATACAACAAATGAACACACATCTATTTTAAAAAAAATTAATGATGAACAATTGCTGTAATTTCTCCTTGCTTGAAAAACACCTCTTGCAAATTGGGTTAACAGTACTTTGCTGATTGGCTTTATCTCGCAAACAAGAAAATGAACAACATTAATGAATTCGCTTCAGTAACATTAGGATTGTGATATAAGAAGCAATAAAAATTTATGGGCTGTTATGGTGAGTGGGTGTAAGCAAACTTAAACTAGAGGAGCTTTTTGTCCTAGATGTTGTGTAGACATTGAACCCCAATTTCTGAGGTCTGTATTTGCAGTGGCATTGTAGAAATGGCTTAGTGAAACAACAAGCTATTCATCTGTTCTGCTGAGGAATCAGTAAAGCACTTGTGTTGGTGAATAGAAACTGAATAAAATAATGCAAATATTTAACACTGACATGCAAAGACTGGCAGAAATCTGTCATACAGAATATTCATGGAAAGGACTATTACCCATTCCTTGTGTCTACATATGCAGTTGCAACCTGATGTTTTATGAATAGGTCTTCTCAGACACAAAATAAAGAGAATGGCCAGAAAGATATAAATGAAAGAAATTAATAAAAAGAATGGAAATCCAAGGGCTTCCCTTCAAGGACTTCAGCTTTAGGGAATTCCAGGGCTTACCCTTGGCTGAACATTCTTCCCTGCCTAATACACAGAAGTTTGATTGTGACCTCCAGTGGGGACAAACACTTTGGTTTGGAAAATATTTTAAAATGCAAACATGACCATCTTCTTTTTTGAATGGGTTAAATAAGATATACCTTATTCTAATAGATGCAAGAAACACCTTTATACCCACTGCTTGCAGACTAATACCAAGGAGGCTTCAGGAAATTCAAGCCTTGTTCTAGAGCCTGGTCTAGACTATATCAAGAAATTCAGCAACATAATGCAAGACTGAGAAAAACTATGATAAAATTTTTGATAGATAACTCCTTCAGGATTTGGGAACTTATATGGCAGTATTTTACTCTAAGTTCATCTGATGTCTCTCTTCTGTATACACACAAATGGTAAAGTCTCTGTGCTGTGAACAAAAAAAGCCACTTTCCAATCTAGTCCTTTCCTAGTAGAATATTGATAAAACAGAGCCCAAAGGAAATCTGCACGAAGCCAGGAAGCAATCATCTCTTTGCTGAAGACATAGACGAGAAGGATCAGCCCCTGAGAATTGAAGGCTGTAACAAGTTAACCAGAGGTCTGGGGCATCTGAGCATCATGTGCACTCACACGTCATTTACATAAGAGATCTCATCTGTGATTCTTTGTGCTAATTTCCATCTTCTATCACTTCCCCCTCCTCATTTTTAAATTTATATGTTTGAAAGAAACTGTTGTGTAGCAATCCGGGAGAATTAAATTGTCTAGACATGTCCTGTGAGTACTTCATGGTATGTGTACTTCAGTAGTCTGAAATCTTCCCATTTAATGGGCCATGAACTCACCCCCCTGACTGCTTCAGAGAAATCTAAGCTTATGTGTGTCCTGTCTTCTGCTTGAGTCTGAAATTTCAGATAATATCCTTTTTTGTTTTCTCTTGTGATTATTCTAATGATTTTGGATATTTTCATTAAATAGGCTGACACCACAAAATGTATTTCATAGTGGCCACCACACAGGGCAGAAGGAAATCATTCTGGGCAACTACATATTAAAAGTACTTAGAGATAAATTGTTTTGCAATTGTTTTAATAAAATGGATTCACAGTAGTTTTCTAAAGACCACACAAACACAGAGTTTTCCAAAAGAGTGCCACTGTGTCAAAAAACTGGTCTCACAGGCAATAGTATTACCAAAAATCATTCCTAAGATCAGAACTGATAATCATGAGGCAAGTCAGAGTCTCAAAATAGTCCAAGAACCAAAGCAATATATACCACTTACTGTGACTAACTGTCACAGAATTCAGTGATAAAAATGTTTACATGAGCACATAATTGCTTTCTGAGAAATGGCTAAATAAAACCTCCTGCCTAAAATTTATAATGTTAATATTGCCATTCTAGTGTCACTTTCTGCTTCTCTCTGTGGGACCAGATCCTGCATCCCAAAACCGGAACCTTGCCAAGCCTGCTGGCAAGATCCTGGAGAAACTATGAAATGTCCAGTCTGCCTGAGAGAGACAAATTAGGCAGCACTTCAAAAGCACCCTACAGAAAGCATGATAGGCTGCAAGGGTATCTATAATCTAGCTATGTGAAATCTGCTAAGAGAGCAAATCCCAGGTCAAGATCTGAAACAGCCGGAATTATTTGTTTTTCTTTGTCCTAGGACTACATACCAAGACCCTGAAATCCTCTGCTGTGAGCCTCACATAGCATCAGGAAGGTGAAAAGTTTGCTTTACAGCAGCCATGACAATGTGTAAATATTCAACCCAAATTCTCTTTAAATCAAATCAAGTTTTCCCCATGTAATTTTCAATGTCACTGAAATTCATACAGGTTGTAAAGGAATGGAAAAGGCTGTTCATTGTTCATTAATGGAGTACAATTACAGGTATAAAAGGAAACAATTTTCTTAATGCCTCTTTTGCTCCTTAAATGTGATTGATGGTTGCTGTTGCTAAAACAACAGAGAAAAACCACTTAATGACAAAATAATCTTTTTGTTAGGCTGCAAAGATGTCACAGGGGTTGTATTCCTCTAAAGCACACATTCTTTCTATAAGACTCTCAAAGGATTTCAGAGCTTCATCACCAATCTGTTCTACATAAAGCAACCCAACACAGGGAGGGAGCAGAGGTGCACTAGGGATCCCAGGTGGAAAAAACAAATAAAAAGAAAAAAGGAAAGAAAAGAGAAAAAAGAAGTGGCGTACTGTAAAGACCCAAAAAGGTTACATTGCAGTTATCTCTGTAATCTGTCCATCCATCTCTGCTACTAATTGACTTCATTAGATGAAACCACTTTTAAAATGGGGTTTGATGAATAGGATTGAATAGGACTGAGATTACGTGTGAGAACAGGAGAATGGGCTCCACTTCCCTTTTGGTGCTGTGTTTCTATGACTACTGCAAAGACTAGGAATCAGACAAGAACCAGTCTCCCTTGTGAGAGAGCCACAATATCTGGGTACCACCCAATATAATTCCCTTCTGTAACAACAAGGCATGGACTTTGTCCATGCAAAGAGTAAATAACATTGATTGTAATAAAGGTTATTGGGAGAGAAGCAGCAAGCTCAGATCATTATCATGAGAATATTTTCCTGATTTGTGAAATGTTTGTGCCAACATTTACTGCCATATTTTTTCTTAATGTAATTGTTTACTACTGAAACCAATCTCAACTGGAAATAAGTGTTTTAAGCTTACTAGGTGGTGAGGGAAAAGTAGCCACAAAGTCATTTCTTAAAAGGAGATATTGTGCTTATAAAATCCCAATATTAATATCTTCGCAATAGTCATTACTTTATGGTACAAATGTCTCAATGAATCATCCTTATTTATTGTATTATGATAAGCCTTTGGCATACATCTAGAGATGATGACTACCTCTTCATTTTAGTTGTCAATAGAATAAAAGGCATTATTATCACTACACAATGAACACACCTCAAAGGAGCATTAAGAACTTTGACGGCAATTGATTTTAGTTGGGTGTATTTGCATAAGCTCTTGTCATTTTGTGTAGTCCTTGACCATTACCTGGCTCCCCTGAACTCAAATTCTGCCACCCACACTTCACTGGCTTGAGGAAGGAATATTTATTTTATTTTTTTGCCTACAATGAAAGATCAGCATCTGCTCATGCAGCTCAGCACTCGGAAAGCAAGGGGAAGGAGTTTTGGCACTGTTTCTCCTAAATGATGGCTTGAGCACCTGAGTCCACTGGGTGAGCTCCACCTTCAAAGGTCTCAGAGCTAGCTAGACATAACATAAGCAGACAATGTGTGTCATGTTTTCACCTGAGATATCCAAAAGGAACCCCCTTTCCTTGGGCAAACTTGCCAGTAACTTTCTATTCTTTTTTACCTTCCTCCAACCTAGAAAAGCAGAGCCATGCAAGTGAAAAAGCAGAGAATGTTATTTTCTCTGAAAACATCACATAATTTTGTCTGCTGTTGCTGGTTTTTACATATCCCTCATGAAGACTTTTGACCAAGGGACATACTCACATCAAGCCATGGCAAACTGAGAAAAATTACTCAATAACAGCATGCCAAGAGTTCACAGATATATTGATGAAAAATTGAGCAAATGATCAACTAGGGTGACATTAAAAGTGTTGAGAGGCACTTTAAATCTTAATGATAATCAGATGAATGATCGTTCCAGTATGTTCATCAACATTTTCTAAGGAAGCCTGATCTATTTTTTAGCAACCTTATATTTCTCAGGAAACATTGAGTAGAACTTTGTCAGGTCATGTTCTGAAGATGGTTTTATGAACAGCATTTGATGCTGATTGCTGCTGGAGGAAGGATAACAAATTAAATGGCTCATTGATCTGTTCCAGCACAGAAAATCCTACATTTCCCTGCATTTATTGTACTACTGAATACCCAAAGGCTTAATTTAAGTCTCTCAACAACTTTTTATGAGGATATGTGAGAAGCCTTTGAAATCAGGACAGTCCTGTAAGAATCAGGGAATTTTAGTATTATTAAGGTTAGAAAAGAGTCTGACCATTAGCCTAGCACTGCTAAGTCCACCACCACTAAAAAGTGTCCCTAAGTGTCACTAAGCTGGGTAGAGACATGGCCAGGACAGGTGACCTCAACTGACTACAGGGATATTCCAGATCATATGACATCATGTTCAGTATATAAAAAGGGCGGAAGAAGGAAACAGGGACATTTGGAGTGATAGTGTTTTTCTTCCCAAGTCACTTTTTTCTGTGATGGAGCCCTGTTTTCCTGGGGATGGCTGAACAACTGCCCTGCCCTATTTTACTCATGTGGAAGACATAATTATATTGCTTTTTAATATTTATAGTAATTAAAAATTACTACAATCTCAATTTTAGGATCTATGTACCCACCTGAAAACAAACATTGCTACATTTGAATCAAGCAGAGGACATGCACTTCACATACACAAAAGCCTAAACCACGAAAAACCTCATCTCCTAAGAGAATCAATGATATGAAAAATCTCCACAGAATATGTGAGTAGTGCCAGTGGTATTCCTTCTTCAACCAGTACCTCCAGGTTATAGTTGATCATTGACTGTATCTTCAGCTGTGTAGGAATGATCTTTGTGGTCCAAGATCTGGCTGTAGCACATCGCTTCCATGATGTTCCTTTATGCTGTCAGTGACACCACCACCAACACCCAGGTTTTCTAGTGTTTTGCTGAACAGCAGCCAGAATATTTAATCTGAATTAGGTCTTGTCAATGGGACAGATTTACCTCTGGTGTAACTGTGCAAAAGTCAAAAGCATGAAAGTATAGAAAGGCTTGGGCTGTTGAATTTATTGATTAAATGAGATGCATACAAATCACAAGCCATATTCTATCTTTGGACATATAGATTAAACTTATGTTGTGCCTAGTAAAGGCCATGAATTTACATCTGTTTCTGGAATGTGGCTCAAAAACTTGTGTCATTATCTTAATGCAAACATAATTGTCCCTGATGTGCAGAGCAAGCAATGCCCTGACTCCTGACCTTGTGAAGAGCTGCTGACCCCATGTCTGAGCTGAACAACTCATTTGGCCTCATGTACTTCAGTAAAATCCTGCTAAAATCTGTGAGCATGGAATCTGCAGGGGGAAAAAAGCAAATCACTGACAATGAATTAAGATTTTCTTTGCAAATAATTTTCACTGTTGGTATAAAAATATCACAAAATTATCAATTTGAAGCAGAGAAGCAGAAAGACCTGAATAGATGCTAAAAATATATGATACTGCCATGAAGATACAGAGAAAAAAGGCTTGGCTTTTTCTATGCATAAGTGCTTGCTTCTAATGAGATACTATGAAACAGGGGTTTGCTGTTTAGGAGGTGTTAGCATCTGTTCCTCTGTTACATGCTACAGAGGTTATTCAGATAATTCATTCTAGAGACCATTCCTGACAAAGCAAGCTTGTCTGTAAGGAAAGTGAGCATCTTCCATAGCTCAGAGAGAAAAAGAATCTTTTATTCCCTTCTCATAGAATCATGAAGTGTCTGAAGAAGTGAACTGCAAGGAAACATAGGCAGCTGGGTTGCTGGCTATCGATGTGCAAAAATTTATCAGCGTGGTAGAGGCATTTTGAAAAGGACTCTAATATTTATAGTATATAGAAAACATGTAGCCAATATTAAGAAAGTGTCCATCACTTAACAAATTGCCTTGTTGTGCTAAAAAAGAACTAATCTAGATCAGTGTATAATTTGTCATATCCCCCTTGGCATTTTCATCTCCTTGCAAGGAAGAGGTAGTGCTTGAAAAATATTTTGAGCCTCTCACCCTATTTCTGTAACTGTTACACAGAAGAGAACAAGGAGTTTGTGCTGCATCAAGAAAGCAAGCAAAATGGGAGCTGTGAGACATGAGAGGTAAGCACAGAAGGAAAGTGCATCTCTGAGTACTTCTCTAGGAGCACTGCTGGGCTTTTAAGACTGTTTGTGACAAGATGGTCGAATTCTCTGGCTCTGGATAAGTAATTTTATTTTTTTTTTAATAGTAATTGCACTATCAAAACCTGACACTTCAGAAGTTGTGGCAGCTGATCAAATGAGGGAAATGGAGATGGTGAGAGCCCAGAGCCCAGCACAGGCTAGAACAAGCAAGGTTTATCCACCTTGGGTTAGGCAGCACCCTCCTCCCCAGGGCACAGGGGTCTGGAGACCAGTGAAACACATGCTGTGCTTTTTACTTGGGTAAAAAAGTGACAAAAAATGAGAGAACCTTGATAAAGAAAGTGGGGTAAAGAAAATAATTCTCATTGCTTCAGCTCCAGTGTAGCAGAGCATCATACTACATTTCTATATGTGTTTCTGTGATTTTTGAGAAAACTCAGTAGAAACCAACTCGTGATATCAAGGTAAGGAAACCACTAAAAGTATGACATACATTAGCATTCAAAGTGTTAAATGTGTTTTTCTCAAAGCTAGAATTACTAAATCCGCAAATCTCAGTGAAAGGCCAAATACCTGGCAAACATTGTTACAATCAACTGCTTCAGTTAGTTTATCTTTACAATAGGAGAAACAGCCAAAGCCAGTATTTAAACATTATCTTTACAAGCATATCCTGGCATTTCTTATCGGATTGCTTCCTCTCTAGTTTGAGCAAATGTAAATTTTTTCTAGGCTGAGAACTAATGTGCCCAACCGCTACCACCTTCCAAGCAATACAGGTTTGAAGCTATGAAATAAAGGGAAGGCATTTGCAAGGAAAGGCCCCGTGAGTCAGCTGCATATTTGCTATTTGTGCCAGAAGGAGTTCCTTCCTTATGGGAGTACTATGGCACAGCATAAATGATGCATTAGCTGGGTACTAGCAATGGAAATAACGCAGTGTGTCATCTGGCTCTTAGGAGTGTGAGCATCACAGTCTCTGTCTAAACACTGATGATGTTTTACAGAGCTAAAGTCCTGCCTAGGCAAGTACAGGACTCCTGTCTAACCTAGGTATTTCTTCTTACAAATACTGCAAATTTTACCACAACTCCTTTCAACTGTTACTTAACTAGATTTAGAGAAAGTTCCTGCGTTCCGTTTCATTAAACCACTACACTGGAACATTTTTCTCTTTATAGCCCTGTGTAATCTGACTCTGTATTGTCCTGGTTAAAATTCTTCTCTTCCACTGTATTCCCTAACAGAGAAAAGAGGAGAAGGATTTAACAACAATAAAGAAAAAGAAAATAATACATTATATTAAAGAAATAAACTGAAGAATTCTTGCTGATTCTTGTCTTCAGGAACCTGATAATGAGGATCTGAGTAGGCACTTTTTATTTATTACAATAAAGTGAAAAATGTGGAAAATTAGCATAGAAGTCCTTAGTGGATGTTATGGAAATAAACAAGAAAGAAATATCAGACCCAAACCAAAACAAAAATAACTCTGGAGAGGAAAAGGAATTAATTTCAAGAATAATATAATGCCATGCAGACCTGCTCTTACAGAAAACCATCAAGTTAATTTAATTCCACAAACCCCATTGCTCCAAGAAAATGTTGTTTAAATCAATTCATTCTCTCATTATGCTGCTTAAGAGCACCACGAACTGATGAGAAATTACTGAGATGACTTTCATGTATCAGAATCCCTTCAGTTTCACTCCATTTTCTATACTGACATGGGATTAATGTGCTGTATTTGCATGCTAAAATAGTATATTTAATTGTAAAAGTGGTGTTGTTAAATTACCTTGCAATGAGTTTATTTTAAATGGTTCATTAAAGTTTTTAAAATAGCTTGCTGCACAATTTCATCTCTGCACTGCTTTAATGGATTACATCTTCAACCAATAGCTGCATTGTAGGAAACCCTGACTTGCTGTTTGCCCTTCAACAACAGAATTTGCACTAGAAACACTTGCAGTCTCACAGGATCAGATTCAGCTAATGACAGTACCTGAGCAAAAGTCCATTGCTCTCCAGAACTGTACAAAAGTAGTACTGAACTATTATGTATAGAAACATAGCATTGTTTATATCGGAAAGGACCTCTAAGATCATCAAGTCCAACTTTTGACCCAGCACTGCCATGTTCACCACTAATCTGTGGTGACACAGGTGTCCCTAAGTGACACATCTACACCTTCTTTGAACACTGCCAGGGATAGCAACTACACCACTTCCCAGAGCAGCCTGTTCCAATGCCTGACCACCCTTCAGATGAAGGAATTTTTCCTAATTTCCAATTTAAACCTCCCTTGGTACAACCTGAGGCCATTTCCTCTGGTCCTGTCACTTGGTACCTGGGAGAAGAGGCCAACCCCACCTTATTACACCCTCCTTTCAGGCAGCTGTAGAGAGTGGTGAGGTCTCCCCTTGAGCCTCCTTTCCTCCAGGCTGGAGAACCCTCTCTCCTTCAACCATTCCTCACAGAACTTGTATTCCAGACCCTTCCCCAGCTCTGTTGCCCTTCTCTGGACACACTCCAGAACCTCAATGTCCTTCTTGTAGTTGGGGATGCGGAACTGGACTTGAGGTGTGGCCTCACCAGTGCTGAGCACAGTAAGCTTCCTTGCCCTTGTTCCTTTACATTCCAAGTGTTTAGAGACTATAGAAAGATCTCCTTGAACTTTCTGTTTTGCAAACTGAAGTGTCTTAGCCCACTAAACCTATTCATACATCAAAGATGCTCCAGCCCCTTACTCATCTCTGTGGCCCTGTTCACTCCAGTAAGTTCACTGCAGTAATTCCATATCTGTCTCATACTGGGGAGCCCAGAACTGCATGCAGCACTCATGGTATGGCAGCAACACTGAGGAACAGTTCAAGGCATAGCAGACCACCATCAGGAACCACGCCAGCAAAGCCACTCAAGAACTAGTTTCTCCAAGCTGCTCTATCCATACTTTCTCTAGTAATATTCACACTTGTCTATGTCTACATGTCTGGAAAAAGTTTTTCTCTAAATTTGAAAAAGCAGAATTTAGCTTTTCTGTGTACTTCCTATGATAAAAACCTTAACCTAAAGGCTGTTGCAAAAATGTAATTTTTAAACCTGGTTTCTAGTCCTTTCTTTGTTTACTGTGCTTGTATCAATGCACTCAGAAATGCAATGGAAGCATCACTCTTGATCTCAATGAGAATTAAGCACCAAAATAGCTTTGAAGAGTTAAGTATAAGTCCTTGGCTTGTAGAATAATTGTCCTATTTTGAATATGTGCTATGGCTTTTCAGGGATTCTCTTGCAAATGTGCACAAATAGTTGTCTATATTTAGGTCAGCTATATGCTTGTGCACTGAAATGTTGTTTTCCCTACACGCTGATATGGAGGAATATTGTCCCTTAGGGAAGAATTCTGTATCATTAAACTAATCCATGCTATTACATTTCTATTATTGCTTCTGTGTACATGCATTTTACAACTAAAAATGGTGCAGAAAAATAATGCGTATTTAGGAAGCCAGTATGATCAGTGCAAGTATCTGCTCATATTAGTTTTGATTAACTGTATGCTTCTTCCCTGTCATCACCTGGCGTATATTGATTAACTTGGGGGAAAGGAGAAGAGTAAAAGGGAAATTTCCCTGGTATACTGAAAGTAAAGATGACTGGTAGTGGATATGGGTTATCTCACAAGTCTTGGAGTTATCTGAAAACATTCAGGATGGATTTGAGAGTCAGGTAGGTACAGTTACTATCTCAGGTCCTGTGCCTGTAAATACCACACCTTCACGCTGCTCTCTTCTGATACTATTGTTCCACTTGCTCTCTGTATTTCCCATGATGCCCACATGTGCTTAACCTTAGACAAAAAAAGGTACTTATTAGTTTTGTGAAAGACTAACCCAGCTTTAAATTATACACAAACTCTGCATAGTAAGAAGTTTGAAAGGGAAATCTGCATTACATTGTTACTATTGTATACAGATGTCTATCTGTAAAAAGACATTTTCTGTTTTCATACAAAAAAAAGTATCAAAGATGCCCTTCCTGGGTAAAAATGGGCCGGACTGCTTGATGATATTTTATCAAATATTGTTTTCCTATGATTTCTTGTTTTACTATTATAGAGAGGTTACATGCTTTTGATGTGAGTTTCAGTGAACAAAGTACAGTTTTACTTCCTAGACACAGAATATGTTTTTGAAGAAAAAGTGTAGATCTAATATATTGGTTTTAGGAGGTGTTTTTCCAGTCTACTGGCACAGTCTTCCTAGCACATAGCTCTGATCAATGTGTAGAGAGTAGAAGTTCTTCTTGGTGTATCTGTAGAACAGTTTCTAGGTAATACCCATGATTGTACTGAAAGCTGCTTCTGTTTTTAGTACAAATTGCAGAATGATTTTGATGATTTTCCCCTGTTGTTATGGCAGGAAGAGTTTTAGTTTAAAGCTTTTTAAATAGAGTCTGTTTGTTCCTAACGCAAGTACTCAGTGGGTCCCTGAAGTGTCCAGTAAAACAATTCAACAAATAGAAAAAATTTTTACTCAACCTTTCCAGTCTTTCTTTGATACCAGATGTGCTTTGTTCTCAAAACTATGACTTAGTAAAGGCTTTCATTTCCTTTCCCAATTTACACAAAAGCAGGCCCAAGTCTCAACTTTGTTATTAGTTTACCAAGTTTTAATTGGACACTATTCTAGATAGAGGAAGCAGAGCAGTCCAAAGCCATTAATGTTAATCAAGGTTAAATATTAATCAAGGTCAAAAGTTGACAATTTTAATTTAATAACATAGCTGTCTCAAATCTTAATGCTTTCCAATTGTTACTGAGGCCACCAAAAACAGTCTGGGATGTTCTATACATTTTTTGCTTGTTTTCAAGTACTGGCTTAGCTGTTCCATTCTGGGCTAGCTACTAAAGATGGCATATGTAAACCATGGATGTAATTTCTAGGTGTTAGTGTGTTGAAGTTCCAACATCCTTCTCTACCAACCCCTACCTACAGCCCAGAGCAGAACTACTCAGCACTGGAAGGCTCTCCTTTCTCTCCCTCTCTGGAACCTGCTGGGAAGGCAGGAGTGAAGCAGCTGTCTTGATCTTGAATAGGTCTTGAGACCAGGAACAGGGCTACCGGCAGTCCCAGCTTTCTACCCCTTCCACCTCACTCTCACTTTCACTGGGTGTGTCAGAATATCTGAAAGAGATTTTTCAGGAATTAAAAAGAGAAACAAAAGATGAAAAAACATCTCTTTAAATAGGGGAAAAAATAGAATCGATTTGACCACAAAAGGGGAAGACTGAATTGACTCCAAGAGAAAAAAAATTAAGAGTAAGATGAAGAAGAATGAAATTTGCCATAAAGGGGAAGTCTGGCTATTCGGAGAAAAGATAAAAGATGTATTTACATGGAGGTAAAGAATAGAACACAGACATTTTAAATAACTCTTTTTCAATTAAGCTGAGAGCTCAGCAATGCATATACCCTCTTCTTGCTGTCTGCCCAGATAAAAAGAAAATGCTGAGTTAACAAGAGTTCTCTCCTCTCAGAACACAAATCAGATAGTCTACTGAAAAAACCTTTAAATTTTCTGCTGACCACATCAGCCAGAACTAGCTACCTTCTCCTCTAATTTTAAGACATCACAGATTTGTCCTGTAGGCCCTCTGCTCTAGGAATCATGAGAATTGGATTGCCCTGTCCCCAGAAACCTGAATATGCACTGCACTGTCCTTTGAGCCTCTTCACAGACAGTCCTAGTGGCATTTTGATTTTTATGGACTACATCTACCAAGGTTGACTCCCATCAGTGCTGCCCTTCTCTCTCCACAGCTTTTCCCAGATTCACACAACCCAACAGACACCCCAGCTGCTTAGAGACTAAATTTCTGTGCCGTGGGCTGCTCTCCTCATCCTTTCCACCTGAGATAAGCCAGTTGTAGTGCAACATCACAGCAGCAGCTCTCATCAACCAGATCTATTTTGCAGCAGATAAAGAAAATCTCATAACAATAGAGCCCAAATTCTCCAAGAAACATATTCTTTTGTTCCTGCCATAAATATCCCTCTTTTTTCAGCTTTCATTTCCCTGGTTGCCAGGCCTCATGTTTATGAGTTGCTTACTATTTACCAGGCTGTCATTGTTTGGGGTTCTGGATTTTGCCAGTTCAACCATGGAACTCAGCGTGAAGTATTTCAAGTAAAGTCTATCCTCTGTCTTTAGGTGAGGTTTTCACTTCATCTCTCCCTCTTCCCCACTCTCTGCAAGTTGCTGGCATGCTCTAAGTCATAACAATGCACTTAAAAGGAGGAGTAACTATTATGTAATTCCAAGGCTTGTTTTTCAGCATCAGTATCAAACCATGACAGGTGGCTGTCAGCTAAACCATCAATATCTGTTGCCAACATAGCACTTCCATTAATCCACTGATTTGACAACAGCACTTGGAATCACAACAGAAATGTCACTGTAACTACACAATATCAAAAGCAAATAGACCACAGCACCACCTATGTGAGTTTGTCTTTCTCTGAACAATCAAGTCTCAGCAAACAGTTTACTGGGACACATTTACAAGGCACGAGAAACATTATCTCTTGAAGTTCATGTTCCTATTTCTGACAGCATCCATGAATAGCTTAGTCAGGTACAGTTTGTCTCAGTAAAGTTTCTGTGTGCATGTGTTCATAAAATGTGAAGCAAACCCCAGTCTTGCAATTCCTCAGACTTTACACAGTGACAATATTTCTGTTTCCAAGACCCCTTTGGAAGAAAATTTCAGCCTCTACTTTGAGTGGATTGTCCTGCCAAGATTTAGAGTGGAAATTAAGATACTGCTGAAACATCATCATATTTTAAAAAAATAGTGAGAGGTGGTCCATAGACGACCAGTGATTTTAGAAAATTAGGTAGTAACAAAAAATACTATTTTGTGGTTTTCCACATATGTGGAATTGAGTATAATGGAATAATATTCTCCTATTGAATTAATTGAAACTGAATGAAAATCAAGCCATCTTGCTTGTGTTACTTGCACTATTTATTGCAAAATGTCTGTCAGATCATCCAAGATTTGTAGAAGAAAGATGCATCACCTGGAACCTAAGCTCCATCACATGTGCAGATTTCAGGATGGATGTTTAGACAGTGGCATATACTTAGAGAAGGATATTCTGTCAGTTCCTGACTTTAAAAATTTCTGGCATTTTCTACCTGGTAGAATCCCCTGCACAAGAAGTGGACACGTTAAATCATGTTTGTGTGCAAAAATTTTATTTTTATAGAATGAAAGAAGGCAATGGGAGAGGAAATGTGAGTAAATAGCATGGCTTATGTATGAGGAAGGCATTGAGAATGACAGCAGCTAAATGCATGTTCAGGAGAGTTACTATTTTTTGCTGTAAAGCATCATCTGCAGCAGAGATGGATGTGAACAGAAAGTGCATGGATTTCCTACCCATCCACCCATGGAAATGAGGAACTTCCCTTCTGGGTCGTGTGCTGGGATACAAATCAAATGATGAGAAGACATTCCAAGATGAAAGATTTCTATCACCTAGGATTTAGCTGATAGGCTGTAAAGCACTTTAAATCCATATACATGTAGGTGGCTATCAGGAAAGTTGAACTGGAAAACACTAGTAAGAGAGGACATGACACAAAGCCAATGATTTTAGCAGGTACCATTCATACCAGAGACTATGAATTAAAGACAGATGAAAGAAAAATAACAGTAAAAGAAAAAAAGCTAAACAAGTGGATCAGGAAGGGATAAGGAAACTGTACTTCTCACTCCACCTTTGAAATTTTGGATGTTCAGATACATGCATTTCATTTGGTGTGGATCTCCAGTCCCTACTGAGGGGAGGGATGTGAAGTGTCATCTGATATAAATGTAATTATACAGCTTTATGGAAGGCAGTGAGCATATAAAATGTTAATTTTTTGACTTGCACTATTTTCTATTTTACTAGAAGTGTATGTATCAGATTAATGACTCTGTTTGTCCTTTAGTAATACAAGAAATGCGATTTTTCCCCCCAGGTTATAATTTTAGTTCTGATTCCTCTGTTGTGACTACATAGTTAGATAGACAATTGTGAATATAATAATTTTATATTAAATGAAGATGTATTTGTAACTAAAGGAAAAAAGGTTTTTTTAGCTAAACCTTGGATAGGATCAGAATAAACTTCATTCCTTGCTTTGATCCAAGCATGTCTGTGCCTTGACTGTGCATCTGAATTGGATGAAAAGGAAGAGCTATCCCTGAATGGCTCCTATTGTTTCATCCTCGGACACAATTTTTCAGGACAAATGATAGTCCTCAGGTCCTGATGCTACACTTGAAGCATCAGACCATAAGCTACATTTGATAAAGGACAGTTTAAAGACTAGTGGTTTACTAAAACCTAATGGGGACATTTGCTGGGATTTGGAGGCAGGTGTTTTTCTAAGGAGGATTCTTTTTACTGGGGTTAGTCTCACAAGATTTCATTAGCAGCAAAGCAACCCTGAAAGTCATTTACTGTGCTAGACAAAATCACAGTAAGCCACAATATGCATTTGTAAGAGTCAGGCATCCATCTCTGTTCATTGTGCTAGTTTTTAAAGCACAACCCATTTTACAAATGAACATTTTCAGCATTTCCCTGAATAACTCCATAGTCTCCTCCTGCCCTTGTCTCCTCTTACAGACACTCTAACTCGTGGTTAGATGCTGCTTTTGAGGTGCTGTGTTGTGTCATACCACTTACAGGAATCCTTAAGAACCTGAGGAGTCAACATAAGGAGGAGAAGGTGAGAATGGGAGAATAAAGGGTAACAGCTTTATAGGGCATGTCTCACCATACTGGATGATACTGGCAGTGCTGCATTCCTTTCCCGCACAGCTGACTTGCACAGTTTGGTCAGTCACTGCATTCCTTTCTCAAAAGCTAAAATGCATCCAAAGCTGCCAGTTATATGGATCTTGAAAAACTCTGCTGTGAATCAGACAGTGCTCAAACCCTCACATATCCAGGAATTTTGGTGTCTGGTACTTCTGTCTGCTGCACAGCACTGTGCTCTGCAGGCTTGCTCTGTGTGGTGGAGAGGAACCTGTGCCAGCCTAAGCACTGACAGCAGCCTGTCAACCACGGCATGGCTTTCTCTGTGTGTTAATTTGCTCAGCTCCTCCACACAGCTAAGCCTAGAACTGCTTGTGAGAATTCAGGCTTCCCGTGCAATGTTACAGGTCCTGTCAGCTGGAGGGCCAGGCTGCCTGCTCCTCTCAGCTACAGCCTGTTCCCTTCTTTCAAGTGGCACTCAGAGATGCTGCAGAGATAACAGGAATGCAGTGTTTGGCTTTGCTTGCTCTTATCATCAGCAACATTGCTCCTTACTGTGTGGTTTGCCTGACTCCTTCTCACAGTATATCAGTGCAACTTTCACAGGAATATGACAAAGTGGTGGCTAGAGAACATTCATGGAAATGCAGATTTCTTGTTGTCTACTATTCACCCATGATCATGAAATAGCCTACAATTTTAGTTTTACATATCCTATTTTCTCAGAAGATGGCAAAGACTGAGACATATGATACTAATCCCAGATTAAGGATTCTGCTGCAGAGATACTCATATGAGGAGTTTTGCTGTTAATCTGGAGATATTGCGTAAGTCTCCACTGGGCTTAGTCAAAACCTCATCTTCCCTATCAATTGTGTCAATCTCTGAAATAAAAGCTTGCTTATCAGAAACCCTAGGGAAGGAATAAGGAAGCAGGGATACAGAGGCCATTTCTCAGTTCAATGGATTTTAGATGAAAGTAGTTTACAGCCACTGCTGACTGGAATTAGAGTGGTTTTCCAGAAGACCTAGCATTAAAAGCCAATGTCATTACAAATTTCGTAAGTCATGCACACCTAAGAGGGACAATGGATTTGTTTTCCTTGATATAAAGAGTCTTAGACGATCAGTATAGTTGGGAGAAAAATATGATTTACTGGCTTTTTCTTATATATGTGTAGATGTCTTGTTTGAATGATGCATTCCAACTTAATTTAAATTTCATATGGAAATAAAATGCAGAGTCCATTGTAGTTTTCTGCTTTTGAAATGCTTCCGCCCTCCTGAGTGTTAAAAAATAGAAGGAAAGAAATCCAGCATAGCTCTGCATAACAGCACAAGTTCTTTGTACTGTAAAATGCCACATGTCATTTCTATACACAATAACCTCAAAACTAAGGATTTTTTATATTAAATTTGAATAATGGACCAAAATAAGATAATTCCTCTTTGCTGACAGAAACACATTAGTCATAAGCACATCATAACCTTTCTTTGATACAGAAATGGACTCCTCAAAGTAGGGATAATTGCAAAAGACTAACCAGAAAGGAAGATAGGTTAAAAAAAATTACATCTGATTAATGTACTTGACAAGTAGGTAATAAAATTATGTTCTGCTCAGAGCAATTTTGAATAATTGATTTGGTTTATGACTTCAACCAAAATATGCAGAAATGCAACATTCTCTCAATTGCACTGTAATTGTACATCCTACTAAGAGAGCTAGAAAGGAGAGGAATGCCTATTACATAGAGATTTATAATGAAAATAGACTTATTAGACAGAGTTTCATTATGAAAATAGCTAATTAGAGAATCTGAATAGGATATTTGAAATATCACATCCTCTACAATGCCCATGGACTCTGTGTGTTGCATATCAAGCACACATGATACCAGAGACTCTTGTCACCCTTGCATACAGAGGTTCACAGAAACCTCTGATTTTACCCACTGTCCATCATGGGTAGAAATTACCTCATTGAAATGCTGGGTTCCCTGCCCTGGGTCTCTCTGGGGCTGCTGAGACCCACTGATATGCTTGATTTGCATAGGGTCTTGAATTGGTAGGTTTTGTGCTTGGAAGCAGATTATAATCTGCAAAAGGTTCTTAACTCCACAGCTCACTTCTTTTCTAAGTGAGAGACAGTGAAGTTAGTTTGACAGGCAGAAGCAGACAAGGCTGACCTTTGCATGGCTATGTACACCCAATGCTTTTTTTCTAGGTGTGAGTGCTCTCCGCCTCCCTACTGTGTAAATCACACATAAATCACTTCAGATCCTCTCCAGGGATGGGACAGGGAGCAATCTAGGGAAAGACTACACACTTCTGTCCACAAATGAAAGGATGCAGAACTCTGTAGGCATGGAACTGGTCTAAAGAGGGACATAATGGACTTCTTCCCAACTACAGTAACAGCAAGCAGCAGGGCATGGAGGTGTTGTTGGATTCAAGAGAACACTTTGCTTCTTGCAGTAAGTAGGCAGCACAAAAAAATCAGAAACGACAATGTGAATATCTTAGCTCAGTCAACTAATTTAAAAATGTGACTTTTGGGCCAGAAGCAACTCATTAGCTGCAGCCTAAAGCTTTCCCAGTAAATCTTAGGAACAATTGAATGATTTCATATTATAAAAAGGTTATTATTATAACTAGATATTTTAAGTGCCAGGAAAAACCACTGAACAGTACCTCGCAGCAAAATCTTGTAAGTGATGCACGCACTTCCAATTACATGCTGTCTTGACCATTTCTGCACGTGTTCAGTTGCTTAGCACCATCCTGCATGCTCACACTCTCAGCAGGAGAGTTCATAATTCTCAGCAGAAACACATCCCTAATTAGGAAAAAAAAAAAGGTTCAGAAAAGTACTGGGGAATATTTTCATGATATGTTAAAGGTGATAAAATGCTGGGGAGTGCCACAATCCCCTTAAGATTACTTGCACAGAAAGAGATTAACTATTTTCTGTGGAAGCTGGAAAGTAGGGTCTGTTATCAGGGTGTATAATTTACTCTATAAACATTTGAGTAGAAGTAGATCTTGGGAAATATTGTACAATACCATGAGAGTATGTTCTTTTCCTTCATCTAATTGACTAGGAATAATTAGGCATTTTTGATACATCATGTTTCATCAGGTGCTTGCCAGATGTTCATTAAATAACAACTTTATTTATCTATTTTCATTGTCAGGTTAAAAAATTAGTTCCTGTGAAGAAACCTTAAATTAGGGATTATAAACAGATGTGGCATATAGCAATTAGTCCTTTCCCTTTAAAAATCTCAGTCATTCTGCTACAGGCTTGAAGAATTCTGGAAAGGAAGAGCAGAAAAAACAGATCTGTGTACACACCCACATCACTTACTCTTTACACAGGTGTAGCTGCCAGCAACTTTGCTGGAATATTTAAAGTAAAGATTGGAAACAATTATGTCAGGGGTCAATGGGAAAGAGGTAAGATCTCCAACCAGGTCACAACATTACCTCTTGTCCTGGTTTCAGTAAATTTGAATCTAAAGCATGTCTTCCTTACCAGGTACAGATTCTGTAAGACTTTTTTGCAAGGAGGAAAATGCCTCAGATAAAATCCTTTGGCTCATCAGTGCTTTGAGCTTAGTCCTGGTTTCAAATAGATCCTCATAAGGATTTGTGTTATCACCCCAGCCTGTATCTCTAATCTCCTGGATTCAAAATACAGAATTTAAAGTACTGGGTCAGTGTTACTCTAGCATATGCAGAGCAAGGGACTTCACCTCAGCACCTCTGGGGTCTCAGCTGTTCTGGGTCCAGAAGAAACCAGCTGAAGAAAACTGGATAGCAGCAGTTCTTCCCTGGCTTTTTCTTAATGGTAATGTCTGCTACCATACGGCATGCAATCCTTAAGGCTCTTCCTGCTGGATGCTTAAGATGCCTTTATATTCAGGTAGGCAATCTTGCTCTCAGCTGGCCAACTTTCCCCAGGAGCTGAACAAGCATCTTTTACCCCAGCAGTATTCCTGGAGAAAGCAGGGTGGTTGGAGGTCAGGCAGTCCTCCTGCTCGTTTTTCGAATTGAAAGCCATAAGTTCATTGAACTCTGTCAGCCACACGTTTTAAAGATTTTTAAAGATCCTTTACAAGTAGAATAAGTAAACAGAATGGAACACTTCTTTCAGTATGTGCTATTGAACTTGCTCTCTGTAGGGGAAGCGACATCCTCAGGTGTCCAGGTGCCTGTATTAAGTTAGTGTATGTCAAGTAAAAACTTAGACATGGAGGAGAGGCTTTTCTGCATGTTGTTCTTTAGGCTCTGATCCAGAAATCCAGGCACTTAATTTTCCATGTGTACATGTCATTTCCATTGACAGCCACAAAACAAATTGTGTATCTAAACGTGCTGATACGCTTTTCTGGCTTGCAGTGTAAATCTGTGCTTGAACAGCTGTGGCAGACTATTTTGTGAGAGGAAGGCAAAGTAGTTGTGTATAGAATGTAGTCATGTATAGAATGAACTGACATCCAGAGTACGAAACAATTGCCACAAATAGTTCACTTCTTAGAATCATACAACACAGAATCACAGAATTATAGGACATGGAATCACTTAGGTGGAAAAGACACTTCAGATGATCAAGTCCAAGTATAAACCTACCATTGCCACAAGAAAACCCCAAGTGCCACATCCAGATGCCTTTTAAATATTTCCATGGATGGTGACTCTACTTCCCTGAGCAGCCTGTTTGATCACCCTTTTGGTGAAGAATTTTCTCTTAATTTAATTTAAACCTCCCCAGCACAACATGAGGCCATTTCCCTTCATCCTGTAACTCACTTGCCAGTTGGCAAAAGAGACTGACACTTAGATAAGTCTACAACCTCCTTTCAGGTAATTGCAGAGAGTTAGAAGGTTTCCCCTCAGCTTTTTCTCAAGCTAAGAAGTCCCAGTTCTCTCAGCTGCCCCTCCTAAGACTTAGGCTGTTTCCTACTTCACAGTTTCAGTTTGTTTTCTGTGAAGGAGAAATGTCTCAAATACTGTATACAAAGTCTCTTTATCTTGTACCAGAAGGAACCACCCTAGCCTGACTTAAGATAGTGGCACTGAATCAAACTGGTCCTGGAGCAGTTCAAGAATTACATGAGAATTCTGGAACCTTGCTTTTAGTTTTGCCATTCTTCATTATATCAGACAAGGAACCACAAGACTTGGGCTGGGTGGGAAGAAATGTATTCTTCAGCAAATGGTTAATGGTTGGATTTGTTCAAATAGAATGGATGCAATTTTGGTGCATGATGTCAATTTGATTAAAGACTGTATACAGTTATTCAGGAATAAGTGGATAACAGTACATATTTTAGTGAAAACTGAGGTATAAGAAACAGCAGGAGTAGAACATGAAAATTACAAAAGGAACTGAAGTGGACTGTTTAACAGCTAATTAGAGTCATCAACTGAGCAATTTTAGTTTGCATAACTGGAGGCATTATGCCATTGAACAAGGATGTGCATGGAATGTTTCATTAGTTTCTGGGAATTTCAATACTGGAAAGTTACTGAGAAATATTTCAAGAGGGAGAACAAAAATCACCAGAGGCCAGGGATCAATTTAACAGGATTTCTAGACAAAAGAAGGAAAAATTCACATGAACAGGTTGGCTAAATATTAGCTGAAATAGAAATATGCTAATAATCAAACAGTTAAGAATAAAGAAGCTCAATTAGCTAATTTTGAATCAAATGGTAAAAGAAAAATTTCCATCTAAACTTATATATGTTCTCTCTCTTTTCAATTCTACTTGCATCCTTTTATCTTTTCAGTAGTTCTTTCACTTTGAGAAAAATCATCAGTGTCCCCTAATTGCAGAGCCATGAATGGGTTGCTACCACTTGTTTGAGCTGTACAAATTGTAGTAATGATTTCTTTAATTAATTCCACTTTGAAGCAGAGCAAGGTTTTAGAGGTAAAATACCTAGATTTGATTTTAAATTTTTCTACAGATGTAGAATTTACAAATCATAGAGTGCTCTTCCAATGGTTAAATACTACCATTGTACTAAAATGGTGAAATTAAATATTTTCAGAATTAAGAAATATTTTCCAATCTTGCAATTGTTCCTGAAGTTATAAGTGTCACCCTTTCTGGACTGTGGACTGTTCTGTAGCAGGGCTACCACTGACAGCACTGTTGTGGTTTGAAAGCAAAATGAGTGAGAGGCTTCAAGTAAGAAATACAATTTAATAAGAAGAAAGGTAAAAATCTAAAATAAAATAAAATAAAATAAATAAAATAAATAAAATAAATGCAATAATACAAAAGTCCACTGACAGAGTCAGAATACAACCTGAGCAGGATGGTGGAAACAGTCCAGATGAGGTGGTCTTCCTGAAGCAGTGATCCTGTAGAAAGGTCTGGTAGCTCTGCTCCTCTGGGAATCCAGTGGGTAAGGGCTGCCTGTACTGTCCAAATCTCAGATTATATCCAGGTGAGAATGCTTGGCTCCTCCCCCTGGGTGGAGCATTTTACAATGGGATGATGAGTCGTGAAGTGGGTCCTTGATGGCCCATTAAACAGAGATAACCCCTGGAGGGAGTTACCTGTAGGTCATGGGCAGGCATTTATGGGCCATTAGCAGAAGACACCCCAAAGGCAGGGGCTTGGGAAAACACTAGCCCACCTGGTTTCAACAGCTCATGAAGATGGTGATAGAATAAACACTTTGTGTACATCCTACACTACAACCCAGGACAAGCACAAAAGTAATAAATCCATCTCCTAACTTGGTGATAAGTATCCTTTAGAGTATCCTTTTTAGTCACACCATCATAGGGAAGTTTGCCTTCCTGATTAAGTTCCAGGGGCCTGTCCAGCTCCTTCTAGTGCCATTGCTTTCCAGGTCAGGCTACACTACTCTGCAGACATAGCTTTATAATTTTCCTTAACCCATACACACAAACATGTAGGTTTGACCATGTTGAGCAATAGTCCAGCTTTCAGCTTACCAAGTCCAGCTTTCAGCTTATCCATGTCTTTCTGTAGTTTTAATGATTGTCCTGCTCTGCTCTGAGCTGAGGTGGCCTCACCTCAGGTTCTGTGTGCAGTTTTGATGACCACGATGACCTGTGGAGCTGTTAGAAAGGAGGGCAACAAAGGTGGCAAAGGGCCTTGAGGGGAAGACTTGTGAGGGGGAGCAGCTGAGGTCACTTGGTCTGTTCAGCCTGGAGAAGACTAAGGGGAGACCTCACTGCAGTTACATCTTCCTTGTCAGAGGAAGAGGAGGGGCAGGAACTTCTCTCTTTTCTGGTGGTAACCAGTGACAGGACCCAAGGGAATGGCCTGAAGCTGTGTCAGGGCAGGTTTAGGTTGGATATTAGAAGAAGGTTCTCCCCCCAGAGGGTGGCTGGGCACTGGAACAGGCTCCCCAGGGAAGAGGCCACAGCACCAGCCTGACAGAGTTGCAAAAGCATTTGAACAATGCTCTCAGGTACATGATGAGATTCTGGTCCTGTGCAGGGCCAGGAGTTGGGCTCAATGATCCTTGTGGGTCCCTTCCAACTCAGGATATTCTGTGGGATTCTTGTATAATTTTTACACTTTTATCAGTGGTTGTCTACTCCTTTGAGTTAATTTCCCACAGTGTTAAACTGCACATGGGCAAGAAACTACCCTGAGGACCCTGCTAGAAACTTACCCTTATTTGCAGTTACATGGCTAGGGAAGTTTTTGATATACACAGGGTAAGCTGTACAGATTTTTTACCATCTGAATTTCATGTTGTGATGAATAACCAGGCCTCTTTTATCAATCTACCTCATTGGTATTTATTCTCCAGTTCCTACTCTTAAATGAATGTATGGCATAAGCTCTTCTCTTCCAGGAAGGCTTTTCTGGGAAGAAAACAAAATGGAAGGCACACAACATAACAAAAGAAAGCCACTATTTACTTACATAACATGAACACCTAAATTTAACATTCTTTCATAAATGCTAAACAGGGTTCTGGAAACTCCTTTCCCAATAAATTGTTCACTGCATTGTCCTGTACTGGAAATAATGGATGACAGTTAAGATGAATTGAGAGTTCTGTTTCTTGAATCTTCAATTACTCATCTGCATCTTACTAGTAAAGAGGGGTAAAGTGGGTAAGGCTTCACCTATAATCTCTGTTCCTGCTGCTTTTCACCAGCAATAAATTAACTTAGAAAAAAACCCAACAGCAATGCCACTTTAAATACAAAAACTTTTGCTGCCTTTTGGTATTAAATTCTAACCATTTACCAGATTAAAATAATAAAATGACAAAGAAAAATACACTTTTCACTTTTCAGGCACAAAGAAAGCATTGATCAAACATAATACACACAGCAGAACAGAGAGCAGGGCTCTTTTTAAAAATAAAGATTAGCTAAAAACATTTAAAAGGCTTTAAACACAAAAAGCCCCTACAGAGTTGGCTCTCTGAATAACGATTCAAAATGTTATCACAAAAGAATATGACTTATTATTATGGCTTTTATCAAGATGACTTCTCACATAGCTCTCCAAATGAATTCAACCTTGGGAGCTAATCCTCCTGCTGACAAGTGAGTTTATGCTATTTGGACTTCCAGATCTTGAGTCTGAATGATGAAGTCTGGATTGAGAAAACATAGGCCAATCCAAGCCCTTTTTTGCACCCTGGATGACTCTCTCAATGTCACTGCATGGGGTGCAAGCTTAACACTTTTAAACAACTTTTTCAAAGTTTTTTTACAAGCTAGTAATAAATTCAGTCTTTTCCTGAAGGATTTGATGCTGCAGTAGGCCTGAAAACAGAAATCTGGCTAAATATTGACTCAACAAGAGTTAAGATTTCTGAATAATTAAATTTGCTGTATTTTCTCTATCTTCTTTCTCTTTTAATTTTACAGTTATTAAAATTGATCTATACACTGAAATGCTGAAGTATATCAAGATGTACACCTGAAGGCTGCCAATGCTAATTAAAACCTGATCAATTTTAAAAGAAATAGATGTGCAGTTAGGAACAGCAGGGAAATGCTTATTTGGAGCTGCAGCTTCTCCTGAATGTTGAAGGAAGTTTGTTCCATTAACCACTCAGCTTGGGTAAAGCAACCACACTGTAAAATAGTATCAGGGCTGCAGAAAGCACATGGATTAGCAGTGGACAGCTCTTACTCACTAGATATGTAGCCAGACTCCATTTGAAACATCAGCAGTTAAGGGTTTCCATGTGCAAACAGGATTCAATCACATAAAAATGCCAAGGGCAGGATCATACATTCTTTTCAGGCAAAACTATCTTCCATCTGGCCTGATCCTCTCTACCCATGATACCAATGAAAATCTTTCAAGAAAGGCATCTTAACAGATTTTACAGACATATATTTTGTTTACCCTTTCTCCTAATTTTCTTCTCTGCCTTTCTTCTATTTTTAACACTACAGTTGCCACTAGATCTAAAAAGTGGAAGTTGTGAGAACGCATTATAACATGTAGAAATATCCTAATGAATTCTGTCCTATTTCAACCCAGTGTTGAGTCATGCGTCTGTGGCAAATCCCTTAGAGACCCAGCTTTCCTCCATATACCTAATAAAGTGTTTCACTGTTCTGTGTACATATTACCTCATGTCAGTAAAACATCCTTTCCCCTCCCCGTGTTAATTTGCAAAAATGTTGCTATCAAATGCTGATAGAGACAGGAAGAGCACACCTAATTTACAGCTTTGTGGTCTAACCTTTGATCATAACCCAACTCTAATGCATAGGGACACCCACCTGTATCAGTGATTACACTGTTTCTTCCTTCTGGAATGAAGTTGTATGATATTGAGACAAAATACTGTAATTTTCTTTCTGGATATAAAATTCCCAGTCTTCACAACTATGTCCAGCCTTCTGATCTATTACACTAGTATTTTTCTATGTCCCTTTCTTTCCAAACTTCATGCTCTTTGTGGGCCTTCAGTGACTGCAGGTATAGCAGGGATACTGGTCCTATTTAAGATTTGTTTAAACTTCCTGCCTGTGAAGAAACAAGACTTCTGAATCCAGGCTATAAGCAAATGAAAAAAGCAGTATTTTTCTGCACAACTTAGGTTCGAGGTGTAGCTGAAGTGTTGCAACTGCAGTGTGTGTGCAAACTGCCACACAGCAGGTCTGCTGTGGAGAAATCATTAAGGGAATGCTATGTAGGAGCACAAAGAGATTTTTTTTATTGATAATATTCTGTGTTATTCCAGGCTGTGTGAGACTGATGAATTCACCGAATGAAAATGTTTCCTCTCACAAAGCTGGTGAACTTTGTCCAGCTGAGGATGTTCTCATGTGTGCTGCATAATTGCAACGATTCAAAGATGCCAATTATAAACTAATTTCGAAACCATCCTACCTAACCTGCAACAGAGAGATGTATATAAACTACAGCCAGAATAAATACACGGGAAGTATAATACTCTTTCAGAACAATACACAGCAAAAAACACCTGGGCAGACAGAGTGCTCTAAATGCTGAAAATACATTACACATATGAGGCTGTATTGCTAGTAGTCCTCCATTTTTGCATTACTCAGCACAGGATTCCCCACCTCACACCACTTCCCTGCAAGTCATTCCTCTTCTTGCCAATACAGCTCAGCTCTGAGAATTGCAAGCAGAAGTGAGGTAGGGGCTGAACTCTGCCTGTGTGCAACCACAGCCTGTCTGCTGAGGTTGTCAAAGTGTCACTCACTGACAGTTTGGATAGTGGCCAAGGAACCAAACTTTGGGGACTGCAGAGAGACTCCACATTGCTCCTATTTCAGACAAGCAGTCATGCAGATGTCAAAAAACTACTCCCACACAACTGAGCAGGGCAAGGTTTGAGATGATGAAAGTCATTGATTCTCTTTAGAAATTGTTAGTTTGAGCTCTGGAAATGCAGGCGATTCACATTTCTTTTACTAGAATTTACATCCTTGCATTGAATAAAGGCTGGAGTAATATTGATTCAGGTTACAAATCTCATCAGCAAGTAAACAAATGCACTGTTTGTGAAAGAGAATTCACGAGAGGAAAAAAGTCTGTTTAAAAAAGGATTAGCCAGGTGTGAGAGACCAGAGAAAATGATTACAGGCTCAGAACAACTGAATGGTTGTCAGTCACTGGCACATCTGGCACAGCAGAAGCAATGACCCACACCCCACCCCTGTAGCCCCCAGTCTAGCCCCAGAGTGGCCAGATGGCTGGAAGCTCCATTTGGGGAAGGGTGGCCACAGGAGTCCAGAGCAGATAAAACTTATTCCCCTGAGCTGTATGTGGTTGCATCCCTATTGTCTTTGGATTTCATGGCAGCTTAAGCCACTCTAGGATCCAAGGCGGTAGCTATATCTTGGTTTTCTCTTTCTTTTTCCCTTTTTCTCTTCCTTTCTACTCCTAATTTCCTTTTCTTGAAATGTGGATGATTTAAAGTTGTATGGGTAGAGTTTTCCAAGCTGACGCACTGTGAAATGCCTTGTTTTGATAGAATGTTTGTTTTAAATTTTTTCCAAATTCCTGATTTTCTAAAGTTCTCCAGTAAATCTTGTTTTTCAACCTCCTGAGAATATTGTTGCATTTCTCCTGTGCACCCACCTCAAGAAAAAGTAGTATCTAGTAGTAGTATTTTTGAAGAAACTTGCTGAGCGAGGACCAGGGCTCAACACCAGGCCCTCATGGTGCTTTTCTTTTCAGGTCAGAACTATCATTTCTGATCTGCCAATACAGCAGGCTCATTCCTTCTGGTGATTTCCAATAAAGTTGTGACCTTCTCTCATCATAATAAGTCAGAAGGGAGAGTGTGTGGAAACAGAGCTTGAGCTGTTGGGGATGTGTGGAGGAGATGTGGAGGATGGAGCAGCTGTGGGGGAACCCAGCTTGCTCTTCTGCAGCACTATTGATTCTGAAGCACTGACAAGTAGTAAAGATTGCTTTTGTCAGCACATCACCACATCCGTGGTTTTGAGGACACACACAAAGCAGAGAGCACAGTAAAAAGTTTCCTTAAATAAATCCTGCCAGGATTTGTGGCTTTTTCATGTGTTTATTTGAAATTTTGACTAGGGGCACTACTGAGACCTTGGTGAACCTCTTTTGAACTTTCTCCAGAACACACATACAAGTGTGATGAGATGAGCCAAACTGCCTGCTTGGGAGATGCGGCAGGGAGACTGCCTTTGCTTCCCTCCATATAAAACAGGACTAATTCCAAGTTGAGATATTAGTATAGGCTGAGCTGAACATATCTAAAAAAAAAAAAGTGTGAACTTCAGGAATACAGATTTCAGTAATTTCTTCTTTTGAGCAAAATGCATCATTTAATGCATCAGTATTTTCTTCTTTTGAATTATTCCAGCAGAATGATGTTTCATACAGAAGTGACTACTGAGGGAAACTATGAAGGGAATACTGTGGCAACACTAGTATGGCCCTGAAGAACTGAGAGGAGGTTTTTTTCTTCTTACATAAACTTTAAGAGTTTCTTACATGACATAAACACACAAGATTCCCAGTCTAGTGAGCCAAGTGATGTAACCCTGGAATGGGAAGCAATACAGCTGTATCAGCATGGCCCTGTGCCCAAGCCAACAAGCACTGTTAGAGAGCTAAAAGAGCTGTGGTACTTTCAGGTCACAGTCTAGTTTGCCACCACATTGACACACCAACCAGCTTGGAACGCACTTCACTGTTTCTCATATAATGCAGAATTTAAAAAGGGGTCTTTAAAGCCAATTCCATGAAGGCATTTGACTGCCTAGGCTCCCACAGACTTTCAGGACTTCATTTGTTTCTCTCTTTGCCTTACTGGCAAAGAGGCTACGGTTTCATCTTTGTCTTTCATCTAAGCTGTATCTTTTCAGAGCAGAGTTAATTTTTTACTATGCAGTACATCTTAGCACAACATCCACTAATTTTGATGGAGACCCCTGACATCTAGTGAATTTTAAATAAGAGTAACAGTTTGGCTGAGCTTATAAACCACCAGTACACAGGAATGACAGGAAGGAGCAGACAGACTGCAGGATAAAAGGACATCCATACATTTATGGAAAGTTCTCCTGAGGGCAAAAAAAGAGGGAATATTTTATTTAAATTATTTACTGGCTCTTTGAGCTTATGTGGTTCATCTATCAGTGCCAATTTACTAACTGCAGAAAAGGCACTCAGCTTATGTTTTTAGCCCAAATCTAATTTTACTGATGTTGAGGGATTTGCCAAAACCCATGCTTTATCAGAGAAAAAAATCAGGGATTTGACATTTGCTTTATACTGTTTTATGCTTAGGTACAGTTATTACATCCAAATAGGTGTACTCTGAAGTGCTCAGATAACCATCCACCAGCATCTACTGCTATTGATTAGAAAATTGTAAAATCAATTTTCAGAACTGATGATCTTTAAGCCCAAGCATGACTATTTATGATTTTTATCAATAAACCACAGTAATCATATTTCTAAGGTTCTAGTCCATATTCTATTGGCTTCTGTTTCTATAAAGGGAAAATAGTAAAAAAAAATACAATTAAACCAGATGAAATTAGAACTTGAAAACAAATGCTCACATAGAGGACAAGGAGGTCACAGTTTCTTTCTGCACAGTTAGAGTGATCACCACTCAGATATTCACATTTCTTGCTCTAGCAAGAAAGAGCTGCATGCAGCTTGAAAATACTGTTTAAATTTCAGTGCTGGGCATAAACACCCAGACCACTTTCAGTATCACAGCTGTGTCTCCCCCCTACTAAATGTTCCATCTCAGCAGAGTGAAGGGCAGGTAGCAGCTCAGCAGTGTGCTAGATCTTCCAAATGAATATTTCCATTTAGAAGAAACTTCAGAGGTGTAATTTACATAACCTCAAATTATTGGTGTCCCTTGGGAGAAGAATGGGGCAGTGAACATAAGCTGCTATGTTCAGCTACTTACACCTCAAGAGAAAGGAAAGAATTTGTATGTCACAAAATAATCCTAACAGAAGTGCTCAAAGGTAAAAATAATCATTTAAAGATGTCTCTATGTACCTCGTTGGCATGCTCTGTGTTTTATACAGACTTGTCTTATATTTGAGTAACCAGAGAGGCATAGAAATGCCTGCACTAAGAAATTATTAGTATTAGCTGAACTTTCTCATATTGTGATTGCTCTTGGGTTTGCTGTCATGACTTTTGCCCTGAAATATCCTGTGGGAATGATCTTGTTCAGTTATGATTGTGGAGAATCACAACCTTTGCAATTCTTTTTAGAAACAGACATTTTCTATTTCTAAAGACACCAGAACACTCCCCCAAGGAAATTATCTCGGAAGTAGCAATATGTTAAGAGCTGAAGCCCAAAGCCCTGTGAAAACTGTGTAACAGGATTTTATTATATTCCTCTAAGAGTTCAGCTTTGGCCTTTTGCCAGAGGGACTGTCTAATGCTTGGTTTATGTTGAATTTTCTTTTTTTTTTTAAAATAAAGGATTACAATCTGGCTAGCAAAGTTTGTAGTCTCTTAGAAGATGCAATTTTAATGTTATATATTCTGGGTCCCACATCTTCTTTCATTCTGCCAGTATTAAAAACAATCTGTTAGACTCATTACCCGTGTTATTATCTTCTATTCAGCAGTAATAACAAATACAAAAATACAAGTCGAGAAACATATGTCAGAGGAGTGTTTAGCCTATTAAATACATACTAGTTATACAGATGTTTAATTTAATTTTTCTGTTTTACTCATCTAATTACCCAAAACCACTACGGAACTGGAATAGATTTGGAAAATTGAAGCTGAGGTGGAGACAGTCTCCAGTGAATGCATAAGAAGTATTTTGTCTGTGAGCATATCCTAGGTGTACAGCATCAATGGAAAAATCTACTACTGTGAAAGAATTGATATAGTGACCGTCAAAAATAAAAACAGGAGCTAAAGAATGAACTACTGTAGCAGCCACACAACAGTCACTAACTGATGGCTTAATCAATTTACAGCCTTCACGGATAGGATAATACACACTCTTCAGGAGTCAGCATCAGTGCAGTTCCTCTAGCTAAAATACCTGACAGAATCTTGCAGTTTAGTTTCAGTTTAACATGCAGATTTTTAGAAGTCTCCCTGCAAGAATGTGGGTAGACATGTATTTAACAGCAGCAGCCACAAATAAACAGCAAATGGTTTTTGTAGAACACATTTTATATATTGTTGTGCTCTTGATCTAAAAATGTCTCATAGGAAACAATACTTCTTATGCTGTTAGCTGAGTTAGTGACTCACCCTGTTACCCTCAGTTACTTTGAATAAGTTACTTGAAATTAGTTTTGGAGATAATTGCATAACTGCAATGCTTCCAAATCTCAAGCAGCTATCACATTACCCATGAGATGACACTGAACTCAGGGAATGGGTAAGTTACCTGTGGCCCTGTGTTGTGAACTGCTTGTTATACCTTAGGTGCTGATAAAGTGATAGTTTTTTAAGGTAGTAAACATGCTATGAAAATAATTGTAGAATCATAGAATCATTAATATTGGAAAGACCTCCAAGATTTTCTAGTTCAACCTTTGACCTGACACCACCATGCCCACTAAACCATGCCATGGAGTGCCACATCTACTCTTGAACACTTCCCAGGATGGTGACTCTGCCACTTCCTTAGGCAACCTGTTCCAATGCTTAACCACTCTTTCAGTGATGAAATTTTTTCTTATATCAAACCAGAACCTCACCTGGTGGAACTTAAGATCATTTTCTCCTTGGCCTATTTTTACTTGCCTGGCAGAAGAGGTGACCCCATCTCAGTACAATTACTTCCCTTGAAGAGACTGCTCTCAGGACATTGACTTACAAGGACATTTCACTGATTATGGCCTAATTCTCCAAAGTGTTAAACACCTTGAAATGCGACACACTCAACCCTTGTATCATTCATGGACTTTAAGGGAGACTGAGCATGTTCATTATTTATTGGAATGAGGCTTCTTAATCAAAAATGCATGTGTAATTTTTTATAATTAACAGAGTTCACCTATATGAATACTTTGTTGAGTGGAGCCTGAGGTAACTTTACATTTTGCACCTGCCAACACACCAGTATGGACACATTTTTGCTCGGTATGAGCAGAACTATTTATTACATCTCTGGAAAACCATTACTGGTAGCTTTCTGCAGTGAGTTGACCCTGACTGGATGTCAGGAACTCACCAAAGCCTTTCTATCATTGTTCTCCACATCTGGACAAGGGAGAGAAAATATAATGAAGAGTTCCTGGGCTGAGATAAGGACAGAGAGAAATCACTCATCAAATACCATCATGGGCAAAACAGGCTCAAATTGGGGACATTAATTGACTTTATTGCTAACAAAATCAGAGCAGGATAATGACAAACAAAGCCAAATCTTAAAACACTTTCCCTCCACCCTCTACTTCCATAGCTCCTTCATCACCGTCTGCACCATGGGCTTGCTGCCTGCATAGTTGTTCTTCTCACACATTCTCATCCTGCTCTTTTCTGGCTGCAGTTACAACTGTGCAAAGACTCATTTTTCTTCATCTTAAATCTGTTATCGCAGAGGTGCTACCACCGTTCCTGATTGTCCCAGCCTTGGCCAGCAGCATGACCATCTTTGGAGTTGGCTGCCACTGGCTTTTCTGGGCATGAGGAAGCTTCTGGCAGCTTCTCACAGAAGCCACCCCTGTAGCCCCCCTGTTACCAAAACCTGGCTATACAAACCCAATACACCTTCAATGGAAAAGAAGACTTGGACTACCTCAGACTTGATTTTTGGATTCCATATCAAATCCAGTATCAGTGTTTTGACGTGACAAAAACCCCACCAAAAAACAAAACACCTTACAAAATAAACCATGGCATCATATCAGGAAATTTCTCTGGTGAGCACTGGAGAACTGGATAGATGGACAGAAAGGTCAGCTGTAATTCCTTGCCCTTTATGGCCCTGCAGACCCACCTGAACTACCAAGAATGGCCCACCTCAGGAGGAAACCTGCTTGTTTCCAAACATACAACCCAGATGACAAGCAACATGGTTGAGAAGAGACCTCTGAGTGATGGAATTTCTGAACACATTGAAATGTGTCATCTTTATTATTAAAATTTATGCTTTTGTCATGCCTAGAAGGAGAATAGACAAATGTCTATTATATAGCTATATTACAAACATAAAAATCATGTGTGCCCCCAAAAGTTATAATGGGAACCATAGGTTGCTAATCCTTTTGAAAAACCTAGATTCTAGTATTGTTAACACATACTCATGACAGCCATGTCACTGCATTTTATTTTGCCCAAGCAGCTGTTAATTATTAAACAGATAAGTGAAATTTAACATAGCAAGAAATGCTTATTTATCTACTGCATGCACATAACATTAGGATTAGTTTTTCTTTTTTTGGTTTCATAACTGAAAGCAAAACATTTGCTGGAAATATAAAATCAATTATTTCAACATGTAAAACGCATCTATGATAAGTTGTGACACTTATTTCAAGAAGCAAAGTTTGTTCTACAGCAGGTCGTACAGGAACAGCAGAACAATGGTGAGGAGGAACAATTCATTTTTCTATATAGAAGTGTGTGATGTGAATCCATGCACTGAAATACAAAAGATTAATCATTTGGCTATCTGGAAAAAAATGTCCAGACAAATTAATTGCTAGATTCTGAACGTCAGGAGACTAATCCAATTAAACATGTAAATGGGATACCTATGATGTTCATTTGCAGTGTCCTTCAAGCTAATAATTAAATGATAGATTTTAAAACTAATTGTTAAGAAAACTGTCATCTGTTCGCCTGAAATTCACAGTGACTTTAAACTTGTGCTGCCACATTAATCGGTGAATGACAAAGTCAATTCACTCCAAACCTTCACCTATTCTTAGCTTAAGGTACTGGAAAATAAAGATTCTGCTTTCCACTGTGGAAATTTACTAGAATGACTAGAACGGCTCTGAATGACAATGTATGTCACATGCATTCAGAATCCGAAACATTAGGCAATTAAAAACACTGAGGGCATTGAATAAGACTTAAGGAAACTTCCCTGTCTGACCACCCAGGAGCCACTCTGCCAGTCACACTCCCCTCATCCCAGACTTGCACTGCTGGGACCGAGGTCCCTTCACATTGAGTGGCTCCAGTAATCCCATGGGTGCCCCTTTTGGCTCCCTGCACACCCCACACTCACACATCAGACAAGGTTTCCTTATTGGGTCAGACCTGGGTGTCTCATAGCAAAGTCCCAAATCTCTGGTTACTTTGAGTAATTTAGTTGTGGTGCACAAATCAGCTTGAGCTAGTACCTCCCGGAAGGGATCCCCACCAAAAGAATCCCTGGGATTGTACATACTCCTGATCTATGTACCTCACATGTGCTTCATGACCCCTATACACGACTCTTGGTTGAATGGTGATATTCGGTCTGAGCTCTTCTTGTTTATTTGGATTGTTCAGAGTCCCTGGGTGACTGGTCACCCCCCAGACAGTGCTTCCAGCCAGGGCTCAACCTGCACCTTCCTGCTCTAGGTGTATTCCTCAATGAGGCCACTCTAAGTAGCAAAATGGTAGTGACCAGAGTGTTTGGACACCTCACTACCATAACCAAGAAACAGTTGAACAAACCAATTCCTTCATCTTTGTCTCCATTTGAAATAGCTTCAGACAGGAACAATCATGATCATGTACAGGAAAAGCACATAATGATGACTAGTCATGCTCTGCTATTGTAACATATGACTAATTGCTCTCATTTACCTTGTCAACTTAAGTGCGTAAAAATCACTTCTTTGTCTGCAAATTCGTGGTGTTGTTCTCAAATTTATGAGTCTTCAGAATAATCTATATATTTGGGACTCAGAGATAAGCATCCCCAAGGATTGAAAACCCTAATCAAATGGGAAAGAACATTTTATGATCTCATATAACTGAGAGGCTGCCTTTCACAAGAGGAATTATTCATTGATGCTAATGTAAATGAAAATTATATCTATTGGTTTCAAATAATATTTTTGTTTGTAAATCCCTGAAAAATGTTTATAGTGGTTTGGTGATGAGAAGAAACTGAACAAATTCGACTATGCAATTTTAGGGCAAAGGTTTTTGCAAGAATGTACAATTATTTTTTAAATTCTTACAGTGCTGCTTTCATGAAAAACAATGTAGCTTAACTGAGTACCCAATGAGGCATATAACAATGGGGTGGTTTTAATTATTTTCACTAAGTTCTAGTTTTTCCATCATAAGTTTCTCTGATTGCCAGTTAACTATTTCGGCAATAGCTCTGCCTGATGGCCCTTGATAAACCTATCAGCACACACTTCTAGGTTTAATGCCTTTAAATTAGCACTATTTCACTGAAGCTAATAAAATAGAAGTATATTACAGCATCTGCCCTTCCAAAGCTGTTTTTATCCAAAAACACTTTTATGGCCATTTGTATCTGTAATTTATACAAGGTTACAAGGAACAAGAAAAGTCAATGAGATTCATGAAGACTCAAGATACTACAATGATCAAACAGGTTTTCTACCAGAGTTGTTAAGAATAAGAAGGAAAACTGAAAAGCTTCATCTTTTCAGCTTGATTTAGTTATACCTAATGGTTAAAATGTCAAGAGTTAAACTCTTAACTCACACTTTTAAAGTCTGTGAAAGATGTGTAATTCAGAATTAAGTTGTATCTTCTTCAGATGGAAATAATTTCTAGGCGATCTCTTGACAATTTATGAATAATATTTTAGCAGTTCACATCACTAAGTTATGTTGTGTCTGTGTTGTAGTTAAAGCCCATTTACTGGATATTTTTCCAAATACAGGTTTTCATACTTCATCCAAGCATAGGAAAACCTGACCTTTTTTTATTTTTTTAATTTTTATTTTTTATTTTTCCCCAAAAATGCAAATGGTTCTACAACACAGGAATATTGCTAATGCTTGATATTGTGGTTATAGTTGTGGTTCCAGCTGCATTCATTAGACAGCATCTGGCCAAGGAATCTGACAGTAGAGAGCAATGATGGCAGTGAGTGTGTGGTGAGAGCAGTGACACCCATGAGAGAGTGAGTGAACCCAGAAATCTCCACAGTGCATCCACAAAACGGTGATTTTCCAGATGAGTAGATAGCTTGCCTAGGAAACTGATAATGTGAAATAGCCTTGTAAAGTCACTGTCATAGCTGGCTACTGCTTGTGCTGACAGACAGTTACATCCAGAATCAAGACAGTTTCCAAAGCTCTGATCACACACTTTTATGCTCAGCATCTCAATTTTGTTTGCTGAAAGATGAGTCTTTCCAATCCTCTTAATTATGAGGAAAATACAAAATGAACACAATGAAAACAGAGGTGTGATTTAGTCTTCCAGAATTCTGAAGATAGTATGAAGTGCTATTGCTTCAGCCAAGTTCCTATTACCTAGAGCTGTCACTCCCAAATTAAAAACATTTCAAATCTTTATATAATTTTTTGATGATAAAAACATCTAGAGGTGCCACTTCTTTTTTTCTGAAATATGGTGTAAATATGCATTTCTTTCTTGTTTTGCAAACACCCTAGAATTCAAATTATCTTCTACCCTTCATTTGGTCCATTATAGAACCAGACATTTAGGGATTTTAGTCTTCTCACTCTGTCTGGAGCTGCATCTAATCCTACAATGAAGAAATAATTGGATCACAGAGCTCACAGCACATCCAGCAGAAGCACTGCTATAAATGAATACATGTAATTGGAAACAGTGCAACTATACCACTTGATAATCAGCGAAGAATTTCAAAGCTGGCTGTAGGCTTGACTCCAAAGGCAACACAGAGTCAAGAAGGTGGAGCATGTCAGGCTGCCTGAAGTAAAAGCTATCCTTCAAGTTAAACCACTTTGAAATGATTAAAATGTTTGGTCTAAGTAAAATATTTTCTTTTTTGAATCTCAGTCTGTTTAGAAAGAGAGATGTGGTTAGTACTTGAATAATGGGTCAGAGCTGGCACTGCTGAAAAAATTTCTCAGCTGCCTTTACTGTTTTCTCTATATCTTCTATGTCATATTCTGTCTTTTAAGGACAAGCCCAGCTTTAGTTTATTTAGGAGCCACACTACCAAACCCTGCCCAGCCTGGTTTCTCCTGCTTTTCATTCTTGTCCTACTAATGCCTCAGCCTACAGTGCATTCTCAGAACTCTTTCCAACCTTTGTTTTGAACTGCCAAGTAACTTGAAGTTAAATCCCTTTGTTTCTTTATGCTGAACATCTCTCCATTGGTACCATCCTTTTCTCCCGAATGCCACTCCTTTGAACTAAATTGTAAACTTCTTTCCCATGATTTTTGGTGAATACTTTTGGTGCTAAGCAAAGGAAAAACATTCATTTTGGACAAGTAAAATATCAACAACCTTGACTGTTCTTCATGATTTCCTTTATCCCAGTAAGTGTTTCCACAAAAATTACATGTCTTGAACCAGTTTATTGGCTTCAAGGGATCAGAGGGGACTGGTGCTCCCTTTTGGGTTTTTGTCCACCTCCCCTTTGACACTGCTTGCTTTAGTGCTCTCAGTTATTTTGCTCTTTTTTCTGACATTTTCTGACAACATGAATGCTTTCCTTCAAGCTCATGAAAATAAAGCATGCTTCTTTTCCCCAAACCCTTCCATATAAACTCTGGTACACATTTTACTTGGGAACATGGAAGGGTTCTTTTAGATTTTTGGTGAGGAGGTTGTTGGTGGCACAGAAAATAGGGTATAGCCAAAATCATGTTAGCTAGTGACTTACATATGTTGAAAAAATACTAAAAATACTCTCAGAGAAGTGTTGGTATGATGAGGAAAAGGAGGACTAGTACTTCTGAGATCTATGCCTAACACTTGCTGTCACATGAAGCAATTTTTCAGCCTCTCTACCTCATTTTTTTGGCCTTAACTTTTACCTTTCCATTGATTATCACAGGTTTTAATTAACTCTATTTGTAAACGACTAGGGAGAAATGTTTAAAATGCTTTCAGAAAATTTAAGAACCATTAGGAAAGCTTATCTGAAGACCTTTGGCTAAGGCCTGTCAGCCCTGCCTCATTTTCAAGATGCTGCTAGCAAGAAAAGAAGTGATCCCTCAGTGAAGGGCAAGTCCCCAATGGATGTATTCTTAGAGATCTTACTTTGGGTGCAACATTATAACAGGATTTTCTAATGCACTGCCTGATGCATTGGAGAGAAAATTGGGCATCATAATCAAAGAAGGCACATCCAAGGCTGCAATTAAAAATATATATGAATCCATAAACCTCTTCTGCCATTTTTCAGTCTCTCCTGTGTCACAGGGGCAGGAAGCAGCTTGCTGTCAGCACTGATCCCTACCTCTCCCAGTGCAGGCAGAAGAGGCTGCTGCCTTGTTCCAGATCACACCTAGACCCCAAAATTCCTCTTAGACTGTCTGGGAGAAAGCTGCTTGCCCTTACACATCTCAGGGAGAGATGAAGCCATCAGAAAGCAAGCACAGTTTGAAGGATGTGAGGACACAGATTAGTTAATTAGTAATTAGTTTAATTAGTTGTGTCATATTCTGAGACAAAGGATATTTTTTCAGTGGCAAAAGAGTACCTGGAAAACCACCAAGGATTAAGCTCATGCTCAAGGAGATGAAAAATATATCTCAATCAATATTTGTCTTTCTACACTAAAAGTATATTGATGTGGTCTGTGTTTGTTATCACCCTCTTGTGGTCAGGGGTAAGTGGCAGAACTTTATACAGGATTAAAAAGCACTTTTCTGTAGAAAAAAAACTCCCATGTGCAAAAATATATCCAGAATTTTCCAAACAGGAGAAAAATGCTAAAAAGCCAAACTATCCAAGCTCTTCTGCTTGGATAGTTGGGATATGGCATTTTGGAAAAACATCTACAGTCACATTTAAGCACATGGAGACTGATGAATGATTGTAAATATTAAATCCCCACCTCTCTTACAGGCGATCCTAACACAGGATGCACAAGGTAGGGCTCACCAGCAGGAAACGTTACTGTGCAAATTGACCACCAAATTATGCCCTAATTAATCATGGCTCTGGTGAAGAGCCAATGCCACTAATTTTTTAAAAGAAAGCAAATGCCTTAGGATTTTAATTAAACCCAAAGTCTTTAGGGAAGATAATTTAGAAAAAGAATATTACACCTTCAATGACCTCATGAGATGTGTCAGAAATGTTCCCACAATCCAGGCAAACTGTAAATAAACCATTGCAAAAGAACTGCTGATAAGTTCTGTTAGGACTCTGTCAATGATCCACCAAACCACTGCCTGCTTTTTAACTTTAAATTACTTTAAGCTGCAAGACAGACAGCTGTTCATAGAACACTCAGGGCCTTGAAAGGGGCTCAACATATGGTGATTTTTTTGAACAATTGCTGTTTGACGCTCTGGGAGCTCTGTCCTTCCCTGCCAGTAGCCTTCCTGGGGCAGTTTTATGGTCTAAAACTGTGCTGTCCATGGCAGAAAGTCCTCCCTGGAGCTTGCTGGCTCACACCTGACTGATCACCATCCCTGCTCAGAGTGAAATAATAATCTCAGATTAGCTGCTGGAAGCTCCCTGGGAGTCCAGGAGCCTCACTTGCCCCAAGAGCAGCCTGAGGAAGGTGGCCAGTGACTCTGTGGACCAGGAACTGGCTACAACTTCTGCACAAGGCTGTCTGCTACACAGAGGAGTGAAGAAGCAAACTGGCACTTTAGCCAGGAGCAGATCCTGCCAGCCCCTAAGCAGCCTCTGGGCAGCACATTCCATGGCTGGGTACAGTCAGAGTTGGAAAACTCCTCCCTGTCTCCCCTATGGCTGTATCCATGAGGCACAAGTGAAGATCTGTAGGACACCTTCGTGCCAAATGAAAGGCAGCTTTTTCTTGACCTCTGGAAATTTGTGAGGATTGTGACTGATGAATAAGGCAAAGATGAAATCAGAAACGAAAGGCCTGGAGTTATATACAGTTTTATATATATATATACACGGTTATATATATATACACGGTTATATATATATACAGTTATACACAGCTTGGCCTCTCCCCATCCTGCAGTACCCATTATGGTCCTACTTTGGCTTGTTATGGTGCATTTTCATTCCTCTGTTGCTCTTCTTCCCCACTTTGCCCATTTTTCTTCCTCTGTCCCATGTCTCTTTGAGTTTTCTGGTCATCTAGAGACTGAGGCCCCTGTCTGGCACTACAGAACAGGGACAGCAAAGCTCATTAATTTCTCATGAGCTGGGAAATGGCTGTAAAGTAGAGTGACCTGATCTCACTTTGGGTGCTGTCCTGCCTAGGCCCCTGGTAGGTGTCTGCAGTCTGGGACCATGAGCACTCTTCTAACATCAGCCAGCTCTTATGTGATGGTTACAGGGGGATGTTGAGTAAAAACTGCTTTTTTCTCCACTTCTCATTATCTCCTCTTGCATACATTCGGTTCCTGCTGGCTTTGGTGGAAACACTGACTCTTCTAGTGAGTTTGATCCAAAATTTAGATGTGACTAATCCTTTTTTACATCTGATGAGGATCACTAGAGTAAAAGCAACTGCAGATGAATATTCTCTTTCAATTGGAAATGTACTTGTGGGCTTTGATCACGACTGTCTTGTATAGCACACTCATTTTCAAAATGCTCTGTGCTCATTATTATTTTTTCTCTTGCACATGCAAATCAACACATGTATAGAAATTCTGTAGCTTATTTGTTGGTGAACTAAATAAGCTTTCACTTATGTATTTAGTATTAATATTCAGGCTTTTTTAAACTACTTAATATTTCAGATTGTCAAAAAAGTACAGTCCTTGATGACTGACATTTCTTTGTATGGATTGCAGAGTCATATGCCCTTTTGGTATCTGCTATCTCAAAGAAGCAGCTCAGCCACAGGTAAAATGACATCAATAAGATCATCCTTCATCAATATTTGGATACCCAGTTAAGCAGAGAATATAAAGGGCCTTGATTTTCTATGCTCTGTATTTCCAAAAGAGTACTTACACCCTCAAGGTGTCATTCAAAAATGAAGGTACCTAATGCTTTTGAAATTTACAGGTCCTTGGTCATTTTTTCAAATCTGAGTAAGGAATTCAATTACAATAGTGAAACATCCGTTAAGTCCAAATAACTGGTTTCTGGTTGCTGATTTCAAACACAAGTAAACAAATATTATTTGTAATCTGTCCCACCTTCCTCTGCTTTGTAGAGTACATATGCACAGAGATTAACTGTGTTAAACAGTACTGGCAGGAAAATGACTTTCTGCAGGTGCCAAATTCCAACTCCCAAACTGTACGTTAAAGAAGGGACTTGACTTCCCTTCCACTTTTCCACTGACAAGTTGGTTCTCTGGAGTTAATGACAGCTTGCAGCTTGACATCAAATATAATTTTCTTGTGGTTTAACCCCAGCCAGCAATTAGGCACCACACAGCTGCTCGCTCATGCCCTACTGCAGTGGGATGGAGGGAAGAAAATGGGAAGGGTAAAAATTAGAAAAAATGAGAAAGCTTCCAACTTGCACTTTTCCAGACCATTTGCTGATGGAGTGGGGAGAGGAGCAGAAAAGTGTTTGGCGCTGTGTGAGCACTACTCAGCAGTAAGGAGAACGTCACTGTATTATCAACATTGTTTCCAGCACAAATCCAAACATAGCCCTGTACCAGCTGCTAGGAAGAGAAGCATCGCTACTCCAGCCCAAACCAGCACACACCTGCACAAGATGCAGCCACACTGGGACCACTTTTCTGCAGCTCTACCTGTTTGTGTCCTTAGGATGGCACCAACTATCAAAAAAGGTGGGTTTTGGTTGGGTGTTTTTATTTGGTTTGGTTTAATTTTTGGGGAAGGTGTAGGGCACTGGAGAAGCAGTCTGAAAATTGGAGAAAAACCAGATAGCTAATTCTTCAAAGTTCCTTCTTTAATCTTCCATTTTCTGCTCATCAGAATCATTCATAGGCAAATTATTCATTATTAAGACCTTATTTCAGATCAAACCCTGTATGTCAGTAGATTAGGACATTGAGGAAGATTAGCTTCTCACTGTAGGTGGTGAGAGTAAGTTCTTTATCTTATCATTAGCATGGACTTCCATGGGTTTTGATTATAATTATTAATTCTACCAGCAGACTTCCAAGCAGGGATTAAAATGCAGATAGATGCCATTTGAGTTGCATAATCAAGCTGAAAGTGAGGGTTTTGTGGCAGGCAAATCCTCTTTTTTACAACAGTCAATTTAAGTTTTTGACTTTTCAAAGTAATTTTGTTGTTTAAAATGGGTTTATTTATTTTTGTGTGCTTGAAATAGAGTTTTATTAAATATTTTTCCCCTCAAAGAAACATATTCTTAGTATTCAGGTGAATTTTAATAAATTACATGTAAGATTCTTAAGCAATGTTTCTGCACACCCCTGCACTGTCGTGAGTAGAAGTTAAGCATACAGATGAAGAATTACGGAATTAATTAAAATGAAGTAAATCCCTCCTTCTCTATTTCTTTTTTTTTTTCTCCCCTTCTTTTGTCAGTTTTGGTTTTTCTGATATTTTTGGGTTTTTCTCTCTGTGAATGTAGATGAATGGTATAGCTCTAAATACATAACAATCCAATAAATTGTCCTAGAAACAAGGTGAACATTCTTAGAACATCAGAGATTTTAAGCTTTCCATATTTCTGCATACTATGAAGAAAGAAGCAAATATAGAGTAGACAATATTTCATCAGCAAAAGCCCTTGAGTTAGGGTTTTAGACCAAAACCTCATCAAGGCAGGCATCTGCTTCATTTGCTGAAGTGTTTGGGTGCATAAAGAGTGATAATATTTTATGCAATTGAAACGCTCATAGAAGTCTGACTTTATGAAATAAAAAATGCAAGAAGGTGAGAAGAAAATACTCCTCTGTGAGCAATAGGTAGCCACAGCCCTTACAAACAGCTGCAGCAAAGGTGTTTTTTTGGCTGTTTTAAATTTTATAATAATCACATTATTCATATGATGTACCATTTATGACACAGGTAGTGATTACACACTTACCTGCTGATTTATTTTCTATCACTTTTTTTTTTTTTCCTTGTGCCTTCCATTTCAGCTTATATTGCATGCAGTCTGGGGAGGGTTTGGCCTTTTGTCACATTTTTTGTACAGCATGTAGCTTAACAGGTCAGGCTCTTTTGGATAGCTTGGCAATTAACTATGAAGATATGCATTCAAGCTGCATGTGAGAGAAGGAATGTCTGGTCCTCTGGTTACGTAACAGCTTCAAAGGTGGAAGTGTTTTGTAGGCTAAGGAAAGGCAACATTGTAATGTTGCTTCAAAAAAAGGTAAAATTCAGTGGAGGCATTTTAATATGCTAATTTGGATGAATGCTTAAAAATATATGCAAATAGTTTGTTTACTATCACACAGAAAGTTAATAGCACACAGAGGGCCTAGTCCTCCCAGACACCAATCTCTAACAACAAAATAGAATCTAGATGATATGAAGGTTCCTATGGATCTTTGCTCCCTTATCTAGATTTTAGTATTTAATGAAGATAACAGCTCTTTTCTGACACTTTTTGCATATTTAAACACACAGCTATATCCACACTCCATCCATCTCCTTGGTCCCAGGTTTCTAAAAGCTGTTTTTTTTCTGTTTTCCTGCTACATAAAGAACACAGCCTTGGGCAAGCAGCACGAGCAGGGCTCATAGAACTGTCAGGGGAGGATCTGACGTTATTCTCCCATCATCTGAGAACCTGCTGCTGGGCATGTGCACACAGGATGAGGTTTGCACCAGAAAAAAAAAACCAAACAGCCAACAACTGAAGATTAAGAGTAGTTGAAAAGTTCATTTTGATCAAGATGTATCCCTAATGAGCATAAAAATGTTCATTTTGAGGCAGCAGATGCAGAAAAAATGTAAATAAATTTCCCATGGCTGGTATGGTATAGGGGAATAGAGCCCACATGTATACTTCTCTCCACATAAGTACAGCTATTAAAACTTATATTATGCTTTAATGCATTCCTATTTGAGGCATGTTGTAACTAAACGAAAAGTGCACTAGAGATTAAACTACATGGAAAACAAAATATTCACATTCCTCATTGTCATAATTCAGCTTAGAATGAATTGAAAACTGGTGCAGATTTTTCTCTGTTTTCATCAGCAAAGGAATTTGAGCTTTTTCTTCTGTGACAAGGCAGCAGCAAATCAATCCTGATCAGTAGATTTACCTGCTTGTTCAATAGGGTGTCGTAAAGCCTCATGATTTAAGAGCCCTAGCTGCTGTTGTGCATATGTGAGAAATCCAGCTGTATCTCCAAGGTCTGTTAATGCTGAAGAATTTTCTGTGCTGTTCACTCATGCCAAGGTTTAGGCCATATCTCATCCCTTTGTTAATGATATGATTTTATGGTGCCAAATCCAAGAAGAATTATAATTTTCTTGCCCTCATTGGGACCAAATACTGCTGCCATTTAAAACTCAGAGAGAGTTTTGGAAGTTTTCCATAATTATCAACAGAAGCATAACTTCTTCAAAGGGAACTCGGAAACCAAATGACGACTTTGGGAATTTAGATGTTCTATTCATGTGCTATTCAACCCCAGCTCGGCAGCATGTTCTGAAAAAACGAATATGCATGGGAGATCTTAGCCCACCCTTATGTCTCTCGTGTTGTCTCAGAAGAACAAGCCTGTGTAGCTGGAAGGACTGTCTTTGATCTTACAGCGCCGAAGAGGATTGCTTGCACTTGGGGAAGGTAGAATTTGATGCCACACGAGGGCAGTAATGGAAAGAGGAAGAATGAGGAAAGCCAAAAGACTTTATCCTTACTAGAGGTGAGGGGATTGTAGCAAGGAGGAATAACAAGGGAACACAGGGAGAAGAGGATACTGTGAAAGCTGTATGAAGAATTTTGGACTTAATAGGAGGTAGAAAAGAGCAGAGAACATATTCAGGAGCTATGCAGTATTTGACTGAGGAAGCTCCAGAGACTTTCAAGAGAGACAAGGTATAAAGCAAGACCAGAAGAAGAGAAGGATGTGGCTGCCATCATGATAATACACTTGCAGTAACCTTGATTTTGAAAAGCTAGTTTTTAACTGTTTCCTTGTTGGAATTCTACAAAAGTCTTATCATTCTATGTGTGTCTTTTAAAGTGCTTCCCCAGGGCTGGAATGTGTCCTCGAGATATTTTCAGAGCTTTCAACCTGTTTACCAAACAGCTTCCACTTGGAACTTAAAAGCAGAAGATAATCAACATTCAGGCTACTACATTTGTGTTCTCTGTGCCCTTTCCATATGCAGTAGGTAAGCTATTGCAGACAAAGGGACTTGGCTTAGATTATAAATATACAGGATGAGTAAAAACATACACTTACTTAAATATATTCACAGGATAATCGTATTTACACCCTAAAATACTCCCAGAAAGTCCTCAGTCTAAGGAAACAGTTTCAGTATAAACTCTAAAAGAGAAGGATAATGATAAATTATGTTCCTGGTCTCTTTGTAAACGGGAGTATGAGCTTGCAGAGGGAAGAGATAAGTAGATAGCTTTAAATGGCTTTTACCAGTTGTCATGAATTAACTTCAGTCAGCAACCAACTACCACACAGTTGGTCCCCCCCTCACCAGCAGGACTTATAAGAGAATCAAAACAGCAAAACCAGAAAACTCACAAGCTGAGAAAAAGGCAGTTCAATAGGTAAAGTGAAGGCCACGCACAGGAGCAAACAAACCAAGGAATTCTTCCACTACATGCTGTGGGCAGACAGGTGTTCAGCCATTCCCAGGAAAGCAAAGCAGGGCTTGGGAAGTGATTTGGGAAGACAAATGCCTTCCTTCCTTCCTTCCTTCCTTCCTTCCTTCCTTCCTTCCTTCCTTCCTC
>VWZU01008205.1:332000-396765 GCA_013397095.1 Sterrhoptilus dennistouni | reverse complement strand
GTCCTTGCTGTGTCTCCTCCCATGCATCACCAAATCTCTCACCACCATGGCTGTACAGGAAGCAGAAAAGGCCTTGGCTCTGTGTGAGCCCTGCTCAGCAATAACAAAACCATCTCTGTATTACCAACCCTGTGTTCAGCATAAATCCAAAATATAACTCTATAGTAGCCACTGTGTCAGCCAAATTCTGAACATTTCACCTTCTATTCAGTACCATTTACATCATGCCCAGGTCCCATTGTATTCAAAACCATCTTATTAACCACATCCCTCCTTCCCATCCTTTGGTATGATACATAGACATTGTTGCCTTAAGTTTAAGGACCACCTCCACAAAATGCCCATGAAAGGGCTACAAGTGGCCTCAAAATGTTCATTGAGTTAATTTAGTCCATGACTTTGGGCTCCATCTGTTATGGTGTTCACTCTGGACTGGAGAGGTGGTGTGTGTAAGGAGTTACTGGGCACCAAACCAGCTCAGGCTGGGTCACTGCTGCACTGCAACTGCTTCTTGCAAGGCTCCTCCTACATTAGTTGGTAATTCCTGTTATGGTGATTTGTGTAACACACAACTCACATCATGGACCATGGTTATTTCTGAGCTGTCCACTGACCAGCCCTGCTCTTCAGATAGCCATATAAACAAGTTATATCTGTGGGTCCAAACCCCAGACAGAAACGCGTTCCTGGCTGGAAGAAGGAGTGACTCACACCTGGGGACCTGAACGGTTTTATTCAGGCCCAAAGCCCAGATGCCAGTGAAATTTTCTGGGGCTTACACATCCTTAAGTACAGGGGGTGTTACCTTTAGGAATGAAGGGGAGTGACTTAGGACCAGGGGGCGCTGGCATGGCTGTTTAGGGCTGAAAAGGGGAGTGGGGAAACCTGAAGCCTGGCTGAGTCACCAGCTTTTCCCAGAGCACTCAGTCCTTATGGTGTGGCAATGGGTTTTATCAGGGAAGAATTACAATGAACTGGGAGAGGCTATTGTAAAGGGGAAAACAACAGGGATTTGGGAAAGGGGGGTCGTAGGGATGAACCATTACAGAAATTTAATAACAAAAACATACACAACTTTAGAAAACCCAAAATGCACCGCAACAACGGACTACAACAGCTTGAAGGCATATCCTTTACAAACTCCGCCCCTGGCTCCTTCTGGTTTAACATTGCAGTGAACTCCTCCCCTTGTTTCCAGCCTGGCTGGAGCAAAGGCTTCCTGCTGGAATCCACCATTAGTATAGTTTAATCCATAGTCTTCCATGGGCTGCAGGAACTCAGCTGCCTCACCATGGTCTGCACCACAGGAACTGCTCCTGTGTGGGTCCCCCAGGGAGCTGCAAGGCTGCCATGATTTGAATTGTGTGTTACAGGAATTGCCATAACAGGAAGAATTTCTCTGTTTGGTTGTATCAGTTTGGAACCCTATATCAGAGTAGATTTTGATTATAAAGAAGACTGACCAAAAAAGGAAAAAAAAATAAAGGAAAAGAAGACAACTGTTTTGCTTAAACACAATTAAAAAAAAAAAAGTTTGGAGACAAGGAACCTATGTTGACAGCAGATGAATGACTGCATAGGCACTATGAAATAGAGAAATAGATCTCAATTTTCTTTCACTTGGGGGTTATAATCCTGTAATCTTGACAGCCAAGGCCAAGAGATCTGTCTGTGAGAATCAGCGTTCTAGCAGATGGGAACCTCGGTGTTACTTATTGCTGGAAAAATGGATGAGAACGTCAAGAAGATGAAAGAAATTTTAACCTGAAGAGACAGAGCATAAAACAAACAGAAGCCTAAAATGAAAACAAAAGGAAAGAAATTAATTTAAAGCCAAATAACAAATGGTTGAGTCCAGATGTGGGTGTGTGTGACAGTCAGTGACTACAGATTCTGAGGTTGTAGTTCTATGCCATCATTTATCATATGGAAAATATTTCATTGGGAAAGGAATCTTGTAGAGATCCATGGGGTCCTGAAGGTGCATTGGAAAAAGCTGCTCACTGGCTTCAGAATGAGGGAAATCAGGTACAATAAAGTATATAGCATGGTACCTTCAAGTCACAGAGTAAGAAAGTTTGTATTTGAGGCAAGATGTTGTGGATTAATTTTTACTTAGGTTCAATAAATGAATGAGTAGTTTTGTGGGAGAAAAGGCCTGTAAGAACTGCTAAACATAAAAACAAGTAGAGAGAAAGTCCTAGGTGGAAATTGTTGAAGTCTGTCAGTGGTCTGGAGAAGTATTTGCATGCCCTTGTTTTGCATTACCCTCCCCAGGCGTTTGCTGAAGTTTTTCTTTGAGTTTTCCAGCTACTAGATTGTATCCAACAGTGGATATGAGCATTTTCTGTTCTAATGACATTGAACTTTCTATTCCCTATGTGAAAAGGTAAATATGTGTATACACATTCACTTTCAAAGCATTTTTATCTTGTTCAGAAAATCAATATGTGAGGCATCCCTTAGTCACAAAAGCTACTGTAGAGTAAGGTATTTGTCATTAAACAAAATTATTTGATTTTTAAAAGATTTTTGATGGCGTTGATTTTCAAGATTGTCAACAGTGTCTAAAAGAGTGTGTTGTGTAAACATTTACAAGTCATGTAGGAAAAGAAGATATGGAAAACTGAAGGAAAAAGCTCCCAAACCCATAACAGTACTTCACTGGAAGTTGAATTATTTTCCATATGTCAACAGAGGTGCAGGGGAAAAAAAAAAATATGTTGCAGCTTTGCCCTTATCACTCTCCTCAAAGACTTTGAAGCTGCCTGTGAAAGAATATGATTCAAAATACTAGCAATTACATTAATTACATTACTAAAAGATCAAGGTCACAACAACAGCAATTACCTGCAATTTTCCATTCCTCCAATTATATTATTACAAAAATGAACACTTGGTAACTACAATAAAGCTTTCAGGGGCACTAGAGTGAATTTTTTTCATTTCAGCATGCTTGCTAATTGTGTCAGGACTTCAGTGTAATGTGATTACTATTGTCTTGGTCTCATCAGAATGAGAGTAGATAGATAATGCCTGCTTCTTCTAGGCTTCATCTACACATAACTTTTAACCCAGTACAACTACTAAGATTAGGAACACTATATTTCACTGAAATATTTGTATCACTAAATATCCTAGTAGAATAAAACATTTGGGAATTAACTATATTAGCATGGGTATGTTTATACCAGATCAATAAGGTCCAAAATAAGCAGTTGTATAGTTTTGTGACCCAGTGTAAATAGAAGCAGAAAAATGTCATGTTTCTGATCCAGCTATGTTGATGCAAGAAATTACCCCATCTTGTGGCTAGTCACCTGGACCTGCCAGCAGAGTATTTTTCATGAGCATTCCCTAAATTGCTTCAGGCAGAATCAGCCAGTGTCAGGGAGAGATTTTAGAGTGACCTGGCAGTTTTTGTCTGCAATGACTCGGGACGGCTGCTTGCCTGGTTTAAGTGATAACTTCAGCACAGGGACACTCACACCAGCTGTTGAAAGCAGTTGTTTCTTTCATTGGCAAGAATGAATTTGTAGTGCATGTCCACAGCCTTTTATCTGTGTTGCATTCTAGTGGAGATAAGGCTTTACCCATACTGAATTTATGCTAACAAATGCACAATTTCAGATGAATCTCCCACTACAGACAGCCATGGTCCAGAACATTTTCCAGTCTCAACTTGTAATAAAATACAGGTTTTGCTTCTGCTGCTATGATAGTGTAGAAACAGGCTATTTCACAGTTTTACTCTTCTAATAGTTAGAAAGCTTCTCACTGCCAGCCTATATTTAGTCATAGCCTGTTAACAGCTCCATGTTCCATGGCCTGTTTACATCCTTTAGCTTAAACAGCTCTCTGCCCACATTGGCATCGATGTCCCAGAATTATCTGTGTAAAACAATCATATATCCTCTCAGTCATTCTTTTTAACATAAACCTACTCTAAGTCCAACAGTCTCCAGCCATGTCCTGCTCCTAATACTCCTCCCTGAATTGCTTTGGGCTGAACTTGTCACTCTTGAACATCAGTATCCAAAATGACTTGTAATAAACAAGATTTTTCTGTGTGCCTTTACTGCATATAACTTTGGTGTTTCATCTGGAAACATTTGTCCCAAAACATTCTTGATAGCTTTTGCCTTAATTACAGCTGAATCATTGTAGTGCCTCATTGTCACCCAATTATCTATGGATAACTTGTTTCTAGCATATAGCAGAATTCCTTTTTACTCCTGAATGCATGACTTTGTACTCTGTCCTTTTATCTTCTATTTTGGTCCCAGAGGACTTTCAGTTTTTCTTTTGTGATGTTCCAATTTTTCTCTGTATTGACATTTTCTCCCAACCAGTGCTGGCAGTGAATTTCATTAGCACATTTCTCGTGTCAAAATAATTATTGATTTTTTAAAAAATGCTGCTAGGATTTATGCCTGTCCCTTCTCTTCAGCATGATCACTTCTTATTTCTTCATTAATCAGTTCTTATAATCCTTGGGGAACCAAATTCTTTAGCCTATATAGTTTGACTATACCAGAGTGGCCTAATAAGAATAGTTCTCTGATGTGATGCATTTTAAAAGAAAATGCATTTATATTTACACGAAGAGATTATATTAGGTTAGACAACAATAAAACAATGAGAGAAACTAGTGGATTTCATAAGTAGTGGAAGAGGAGTGCTTGGAGCTGCTGTTGGGTGAAGAATGTCAAAACATAGTGAAGGGCTGCTGGTCTCTTGGGAGTCTCTAAGGCTAAAATTACTAAACAAGGTTGCAAATCAGTTAATGATGCCAATGGGAACAGAGCAAAGATGAGTAGGTTAGTTGGTTGGAGAGAGGGCAACAGGAGAGGAGGAACATAAGGAAAATCCAATAATGCGATCATCTCTCGGCTGGAGAGTATTTCCTGAGCAGCCCTGTGGCCGAGCAGCCAGGCTCTGCCAGGACAGTAAACTGAGGGTGGGATGATGCAGAGTGTTAGACTTGCTTCTGCAGCTGGGCATTTCCTTGTAATAGGCATCCCCTTTTGAAAGGGCCAGTAACAACATCACTTTGGTTGTTGTGTGCTTCTGGTTTTTGTTTGATGCTTTCCTGAAAAAATATCGACCTTTGGGGGACATTGAACATTTCTGGGCTTGGTTCCCAGACCCTGACTGGGTGGTTAGAACTGGGTTCCTATCCTCTTGGGGTCTGCAGTTAGCTACTGTTATATAGCTCCTCATAATGCAGTGCTTTCTTTTAGGATGTTCTTCTGGGAGAGAAGAACATCCTTTTGGGCTTTTATGGAGTAGAATCTAAAACTATCTAATGTCTGATCATTCCTATTTTGTCTGTTAATGAGTCACTTCATCCTTCAATGTACTGCTAGCTTGAAAAATATTTATCTGGAATCTGTATCTTTTATAAAATTATACATTTATGGAAGAAGTTTTGAGTATTTTATTCCCTTTTAAATTTATTTATTTTTTTAATTATCATGAGCTAAATTCTAGTGACCAGTGGTAATTCTGCTGACCAAAAAACACAAGCAATAATTTATATGAAGTTACTATTGCAAACAATATATCAGCATCAGGAGCTGATGTAATATGATAATTCAGTTGTGATGTTTTATAGTTCAAACAAAACCCATGATAGTGGGTAACACTAACAATAAAAGTGATGGATACTGTAAGGTAAGACTAAGAAACAGAACTGAATTACATTAGACAGCACAGTTCATTGAGTAGTGTGTCCTCTGATTATATTGCCATTATACACATAAGCTGGATTTGAGCCCAGATAATTTGTGTGTTATCTTTGATACTTAATGACATCTAAATGTCAAGCTGCAGCTTTTCTGCACTTTATTAGCCAACTGTGTACACTATTTTTTCCTCTAATGAGTTTTTTTTAAATCAGTTCTTTCATTAGACACTTTCATTTGAAAAGAGAAGGAAAGAACTTGGGAAAACTTGTTTGTGGTATTTGTTTTAGCTAATGTGGCAACATGTCATTAGAGAACTCTTCAGTTCCTAAGAAAGTGAGTTTATATCCACTAGAAACAGTTTGCAAAATTAGTAATTTACACACATCAACAAGTCTACACATCTGTAATTTGTGGAGAGATAGCCCATCCATCAGAGATGTGAGATTATTTTCATGATGACCTAATAACATTGACTGCCAGTAGTTAAAGCTTTATCTCTACTGGAGAAAAGTAAAAACTTATCTTTGCATTCAAATTTTTACACGCTTTTTTGCATCAAAATAGTGAACCTCTGTAAAATCCAAGAAGAAAGATAGTGTAGTTTATTTACATTGATGTAGCTGCTAAAACCTGATAAACGCACCTCTGTTTTATCTTCAATAAGTTTTTAAATCAAGATAATTATCTTGATGCTGGAAACACACCTTTATTTTATGAAAGACTAACCACAGTTAATGCTAAGAGGTTTTTAAAGTGTGCATGAAGGTTGAAATCTTATTACCTTTCAAAGTGATATACCAGCAAAACTTTCCAAGGGAAAGTTACGACTCATGGAAGGGCAGGATGATTTCAGCCTTTGAATAGTGACCAACATCAGGTTATTGCCTACTCACAGTTTGCTCTGTAGAAAGATTTCCAAAGGCACTTGACGCACAGGTCTGTACTTGTATTAGGACTTAGCAATTATTAGTGACAGCTTGTTTATCTATGGCACTTCTGAAATCTCTTGCTCACTCTCTTTCTGCAGCTGTTAGCTCTTCAAGTCTCTTTGAAGAAAATACACACAATCACTTTTAGTTTAACCCTGCAGAAATTGAGGAATAGATAGAAACTTGATTACAATTTGTTTTCCAAAAAGTATGAGTGTAGATGCAGTATAGAAACCTATACTGCAATTATTAATTGCCTACAAAATTCTAGACATTCTGAATCTCTTGGGAGGTAGCTTAGTTGAAATAACTAATAAAGATATTTCTCCAGGAATCATCTTACTGAGGAAAGCTGGATTTTTATCATGATGGAAAGTATCTTATGTATATGCCAGTTTGGATCTCTTGTAAGATTAATTAAAGAAACCCCAAAAACCTGAGAAAGATCACATTTAAAGAATTACACTGGAAGAGGATATGAGAACCATGTGGATTTTTGACTGGGAAGAAATCCCTGCATTGTAAGAAAATTCCAAACAGAGTAACATTTTGGTAATGAATTCTATTATAAATGATAATGCAAAAAAAAAAATTACATTATAATCCTGAAAGCCCCTGTAATATTCCCCTCCCCCACCATCTTGCAGACAAAACTGAAGGGAAATAGACTTGTAGCAAAAACATGGAAAAATGCAGTAACCCTGCAAATTAATTCTGTGCCAAGTTACTGCTGTACAGGCCCTGTAAAAGCATTTCTGACTTCATGTTTGGCTTTGTGAGTCTGCTGCTGTGTATAAACTGTATCTGAAATCTGCAATGCACTCCACAGTCATGGATTTGTTAAAGGGAACATACACTCATTCACATCACCATTATAGCATGAAACACATCAGGGAACACATCATGCTTTCAATAAGAGCTACTATGAAATAAAATGCAATCTTCACTTTTACTAGTAGCACGAAAGGTCAGTAGAGATGGTGTGCTACATTGAAAGGTGCTACTGGCTTATCCCAAGCTACTGATTTGAAAAGCATTCAGAATTTGGTGGAAAAATGCTGCTCAGATTTTTCTTATTCTGATATCTGAAGATTCAAGTCTTCTTTGAATTGTAATGAAGCTGTGAAGAAGGTGCACAGTCACCTCCCTTTTAAAGGCCAGGCTATTTCAAAGGCAGTTGTTGAGCTTGGAGAAGAAAGGTGAGACCTGGCATATTTTACAAGTCTCCAATCAGAGGGAGATGGAGAAAGATGTCCAAGGCAGCACAAAGGTCCTTGACCAGGGTGGTGGCACTTCACAGTTCTACACTCCTCTCTGGTTTCTTCTCTGGATGAAGCAATGTATTTGCACTCTGACAAGTTCTACAATCTAACATCAAGCCGTGTGTCACTAGTAGCAAATCTAAAGAGGTTTGCTCCTCCCTAATAGTTTCATTCAGACAAAAATCTAATAATTTTCAAATTTAACAGAAGGTGTTCACCAAGTCTGCAAACAAAATTCAAGAGTAAAGAAACCACGTTAAACTAAATAATGGGAGATTTGTAGAAAGCATATAGAAAAGTCTTCAAAGTTATCGGAATATCATTTGTAATTTACACATTGTAGAGGTGAATCTGTGTAAGTAATCTGGCTCAAGTAACTACAGACACAGCTTGCTGTATGCTCTAGAGGTAGAAGAATTGCATGCAGTCATTCCTCGTGTCCCTCTCTTTTGATGCCAGCTGAGTGACAAATTGCACTTTGGAATCCTCTCTTATGCCTTTAAAGGTTATCTGCCCCCAGAACTACTGATGATAAAGTCACATGAGTAAAATTGAAGAAGTGGGGGGAGGTGGAGAGACATCGGCATGCACAAAGAGTGAATATGGATAAATAACCCTTTTAGGTTGGAAGGTTTTTATGCAATGTCGAGTTATTATTGTATTCACTTTGCAACACCAATCAACACTAGCTAGACAGGAAATCAAAGTGCCTAGTGCTCACGGGGTAAACATGTGGATTTGTATCAAACTGTAGCACTTACTTCCTAGCTAAGCCAGATTGCCCCCCTTGAGCTATTTTCAAAATGCATCAGCAAGAAGGAAGTTATGTAAAAAGGCCTTAAACCATATGTTACCAGGTTGTACCCACTTACATCAAATGCTTTAAGACTGACTGTAGATGTCTGTGCACTGTACACAACACTTGTATGAAATTAATTTTTGCCAAATAGGGCTGAATAACCTCTCACTAACTCCTAATGACAGAAGCTGATATATAATGTATGCTGGCTTTGTATTTTGCTGATTGAATTAGAAGGGAAAAGAACACCTGTATATAAAACAAACATTCCCTGCTGCTGAAGAACAGGAGTTTAGTGGATTCATCCCAAGTATATTCAGTGGACTTCGTGTGGAAACGTGAGAAAACTAATTTCCAAGATCAAATATTTGCCTAAATTATGAAGTCAGTGCTCAGCAGGGCAAGCTAGGACGGGATTGTGAGATAGCTAGGGTCAGACTATCTGCTGTTCATTTCCTCCTGATGGCTAATGCTAAACATTAGCTAAAAAGTGTTGGCTATTGTTTTGTCTTTAATTGCTAATTATCAATTTCAAATGGGGCCAAGAATTGGATAGATTCTATTTATATTGATTGTAAATATTCTAAGGTGTTCATCCAATTCTGTGTTTACTTTTTAACTCTGATCTGTTTTGTGCCACGTTATTTCTGCTCTGTGGCATTGAAATTTCAGCAAAGTTTTAGGCTATTTTTCTGAAATTTTACAGGTGAGTTTTTAAAATACATTATTTGTGTTTGAGGTTTTTTAAACCTATTTAAAGAAACTACTATATTTCAGCTGTGTCTTAGATAAAATAATCTCGAAATATGTGTATAAGCTGGGCAGCTGTAACACGAAGTCAATCAATTCCCAAGGAAGTGTCTTTTGTTTTGATGTGTTTGCCTAGCTGCAGGGAGGGGAACACAGAGCATTTTTGGAGTGGATTGTTTGTTTGTTTCGGTTTGTTTTTTTTTTTTTCTCTCTCCATTTTTTTTCATTTTATACTGCTATTTTCTAAGTGCGCCATATTTCTTTTCCAGATATATATCAAAAGTTGCAGGATATTGTAAGCCTAGAAGTGTGTGGATAGAGCTGCTTTGATATTATTTGAAGCAAATTTATTCCATTTGGTTTGAAGTTTGTGACTGCATTAGTGTATTGGAATAGAGTGCATTTTACAGCTTGTACATTATGCAGTAGTACCTAGAAGGTCAATAAATGTCTGATTAACCACTCTGAGTAGAACACCTTTGGCCCTCCATTTCACAGGGATATGTGTTCTTTTCCTGAATAATTAAAATACAGCATCTTTCTTTGACCAATAAGCTAATTAGGTAATGATACCATTAAAGTCTGGACATTGCATTGTTCATCGTAAAAATAATTGAATTAAATTAAATGAGAGAAAAGTGAAATCATAGATTGAATTAAAAGTGAGAAAACAACTGGGTTGTATTTTAGATTCTGATTTTGAACACACCTTGCCTCCACAGATTGTCCCTTATGGGCTTCAGAATGGCTACTGATGAAGAGGAGGGAAACAGGCAATATGAAGCTGGGTATGTTGCATAAATTTAGATGGCTGATATCCCTGACATGCATTTGTGTGGTCTAGATTGGACTTGAAACTACCTCTAGAAGCTGCTGAATGAAAACATTGCTATTCAGCACGGGGGTATTTCTGCACTCTAAAAAAAGCCTCCTCTGTTGTTAGAAAGAAAAAAAAATACTGCAGAAGATAAATTACTTTCCAAAAGCTACAAGGAGTTAGAAGTAAGTATAGACATATAGAAGTGAATGTGTTTGAAATTAGGTTTGACTTTAGTTTTAGGTTTTCTGATTTATTCAAATAAAGACTATTTGTAAGATTTTTTTTTTCTAGCAAGTTTTACAGGGAAATAATTAATTTTCAGAGGTGAACAGTGATAGCTTTTTCACTGGAAATGGTGGCTGCTGAGCATTATGCTAGTAAAATACACAGTGCTGCTCAATGCCACTAACTGCATTGTAGTTCTGCTGTGGGAAGGGATTTGAACATAATGTGAATGAGTAGATCCCTCTTTGACATGAACTGACCTTTCAGCATTTCAGCTTAGCTTTGAGATGATCTTATAAGGAGTGCTGATTAGCAAAAACTTTCTAATTGCCTATTCAGCTGAGACCTTCAAGTGCTCCTGGTATATAAGTTGTTCTTTAAGAGAGTTCCACAAATGTGGAATTAATTGACAATCTTAGTTGAGAATGATCTGGGGTTTCTGAAGAGCAGTGTATGATGATACCTATTTCTCCTAAAAAGGATGACCTGAATCCAAGTTGTTTTAGGAAGGGAAGTGCAGCAGTGGGAGAAAACTTTGGATGCAATGGATAATTGCAATTAGAGAATTTGTCTTCATTATTAAAGGAAAGAGAGAATGCCTTAAAATTATCTTCAAGTATGTATTTAGTTTAGCCAAATCCTGATTGCTACTACTCTGTTGCTCTCTGACTTTCAGCACATATTAGTCCTGTTTATGACACCCATGATCTCTAGCTTCTATTGCCACACCATCTTATCTTTACATTTAGACATCTTACATTTAGACAGGGGTTTCTGAGTTCTATGATATATATTTTATGGTCAGTATTGCACCTTTTGTTTTGGAAATGGACCCTATGCACAAAGGAACTCTACACTAATGGGAACCAAACCCCTCAGAATCTTGCTTTCTTGACTGACAATATCTTGGATAAATCCTGGATGAAATCAACATGGACTGAATATTTCTTCTTGCATAACAGGTAACTTTTCATACAACCATCTTCTTTAATTGAAACACATACACTGGAGACTTTTCTTACAGAATGACAAGAAAATTTTACTGCAGAAAAATTAATCTCCTTCCTTTGATATTTCTTTTAATAGTTTCCGACATCATATATCTTAAGAAGAAGTGTTCCCAGCCACTGAGATTAACATGCAAAGCTGCTTCTTAAGAGTATTCATTCTTCTTTTAAAAATGACACAGACTGCTAAAAGGACCATGTTCTTAATTTTTAAACCCACTAATTTCATTGTGTCTGACACAAAGCAGAACATTTTTGCTATAATTACTGTATAAGTTATTTTTTTCCCTCAAAGTTGTAATTTTCCTAAAATAAGCTGGACTGCTTCAATTATGTAAATCAAATATCTAGAGAATATGATGACTGCATTGGCAAAACACAATAGAACTTAACAGGAAACCAGCAGAAAGAGAGAGAGTGATAGGGAAGGCAAAAGCCCAAATGAGGATGCTTTTTTCAATTAGAACCACAGCAAATTCTCTGCCCTGCTGGTAAACTGGCTCCTGCAACTTCTCACTCTGCCAGATTTGCTCTTCCCTTGGTGCCAGAGTTCCTGCCATTAAGACTGGCAGGAAGTCTAGGCTAAAATGAAAACTACTGTGCAGAGACCAAGAGTGACTGAGAAAAAATTATGGTTTACTTCTGTTGGGTTTTCTTTCTATTTGTTGCTAAAGCAAATGCATGGGCAGTAGTGTCCCAAACAGCCAAAGAGCTCATGATAAATTCCACATGAGCCATCTCAAGCAGTATGAGGTGAAACAGCTGGAAGACGGAAAAAGGCTGTAGTAATGGCTAAACAGTGGATTTATTCTCAGAACTGGCAAACTGCTTCAAATGGCTGGCACAAGGTGTCTTGGATCCTAAAAGCCCTGAGAACAGCTCTCTTGTGTATTCACATGCTCTAATATGGATCCTCCTATAAACCCAACCTTTCCCCACTCAAGACCATCTCTGTGACCTACATTACACTGTTTTTAGGATGCATCTGTTTCTATCTCTTTGCTGCAGATACAATGATCAGATTGAAGGCAGGTGAAGTATATATACAAAGGTGAAGTAACACCATTGATCTACATTATGAAGTCACTGCAGCTTTATTTTCAATCATAATCTTTGTGGATTTATTTTCATGACCTTTTCTAACAGCTGATACATTCAGCAGAGACCCTTCACTGATCTCTCTTCAGTAATTCGCTCTTTTTTTTTTTTTTCCCAAATAACTTCAGGTAAAGCAGAAATTGTTAAAAAACGAGATTCATTCTGACAATTTTTTCTGATGAGTTTCTTTTTCCATTTGCCAACATTCACTTTTAATGTTACAGAGAGCTTAACTAATTTTTATAAAAGTGTACTTTCCTTAAGTATGGTTCAGAAATTCTTCTGGTTTTGCTACTATTCGTTACTATGATCAGAATATAGAAAATGCATTCTTGTGTTGTCTGTATTCAGCTTTGTAATTTTGCATCTCAGACATCTAAGTGTTGAAAATCTGAGCAGATTTATTCTAAGTCCAATAATACTATCTTTTGTGTTGAAACTTTATCTTTTGTCCTCAAATTATTTTGCTTTATATTTTCATGGCAGAAGGCATCTGGTCTGATTTTGTATTCTGCATTTATTTACTTGGTGATTTCTATGTCCAAATAGCTCCATGTCTAACAAAAGACTTTTTGTCAAAGCCTAAAGTGAAGTCCAAATAGATTCTCTTATTTGATGTGCCTTTCACAACTTTTTGCTAAAATTTTCATCACAAGAATTTTAAATTTTGTCTTTAGCTCACGTGTTAAATAACTAAACTGATGTGGTTTATTTGCCTTCTGGTCTGCACCCTCTGCCTCTCCATACTGGCTTTCACAAGGTGTGTAAATATCTTGGTCTAGATAGTTTAGACTCTGAAAGCTTCTGACAATTTTGTAAAACTCAGTAACTCTCTCTTAAAATTGTTCCTTTAGTGTGAAATACTAAGGTTTGTAGCTAAATGCCTTGCTCCTGCAGTGCCTCTTGTCTCAGTCTCTGTCTGTGATGTTATTCCTATTTAGAGAAAAATTCTTCTTCTTGGGTTATGTCCCAAGATCAGACTAAAGAAAAATTCACCCTTGCCCATCACCAAGTTGGTTTTCATCTTTTTGTCTAGCAGTACCAGTCCTCCTCTCAGTCTAGCAATCCCAATTATTCTATTGCTTTTCCTTTCTTCACCTAATCCTAATTAAATCCATGCTTGTTTTTCATGCCTATACTCCTTAAATTACCTCTTGCAAAATGGTTGTGCACTTTAGCAAGACTTTCCCTCTGGCTGAAGTAGCTGGAGGGAGCATTGTTCTCCCTACAGGGAGATGCAACAGGTAGTACATAACATGATAGGATTAATGGCTGTTCCATATAAGAACAAACATTTTGGGAGAAAAAAAATTATAGGATGGCATTATTTGCATTAGTCCTGTTTATAGGTCGGCTATATTTCACTCGCTCTGTTTTGGATGAAACTTAGAGGTCCATTGATTAGAAAATTTCCTTGCATATTCCCTTACTTCAGTGGCTGTGCTAAATTACGAGATTCTTATTGTACTTGATTGCTTAATCGTACAAACAGCTTCACGTCATCTTGGATTATAGCAGTGGAGAGCAAGCATCAGAATCAGACTGTAATTGCTGACAGGTAATCATCTTTCTTTCTTTGGTCAGTTCAGGTTGTGGCAGATGTGTTTTATGGAGTTTTAAAATGAAGGGGTAGTATAGATTGTGCCGTAACACAAGATGACTGAGAAAAAGAAAAATGAGAAGGGTAACAAATGACATATAATAGATAAAAATTTAAGTTTTGTACACATACCAGTAGCCATGAAGCACTCTCTCAAGTGCTGAGAGAGAATAACAAAACAATGTGTGTTATCCCAGATATAAGAGGAAAAACCCCAACCACTTAATTGTACCCATAATGCTATCAGAAACAGCAGGTATCATTCTGAAAGACACAGGGTGGGGTTTGGCTGCAATATTTTTGCACAACTGCTGCAGTGTAAGAATATTATTACTTCTTCCCTATCTAATGAAGCCCTGGATAGGATGTTTCTGAACTCCTTTAAGCTCTATTTAAAAAAAAAAAAAAGAGGGACTGAGCTAAACAGACCACAATTACTTCATTTACCACATACACTTTCTTCTGATTTGCTCTGGGTATCTGTAAGGGGACCCTCAATTGCGGCACAGATAACCAGGTTCTATATATTGTAGCCCAACCTAAGTGCCAAAGGACACATAATAAAAATGGATGAAAAGTTACAAGAAAATACTGTCTGCTGATTTATTTGCCTTGATACATCTTGTCCCTGCCACATAGGGTTGTTAACCAGGCTTCGACTAATTAAATGTGTAAGAAAACAAGATTTTAAAGGACCAATCTTCTCAAATTTAAGGAAGGTGAAAGACTATTTTCCTGAAATAATACCCAAGAAGAACTTGAAGCAAGTCAATCAGCACAGAGAGACTATTACACATCCCTTAACACCATATAGGTGTTAGTGCTGATTTCAAGAAGGCCTGTAGATAAAGTAAGAAAATAATATTTCAGCTCAGAGAGAACAAGGGAAAAGATAACTCAAATTTATTGAACTGGGTATAATGACAAAAGATGGGAGAAACTGCAGATTCATTTGCAATTTTTCTTGTTATCACATGGGAAATTATGAAAATCAAGAGTTTATAGGATTAGTGAACTCATAGTAGTAGTCTATTTTATGAGGAAACTGTCAAAATCCTTCAATCATATGTGGTATAACTGGATGGAATTTTATGCACTGTTAAACAGGGTAGAAGCTCTTTAGAAAAATGTGAAAACAATTTATCATCATTAGTGACACATAAAAACAACTGTGGACAGCTTTAGCCATCTGCTTATAAACCCTGAAGAATGAGAGCTCAAAAACTTTTGCTTAGGGACTTACACTGGAATATCTACTGGACTCAGAATATGTGTGGGCTTTTTAAAATTTATTGCAAGATAGAAGTATTTCCTGGCTATATGCATTTTTCATTTTTGGATTTTCTGCTACCTCTCTGGGCCCCAAGTATGAGATTTTACTAGAAGACTCCCTGGACAGATTTGTCCCTCTAATTAATACCCACTTCTGGTTGTCCAGGTACATAGTGAGGAAGTTGAGGAGGCCTAGGGCAATCAAAAGTTGCACTGGGATGACCGCTTGAGGGGTTGGGATCAGAGGTGGTGTTTTCCTCAATCTCTTAGGTAGCAGGAAGGTAAGAATGCCAAAAAGGAACAGGAGAACCCACATGATCAACAGGTGTCCTAAAGACTGGTGCTGTTAGTGTAATCTTGGCCTTTTCAAATATGGGGCATTTCATATAGCACCTGGCATTCTGGACACAGATAGGGCTTGCTTGTCTAAAAGAGGGAAAAATATTCTAGATCGTGAGTTTGCAGGGCTGATTGAGATGGCTTTAAACTAGGTTTGAAGGGGGAAAGGCCTTGAATAAGAATAAGAACTGGATTTTTTTTTAATAGTCTTTTTTTTTTTCCTATTATTATTTATGCAAAAAAGGTACTTGTTACTTCCTAGTCCATCTTCTTTCTCTTCTCTGGAACCTATAGTGAAATCATAATTAAAATAAGGGAAAAAAAGTCTAGCAAATATAATTAATACATTTTATTGGCTTTGGGTTTATATCACTGCTGAATACTAAAGAAAATTTGAATACTAGAGAAAATAATAGCTTCATGAGAGGTCCATTTTGTTTCCAAAAGCATACTGTACAATAACCATCATATAATCCTGCTCAAGAGTCCTTCAGTGCAGGGTAAACAATATAATGCAGTACATTTGGTACAAAATAATGACACTGAACTCTTGTGGTTTCAGTCTACTTAACAATCTTGAGGCTTTTTAAGGTCACAGAACAAACAGTATTTTTTAATTTTGCAGTAAAAAGTGGGTACTGGGACTACCCAAACCACGCTATACTCTTCTGTATATAAAGAATCCATCCAGGTTCTGCAGATACTGCACTCAAAGAGGTGATTTTAAGTGTCCTAGTGGAGACAAGCAAATGTGCTTTTAGCTGGGAGTTGGCAGTCAGCTGGTGTCAGAGAGGCTGCCCTGGACTGGGATTATGGACGCATCCTGATGGGAACACAGTTCTGCTCTCATAGTGAGTGTCACTCTTCGATAAGGTGGTCACATACAATATGTATATTTTATTAGCAGAATTGGTGGGACACATTCATGGGAGGCCTACTTTTGTGCTTAATTTGCCCCTGCGCACTTTGTACATAAATCTGTAGAAGGAGCTCCAACAAAAAGGAGAAACGAAATTTATGTTCTTTCTCTTCTTTGTGAGCAAGTGATTAAAATGAAAATTCTTCACAAAAGACCTTGCTTCCTTTTCTCTTCACAGATAGGATCATCTTCAGAGTCAAATGTGCTGTTCGGAGAAGCTTTACAGTAGCCCCTTTCCTTCTATTCTCTCCTCTACTTAATAGTCCATGAAGAACCTTAGGATCTGTGAAGGCTCTGTCATTCTGAAGTCGCTCACTCTCTGTAGCGTGGATACCTCTGATGTTTCAGCTCTTGATTCACATGCACAGCAGATAATAAAAAACAAAGTTGCTTTTCTAGAAATGTCATGGCTCACTGATCTCTTTAGGGACATACCTTATTCTTTCTCAGCAGATCCTTTGGCTCTGGCCCTTGAAGTTGTTTGAAATTCTCCAGCAGCTCAGGAGGGAGGCTGAATAGTGCGATATTTGTTCACTCCTCATTGCTAGTCTGACAAGTGAACAGCAGTTCAACAGAGTTCAAACATCTGGCAAACAGCTCTCTGCAGCTCTAAGCTGTCACACATTAATAAAGACCAATTGTTCCGTCAAGACCATGGTGAGAAGTTAAAAGGAAGAGAAGAGCCAAGGGGAAACGTGCTAATTAAAAGTATCTTTATAGAGATGTATGAATAAAGGATGATTAATTTAACTTTCTAAGGATAAATCTATGTTTCAGGATCAGACAGGAACTTTGTTTAGCCTAATTGAAGAGGAGCACAGTCTGCCATCCTGACTCCTGTTGAATAACACCTTCTTCACTTAATAGTTCCATAGGATCCCATCAGATTCTGAAATGTAATTCTGTGATGTCAATAGAAGTTGGAAGGGCACATTTTCATACTGAATCTTCTGCTGATTTTAAAAGATATTGATCTTCTTCTGAAAGAGGACAGAAACATATCAATCCCCTTTGTTCCTGTTTTCAGACTCGTTCCTGCTCGTTATGCCAATACACTGTACCTTATATATTGTAGAGAGTATTGGCTTTAAAATATGCCTTAAAGATAGGTATGTGGAGAAAGTGATGAGACATGCTCGATTTGTGTCTCATGGAAAATGAATTCCTTTTCTATTTCAAGAAATCTAACATTTGCCCCATCACTTTCTAAATGTAATTTTCTCTACTATTTTCAATTCCTTGGCTTTAATCCTACATTAGAGCATTAATTTTTAAAGAAAAATCCATAGACTTTTAGAAATAGGCACAATATTTTAGCTTTTAATTCCATGTCTCTGACCACTTCTCTTCCTAACAGCTTGTAGTGGGTTGAACCTGGCTGGATGCCAGGCACCCACCAAAGCCTCTCTGTCACTCTCTTCTGCAACTGGACAGGATAGAGAAATTATAGTGAAAGGTTCATGGGTTAAGATAAGGACAGAGAGAGATCACTCATCATTTACTATCACAGGCAAATCAAACTCAAATTAGGCATAGTAATTGAATTTATTGCTAACGAAATTAGAGCAGGACAGTTAGAAGTAAAATAAGACCTTAAAACACCTTACCCCTACCCCTCCCTCCTTTCCAGCTCTGCCTTGTCCCCCAGCAGTGCAGGGGGATAGGAAATGTGGGTTAAAGTCAGTTCGCCACAAACTGTTTCTGCTGCTGCTCAGGGGGAGCCCTCCCTCCCTGGCTCCAGTGTGGGTTCACCCCAGGGCAGACAGTTCTCCACAAACTTTCCAAATGTGAGTATATCCCACTGCAGTCCTCCACAAACTCCTATGAAGTGGGTCACGCCTCCATGAGGTACAGCCCTTCAAGTACAGACCCCTCCAGCTTGGGTCCCCCATGGGATTGCAAAGAGTTATAACTCATTGTGGTTTTAAGGGGCTATTTTCCTCTTGGGTGTCCTTGAATTTTTCTGGAGTCTCACTAATTATCACGGTTGTTTGCAGTATTCATCATCACAAGTGATGACAAAATATCCTTCCAACAAATGATTCACAGTGTTATTGGTGTTCAAATAATGCTGTCTCTCTTCCTGATGAGATGATTTTCTTCAAGGCATCTAAGGGATGGTATATCCTACTGTAAAAGAACACAGTGGGTGAAAGTTACTCAACAAGAGCAGTCTTTTGATATCTTGAAAGCCAAGTTCTTTCTCTAACAATAATAATATTGTTGATGATGTAAAGTTTTTTACTGTATTTATAAGGTGGTTTTATTCAAGTATCCTAAAAATTCTTTATTATGCTGTGTATATAGCAATGCTTAAACCACAGCTTTTTGGGTGTCAGGAAATATATTTAACAAAGTAGCAATGCAAGTTAATATTTAAGATGTAAAATAACTAAAATAAAAAGCTGGGAAAAGAAAGCATGTGCAAAGATGAAATTTACTATCTGGTATAAATAAGTGAGCTGACAGAGCAGATTCTAAAAAATCAGTACTATGGAGGCAGCCTCATCTTTTTATTATAGAATTACTCATGTTGCCATTCTTGAGACTTAATTTTGCCATATGCTTTAAGGTTCTATTATCCATCATAAATTATTTTAATGCAGGAGTTCACACTATAAATCTAGGAAAGAAAAAAGCTAAAAAATATGACCTGTTCCATATTGCATACTTGGTTCTAACTTGAAATATATAAGTGAAACATGGGAAGCTGTTAGTAACCAGTAATAAATTTAAAGGATCAGGGTAGTTTTAAAGAATTTCAGCTTGGCAGAGAGTGTGCTTTCACTGTAACAAAGCTAAAAGGAAAATCCAGGCTACAGAGCCCCGAGGGATCCAAATTATTTCAAAAGCAGGGCTTAAAAACAAATTTATTTGCAGTTTGGGCAAGGGCAACCATTTTCTTCAAGAACTCCATTGTGTAACTATTTCCTCTGATGTATCACTATATAAACAAATGTGTATCTATAGGTTCAAGATTGCACAGAGAAGGCCTATTAGTCATTGAATTCAGGGACTTACATCTTCATCTGATAAATTGATAATGCTCTGGTGATTTCAGTCTGTGACATTTAAAGAGTAATAAAAGAGCAGAGAGTTAAAAGGTTAAAACTTTTACTGCTCTTGAAATGTAAGTTACTTTCCCTCTAATTGTTAGTGTTTTCCTCTGGCAGTATAGACATACTTATAGTAACTCCACTAAAATACTTGGCTGATCTGTCTCACCTGAGGGAAGAAGACAACAGCTTTTCGGATGTTTTTAAATCCAAGGTATCTAAAAGTACATCAGGTGAAAAAGAAAGTAGAAAATGAAGCAGAGATAAGAGACTCAAAACAATTTCAGGACTATGCACTAGTATTATGCCTGGATTTACTAAGCCTAACTCTGATGATAAAAAAAAATAAATCAGAAATAGACTCAGGAAATCAAATCCAGTATGAAATTTGGCATGGTTATTTTTTTGGAAGTATGGTTGTGTATACATAACTCTTCCCTTGCCTACCACATATCCCTCACAAACAGATATTCCATAAAATTTAACGTGCTTCCTATAAAGATCGGTAACACTGTTCAAGAGGCACAAGCTTATTGCTTGTAATTTTTTCACAAAATAATTGCCTTACACTTTTATTATTATCTCAGAGGTTCCTGGCCTTCAATTTAACTTCCTGTTCCTTCCTTGGGCTCCCAAAATTTGCTGGTTTTGTAATGTACAGCTGAGCCCCATATGACCCCCCAAGACTTCAGCAGTGGGTGGGAGTGCAGGGTCTGCTGCCACTGGGAGAAAGATCCACAGCAATGCTTCTCCCACACTCCATTTCCATCTGCTGAGTCTCACTCTCACATCCAGGCAGGTTTCTGTCTCTCTGGGAATGTCAGATCATAAATCAAGTGTGCATGTCATCCTCTTTTGATGGAGGGTATGAAACCCCCTGACAGAGGTAAGAGAAGATGAACTCTCTGTTGGCTGTGACTTTGTGGAAGAGGTTCCAGGCTGTACTCACAAGATATCTCAATCAGTCTTTGTATTCACCATTTAAATGAATCCTTGTAGGATGCTTCCCTTAAATGAAACCTTCTTTCTTCTTGAGAAAATGAGGGGGCACCCAGGTCTTGCAAGGATTAAATGCCAGAGGGATCAGTGCTTGCATCACTCCCAGGGAAAGAAGGGCTATTTCTAAACTGTCTTTGTTCTTAGTCCAGCTGGATGTGTCAGTGACCACTGATGTGCTCAATCACATCTTGGTACAAGGGATTTTAAACACTTAATGATCAGTTAGTGCAATAAGAATAGCACAGGATGAAAATGTTCTCCTCTTACAGAGTAAAAAAATACATATTTTAAACTCATTGACCAACACCACAAATCTAAACCATTAGGGGGACCCCCTGTGATACAGAAACTGTTATAAACAGATGTGCTGCAGCTTTTTTATATTACTTTCAATAACCAGAGCTGTATGTCTTACATTTTTAATCATTTTTCTGTTTTAAAGCCTTTTTTTCAGAAGCAGAGCTGGAGTTCTGCATAGCCATTGCTCCTGTGCTGTTAAATGACCTCTTGGATTTTCTTCACTGTAACAAAAGTCATAACTACTAAATGTGCCATATTTACTTGCTACTAATTGATATGGAGCTCTTAAGCATATTTTTACATAGATGAAAACCGTGACATCAGATTAAAATGTAAGTAACCAGAGGAGAAACTCCCCTTGCCTGAGCAGCACGTGCTGTTTGGAGGAGCCCAGAGTCAAATGCTCTGCGATTTGTTTTGGCTCCTCAGCTCAAAGCTGTGCCATGTGCTCAGCCCAGTAAAGGCTCCCAGTGATGCTGCAGAGCTGAAGGATAAATTCCATATATCCTGGGAAAAGGGAACTCAGACCAAAGAGACTTCATGGAAGGCTGCAGTCTAAGCAGAGTCTGGGCTGAAGTGTGGGGAAGATCTCTGTGACAGACACACACATTGTTGCTTCTCAATGCTTCCTTTCTTTCCTCCTGCCTGATCCAAACCTTGTACTTGCTATCCTGGTCCTCGCTACCACCAGGTTATGTAAGTTGTAAATCACATTTCCACAGGGCTTGTGAGGTATAAAAATGTTGCCAGCACTAGTTACATGGTTAAATCATGATTAGGATACTTGTGTTTTGGTGTTGGGTTACATTTCCTCTGTAGTTTCTTCTTCATATTCTGAGATAATTATCCACTTCGTTGGCTCAATTCTTCAAAAATGGAAATTCGCTGAAATCACAAACTTCAACATGGTATCCCATTGACTTTATGAACATGAATTACCACATTTCACCTGCTACTACTGTTTTGATCTATCATTTAAAATATCAATGAGCTGCTAAAATCACAGTGCCTCCCTAACTTTATCAATATTCAAGTTTTATTGGGCATTCCTATTTCAATTCACTAATAGAGAAAGGCATCAAATGTTGCACATGTGTTTTTAGTAGCATTTGAACATTTGATCAAAAAACAGCAGAAACAATTCCAGCTGCTGAAAGACATGAGACATTTGGTAGCCACAGGAGCTCAAGAAGGACTAACTCAGTTTTTCTACCTGTAGGGGTATGGTGTTGCTTTTTGACCATCAGCAAGAGGAATAACTAACTTTGATAAGAAAAGAAAAAAACAAAACCCATAATTAGGCATCATAAAAAGCTTTCTTAGGTGATTCTAAGGTGAAGTACGGTAAGATCAGGGCCCTCTGAAAGTTTTATCCAACTGCAAAGGCCAAAGCACCATCAGTGCCCACCAAGCTCGCAGTGACTGCTCACTTCCAGCTAAAAAGACTGGAGGGGAATTCTTTCCAGGCATCCTTCCCAGGAACTGGCATGATCTGGAGAGACCAGCTGAGAGCTCCTGAGGCAGCAAGAGGAGAAGGCTTAAGGAGAAGGCTTGCTGTTTAACAAAACAAGGCTGGTTTGCATAATGCACCAGGAATTGAATGGATCTGTGTGGTGTTTTGCCAAAACTGTCACCAAGTACCTAAAGAAAGTGATCCATGGAAGCTCAGTACTCTGTGTATTTCATTTCACTGACTTTCTCCAAACACAGACACATGCAATATCCACACTATGGAGCTGTCTGCCCCCAGTGGCAAAATATACCATATATGGGTAATTCCAGTGACTTCTGCCTCTGTGGGAATATTGGATATGGAAGGAACACTCTTGCACAACAGGAGGCTACATGAGAATACCTGCAGAACCACAGTTTCTGTGATGTGAGGAGGGCTGGAGGAGGCTGGGAAAAGGCCTTGTGTTTTTTCTGGAAACTAAGTGGAATCAGTTTGGTAACTCCTCTCCTTTTCAGACTTTGTCTGGCAAGGTTACCTACCACAGTGGGAATGGCAATCAGGCACCAGAGATATTCCTTCCGGTCCTGCATTCTTAGGAGCCGGCTTCTCCTCTCAAATCTTAGAGGTCTTTGGGTTTATTCACAATGATCCTGGGACTTTGGGAATGTTTTCAAAAGCTTCAGTAACAGTGGTGAGATCTGCACTGAAAAGTCAACCAGCACTCCAGAATGGGACATGTTCCTCCTTAAGTCACTCCTACTGTGAGGACCTTGAGGGGATGATTTTTTGTGACAGTAATTGCATTTTACACCTGTTTTACATATACAGAGGTGACTGTTCAGTGTATCAGGCAATAGAAACCTCTGCTTGTTGTATGTACGTATTTGGATAACTAGATTTTAGAGATTATTTATGAAAATCCTTTTATTCTCACCTCCAAAGAAGGCATACTTAGATAGCTTATCATAATTAAAAACATAGACTCACAGAAAGAAAAAGGAGTGAGGTCCTCAAAACACATTGATGGTTACAGTTTTTGTTGCAAATCCATTTCTTCACCTCTTTTGAAATCATCTAACCCCTGCCAGGAGTAGTGAAAGGAGTGACCTGAAAATCTGAGCTGTTGGTGCATTGCTAATGGATAATTTTTTTTGTATTGCTGTGCTGGTATGGGCTCAGCAGGTACATAAATTACAATGTTCCAACCCATTTCACCCTCCAAGCTGGAGTGAAGTATGTTCATTTTCACTCTTTGCACTCATTGCTTGTTCTTAGAGAGTCAGAGCTCATGTTGTTGTGCAGTCCTGAACTTCTTTTATCAGCTTAGCTGGAACACTGCTGGATATCTTTCTTCATTGCAGATTTTTTAATCTTGGTTTGCAAAATCAGAAACTCTTTCCTGGCTGCAGAGATTATTACCTCACTTTAGGTCTCAAACACATTGAAGAATCTCACACAGGTTTTTACAATATACTTTTTCAGCCCTCTTTTTTTTCCCCTTCAATAACACATCTGGTTAAAAGTGTGCAGAATTAAAAGGATACAAGTGTGTCCTTTTAATTCTGCACATTGGCTAGTGCTTGATTAGTCTTTTTGACTATGTAATGGCCAGTCTGTCTTTGATTTTGTTTCTTCTTATATTTATTCATTCTACTGCCAGACAACCATGAGAACCAGATGTAAAAATTTGCCCTATTTAGATCCAGAAAACAGACTCTGCTCCTAAGTGCAAAGTGTACAGAGCAAGTCCAACAACAACAATTATAAATTAGGGACCAAATGAGCAGTTTGCTTTGCTACACTGAGTCACGATTTTGATTTAGAAATATTTTTTGTTTGTTGGAATATCTAGTAAAGTGTTTTTGGAATACTTCAACACTAACCCCCTCTTGTTTCACTCTTTAAGAAAGAAATTAGAAGGAAAACATGACCTCAGCCCCCATGAATGGAGCAGAAAATCCAAGATATAAATTTTGTTATGGACTCCTACACTGATAGTTGATCTAAAGAGAATCTAAGGCTTAAACTAGTTCACATTTGAGGCAATCTGACAAACTTCTGCATCTATATTTTGAATCTATCTGGGTTCTGGTGTTCTAGTTTTTTTAAGAAATAGGTTTGATGGATGTCAGCTTACTATGTAGTTTCTATCATTATAAAAAGTTAATCCCTTGAGCCCAATTTGTTCTTTGGCTTCTTTTCCCACTTTATATATGGAAAAAGGAAATGCTGAAAGATTAAACATATTTCTCAAGGTCATGTAGAAGTTTGGTGGTAAAAATTGCTCTAATTTTCTACATCCCAGATCAGTATTTTTCATGCATGTCCAATCTTTTTGTTCTCATCTGGTGAGATATTTTGAAATTATTTTAAAAAAACATAATGAATTTTTAAATTGCAGTTGTACCACTACCTTCAAAGATTTTCTTCTTTTTATCATTTATTTGTTCTGAAACCCAAACCAGCTTTTCATTTTATTGCAGCCCAGGCAGTAATAACTCATCAAGCAGGTCAGTAATCCTCATCAAGCAAAAACTCTACTTGCAGATAGCAGGAGCTGGGGAATCTGATGTTGCCTTCCTACTGTAGATACATGATCAGTGTATCTTCCTGCTGCAGATATATGTCAATCCTTGATTGTTTTAACTGGGATTTTTAAAATAGAAGCTACATTTTGCTTCTCACAAGTGTTTTGAACACAAATAATCTCCAAAAGATATTATTATTGTACACTTATTTACTAATATATTTGAATATATTACTAATATATTAATAATATATTTGAATAAGCTTTTTATTGACTTTTAAAGCTTATAGATATACTTTATTGGTAGTAAGCTTTTTTCTGGTTCAGGTACTGCTCAGTTAGGTATAGTTTCAGAAACTCCGGGCTTCATAATAAATTAAAATAAAATATTTATTTTCCGTATTTTTATAAATAAGACAGGTCCTATTGTCAGTCTTTACTTACTAGTTAAGAAATGCTTAGCTCCATTTGTATTTATTGAGAAAAGAGGCAAGGGTAATGGAAAAACGCTCAAAAAGAAAATTTCAGATTTGTCATGGAAAAAGTTGGCAAGCATTTCACAAAGATTTACAGGGAAAAGATAAAGACGTGACAAAAAAGACAAAAAAAAAAAAGTTTAGTTGCTGTGAATTATGTGTTATGTTTTACTACAGAGGAACAAAGTTTGGTGGGAGTCCTCTACATGGAGCTAAGACAGATTCCAATTGGCTTCAATTACTTGAATTCTGAATTAGTATCACTGCAAATATCAATTAATCTAGTACAATTATTTCCAGTGTGCCAAGGCTGAAACCACTCTTCCTTGAGTATCATTATTGCTTAATAAATTGCATGATTTCCTTTTGAATAATATTAATAAATGCCCCTCAAATTTGCAACTGAAGGACTATGCACATTATGCATAACGCTTTATGAAATACTAATCGGTGGCTTTGTGTAATGTCTCAATGAAATAATTTTGTAGTGTGACACTTTCACTGAAAAAGTGCTTATTCCTTGCATTTTTCCTTTGCAAAATACTTTTTCTTTCACTGTAATGTTTTCAGAAAGATTTCTGGTTTGGAGCAATTGGACTGTGGTCTATGATGTCACTTAATTGCTGAAGCATGGGCTGCATATCCACTGTTTCTAATTTTTGAGTTGTCTGCAGGCAGCTACCCTCCACTTTGAAATATTTCATCCATGTATTTTCTGTTGTAAGATTTTTCATGCTCTATTCAATAGCTGGCTCATCAAACCAATGCAGCAACACGTCTCTTAGAAAGCAATATTTCTGACATTGAAAGAAGACAGAATAATGCCAGGAATCATAAGAAAAAAACTGTCTTTCTTTTTATTATTATTATTAGTAGTAGTAGTATTATTATTATCATAAAGAATTGCAAGACAATAATTTCTGGTTGCAAGTAGTTATCCCTAAATTTAATTTCTGCTAATAGGCAAAGAAAAATATGCAAATTCTAGATTGTTTTGGGCTCCTGTGGAGATTTGGATGTTGTACACTTTGTGTTCTGTTAGACTTCCTTTTGATACACCAAGGTGAGGAGTCAGGTTTCCCTGATGTGATTTTCCCTTGGTAAATCTCAGTCCTTCCTATGCAAACCTGCAGGACTGCAAAACTTCTGAAGCAGAAGGGAGGTGTGCTCTGTGCACCTGCACTGAGATATCACTGTGACATCTCAGTGCCATGCAGGACAGGCACACAGTGAGTCAGGATTTGGGAAATGCTTTTTGGTACCATATCACAGGTCTAGCACCAGTGAGCTGAGTTTAACCATGTTTTGAAGGAGCATGAACATGAAAATAGCCTGGAAAAGAAACCTGAGAATGAATCTGACTATAAGACACCATGCAGATTGTTTCTGGCAAAGATGAGGTACCTGATTGGTGTCTCAGACCCATATGCAGGTGCTCAGCACTGTGGGGTCACTAAGTAAGACCGTGCTACAACTGCATTTTTTGTATTAAGGAAGCAGCATGTTCAAATTCATAAAAATATAGTTTTATTTAATAATATATTTTTAATATTACTGTGAAATGAAGAGCTTAGTAGATTCATTTTCTCTAAAGCCAAAATTCCTTCTTTTTTGAGAGTGTAGAAAGAGATGTATGGAATTATATCCTCAGTGAGCTGCTTATAATGTAGATCATTAAATCCCTGAAGATTTAGCATGCAGTTCAACAATTGTTTTTCAAGTGCATTTAGAATTTTTCCAAAAATGCATTTCTGTTTTTCCTAAGGAAAACAATAAGAGAAAGCAATCATTGTAACCCAGATTTAACAGAAGCCTTATCCATGAATGGTAAGGGGGCAGTTTGGCTTTGCATGGTACTTCAATCAGAAACCTGATTGCTATATTTCTTTCTCTTATTTCCATTGTACTCAACAAGCACCTTTCCAGCAGAGGTGTCATCTGGAGCAACTGGGAAATAACCTGACAATAGGTTTCCAGTTTATATACACATATTGACAGAACAAACTAAAACACAATGACAAATAATTTGCAAAAATTTCATTGCAGATGCACTTAGTGACACACAGGACACAGAAAGGGAAAGAGCTCCATCTAATCCCTCAGAGATTCAATTCTGAAGTAAATAATGGGTATATTCTTATTCCAGTGATTTGCATAAGATTCTACTCTGTTTCTCTTCAGACAAATATGTTTTGAATAGTTTGGCAAGTTCAATATTAAGTAAAAGAAAACAGCATCAAGGAATAAATGAGGACAGTAAGGAAAATGTAGATGATTTGGGAGAGAGCTCTTTATTTCACAGATCTTAAATTTTGGTCAAGTGTGCTCCCTTATCTGTATTACAGTGTGGAAACAACCATGATTATTTCACATGTCAATAATGAAGAATGGTTTTTTCATTGTTCTTAGGGTATGGAAGGATGTTCTTAAGCTTTAGAAAAGGAAGATCTGAAAAATGTGTTCCCAAACAAAGCTATTAGAAATACATTTTCTAGTTAGAAAAGAATCTGGTATTTTAAACACATTGTCAAAATATCACAGGTAAAAAGGCCAAAAAGAAAATAACTGAAGACATCTTTTCTTCTTTTTTTTAATATGACATCATGCTGTTTAAGCTAGAATACAGATTTTGAACATATTAAGCTAGTATGCTTCAAACAAGAGGAATCTTTCCATAGGATGTCAAGGAACTTGGAAGCAAGATTTGTGGAGCACACATTTCTTAGATATTTTTATGCAAAAACCTTCCCACAAGCTAAACCAAAAGACAGAAAAACAGCCTCACTTTCCAGCCACAGAGTTTAGCTTAAAGGTATTTTTAATCCCCTACAAAACAAGAGACACAACACAGCTATTCTTTTATGCATGCTCCTGAAATTTAGGCACATCTAAAAACAGTAAGCATTTATATGAACTTAAACCTTAGCATGGGATTTTGTGTCAGTGTTTTTGTGCATGATGTATACAATCAGCCTTCCATTCTGTTTCTTGACAGGTTGTTGCTGACACAATGCCATGAAGACTTCACTGGTTCTGAAGCATAAATCTGAAATGGGTCTGTACCATTACAAATCCTTTTGAGTTTTTCAGATCTAAGAGAATGAACCCATTCTAATTATTCATTAAAGCTTTTAATTCTGGATTTACACTACTCCCACTGCCAATTCACCTTAACAGATACGTACATCTAAAATAAAATTTAATTATCTTTTAATATCTTCATTGTGACAACATTTATTTTTTCTTTTTCAGAGTTACTGAAACTTTCTACTTGTATTATCAAAACCAGCTTGTGTTCTGTGCTTGAAGCTGTAGTGTTGTTCTTTGAATACTACTGTTAATATTTTTATTATTATTTCAATGCTTTTCTTTGCCTGTTGTTTCTTTACCCATAAATTAAGCTTGACAAAGTTTTTGTCTGATGAAAATTTAAATAAGGACTTCAGATAGGAAAACAAATTGGTCTGGCAAATGTCAGATTTGTGCAGACACATGAAAATATACTTTGAAGCTAATTACTTCAGCTTTCTTGCATGAGAGTGCTTAGCCCTAGGAAACACTAAGGGGTGGAAGAGCCTCAAAGCCTGGGCAGAGTTGGATGTGAGAGTAAAATGTAGCTCCAGCATGAATTTACTTAAACTAAAGAAGAATAAACTTTAAGAATAGGAAGCAAGATATCTACAGCTTGAAAACTTGCTGGATGGGAGACTATGTGTGTTTGTTTTTGTCTTCAGGGGAAAGGACAAGCCAAAAATCTTTCTGAAAAAAATTATCAGAGAGTCTCAGAATATTTTTATTATTTTTACTCTCATCTTTCTGGATCAAGAGCTTCAGGGTGGGAAAGAATCAGGAACGTTTGCCTTTATCCCAATGAATTTGGTGTTGTGGCTCTGTAATGAGTTAGGGCCCAGCTCAGCTCCCATCAGAGCCACTGGGGAAAGTCTCATTGCTTTTGTAGCATGCTAATCAAGCTCTGAGTGCTCGGAGAAGTGGAACAGAACAGACCTGAACAGATGATTCCTTTTTATAACGTGACATTTTGGTACCAAGTGGAATAAAGAACCCACATAACAAAGATCAGAAAGAGATTACATTTTAGGACAAGGAGATAAAAAGAGAAGGATGGCCAAAATAACAATAATCCCAAGTACTTTTCAGCCTGCAAAAAGGCTGTGACATGTGGCATTCTCTTGAGGTATATGCATTCCTAATGGCTTGTAAAATTCCATTAGAAATTACTATATCCAGTCTTACAAACTCCATCATCTAAAGAGGATTTTGAGATTACAGTTTTAAGACAACTCAAAGAATGGGTTAAGTCTCAGGCAGTTCCTGTTTTCATTACTATCCTTGTCTCAAGTCAAGATTAAAGTGGCGCCATTTGCTATTTCCATTAAGCCCTTAATCTGAAAAGTGAGTGTCAATTTAGTCATGTCAGGTTAATATCTCAGGAAGTGGCTGTGCTACTGACCTCTCACTTACTTGTCATATCTCTTATAAATTTAAATGTTTCTGCACTTTCTGCTTCTGCTGATGTACCTAGTTAGGTATTTTAGGAATGTGCTGCGTCTACCAATCTATGGCATTCTGTGATTTATAAATATTATTTATTCCTGTTTGCTTTTCCATTTTTTATAACCATTCTTATGCACACAGGAATTAAATAGGTGTAAGTGCATCTCTATAATTTTTTTCTCTTCAAGAGCAGAGAAGAAATAAACATGAAGTTATGAAAAAGAACACAAGTGTGCTATTGCCATCCTCAGATGCTGTGAGCGATACCTGGTGGGCAAGATCCATATGGGGCATAAGCGAGTTTTTTAAACATTGAGATAATTTTTTGATGAGCTAGATGGAACCAGGAGAGGCACCAGCAACAACAGCAGATGTTTTAATGTGCTTTTAAGTGTAACTACTGCAATGTCAAGAGTCTGCATTCTGCATAGAAATCCTTGGCTACACTGAGTCTAAAGCAATGTGCAAGTCACACTCCCTTGAGGCAATCGCTGTTACTAATTTATCTCCAGAGTTGCATGGGTTGTAATTATTCTCTTCATGGATATTAATCTCTTGTCCTATTGCAACAGAAATTCTAACATCACTGTGACATGTTCATTCTGAACAAAACATTCTGTACCATATTCTTCTTTATGCTTGTATTCTGCATAAAACATCGGTTTCAGTTGGACAGAGGTTAATTTTTGTCTCCAGCTCAAAAGCACAAGTCTGCTGAATTATAGAAGAAAAGCATGAAAAGATCAGCGATTCTTCTGAGAAAGGTTGTTTTTGGTGTAGTACTGGGCTCTGGTAAATAATGTCTGTTATAGCAACTGACTTTGAGACGAGTGAGTGAACCCTGCCAGTTGCTCGTATCAGCTTCATACTCATGCAGTATTTATGCTTTCCACTTATTTAGTACTACACAGAAAAGGAATCTTAAAATATTGAATAGAGTATTGTGTTTTCAGATCAACAGCACAGAGACATTATTTTGAGTTTTTGGAAGAGTTTGACAGCATTTTTTATCATCCATAATACCTTGTGACCTTCTAAGAAATGCTTTAGTCACTTAAATCACAGAAAAACTCTGGTGTTGATTCGGAGTTGTTTTCCCCAGCTCTACACAGTGTACTGATCCATGATTCCCACAACGGATTCGGCAAAAGGCTGTCATCTCCATTGACATAAACTTTGAAAATGTACAGCTGTTCCAGTAAGAAAGTAATTTTAATAGATGGGCAGAAAGGCAGAAGGTTGCAAAGGTTTTTGGTGCTTTTTCGAGAGTAAGTGAGGAGCCAAAGATCTTGCAGCCTTGCAAGATCAAGTGGGAACTGAAGTCACAGAGGATGGTGAAAGAGTTGAGGCATTAAATGAATACTTTACAGGCAAGAATGTTGGGAGATGTGCCAGCTGAAGCTGGTTGTTGTATCCACTATCACGGTTGACTTCAGAGCTAGTGAGGCACAGATATTGAATATATTAAGAGAAGTTGAAATCAACAAATCATCCATGCCATGTGCAACCTTGAGGCTTTAAGAGGAGAATGGGACAGTACATAGCTTAGGTAGGGTGGCCTTCACTCAGTGTTACAAGTGCTGACTTCTCCAATAATGGAGAAAACTGCTTTAGGCCAAATACCATAAAATCTTAATTATAACCTTGTAATTACAGGAAGTCCCGGCCAAGTCAAAGCTGGCATTTATTTTTCCTTAGTAGAGGATTTCATTTATGTATTTAGCTCATATATATATTTATATGTTTAGTTCTACTGATATGAAATATGTCTTTCCATATTCATGTACATTTTAAGGTTTAAATGAGTCTTTCAGTAGCAAAGCATCAAAGGTGCTTATAGTAGGCTTTGTTACACGTGCCATAATATACATGTTGAGTTAGCCTTGTCATTATTAGTTTATGGAAGGAGAAACTGAACAAAACAGTAGGAAAAATACTCTCTTGTTCTCTTTTCCTTTTTCGTTTTATTTTTTCATTTGTGGTGAGGGAGAGAAACCAAGGAAGTCTCAGAAGTCTACCTGGCATCTCCTTGGAAGGAAAGATACAATTTGTAGGAATGATTCTTGTCATCTTTGGCACTTATCACATATGTTTTTCCCAAGGAAAAGCCCTTTGTTCTTCCTGGTTTTCACAGTGGCTTTTGCTAAACAGAACCAGGCAGGTGCTTAAGTCTACCTCGTGCAGCTTGCCATGGTGGACTGACACATCCATCTTCTCCTTCTTTTTCCATTTTAGCTGCCTGTATGCACTTATAAACAAAACCATCCTTCATTCAGATGTCTAAAACGTAACAAGATGGCTGCTAAGAGGGTTATATTTTAAGACATCTTGAGAGATCACTTCTCTTGCTGGTTTTAACAGATGAAAGAAGAGGACAGAAGAAAATGTAGCAAATAACTAGCAAATTAAGACTGAGATATAAGTACAGTGGGAATTAGGTTTTTGTGTAATGCACAGGAAGGCAATAGAAAGCACCACCATATCCACCAGAGATTAACTTATCACTCCAAGTGACCACAGCACAGCTCATCAGAAATATTATTTTTTTTCAGATGGGTGTTAATCCTGAAGTCTTTATTTACACTCATGAGATCACTCTTGCGAATATGAGCTGCAAAATCAGGCCTGTAATGATTTCTTCTTCAGGTGCAAGCTCATAGATGTGACTGAAAGAAGATATTTTTCATTTGTTTTCCATTGTTGTATAAAAATGACCAGATATTTTTTCACACACAAAAGTAGGGTCTAGGTCATCACTGGAAATCTTTGATAAAATAGCTGCTGTTTATTTAACTTCACTCACACAGCTTCTTTTAGGACAAACATCTATGATAAAGTAGAAGACCAGTTTGTAGCCAAAATCTATAAAAGCACCAGAGATATCAGGCTAAAATATGAACAAAGCATTTTCCATTTGAAATGCTTAAAATTTATTGCCTAAAATTTAAACTCTCCTATTTTAAAAACATTTTAGTGGAATGTAAGCTAGCATTTTTCATCAGAAATCACTTATTCCAGTCCCTACAGAAATTTCCCCAGGAGATGTGTTTTCAGAAGAATGTTCTTCTTTTCTTAAAATATTCTTGTCAACATATTTTCACCAATCTAGTAATGGAAAACATGTGAATGCTATTCTGAAATGTTTCTGACTGTTTTCCTTAACTCTGCAAATTTGGAGGAGAACAACTCACAAATAAAGGCAGATATATGCGTGTGTTTCTATGTATAGTTATTTACAACTGGTACTTCTCTGATTATACTGACTTGTCCTTGGTGAATCATCCTTACTCTTCTCTGGGGGGAAATAAGATAAAAATTGCAGGATTGGCACAAGAAGAGAAGTTTAGTCTATTGTCTGTTCTTATCTCCTGCCATTTTTTCAAAGCATATTTATTTTTTAGCTAGAAATAGAAACCAAAAGAGGACAGATGAGATCCATATGTATATAAAGCTTGGACATTCATATTCTTTAGACCTATTGACATTATAATACATCTGTAGCACTTCGTATTATATAGGCCAGTAATAGCAAGATAAATCCTACTCTAAATAATTTTAACATTTTGGTTAAAGATACAATTTAGAAAAGTTTCTGACATCATATGCAATATTTGCATGAGGTGAAGATTCTTGGATTAGATCAAGATTTAATGTATTTTTAAATTACTATAATTTTCCAACAATTTAATTAGAAATTTGCTGTCTGTGCTGTTCATATGCCTGGGACTATTAATTTAGCAAAATTTGAGGCCATTTTCTTCCTACTCTAAAGAGTATAATGAATAATATATAAAAAAAATCTTTTAACAGAGGGCAAAACTTGTCCATGCCTTGCTTATCCAAAGTCTGTCTAAGCTTTCCAACTTATTGTCCTGACAACTCAGCCTGGTTTTTTAAACTTTCTTCCATGGGATAAACAAACAAACAAACAAACAAACAAACAAACAAACAAACAAACAAACAAACAAACAAACAAACAAACAAACAAACAAACAAACAAACAAACAAACAAACAAACAAACAAACAAACAAACAAACAAACAAACAAACAAACAAACAAACAAACAAACAAACAAACAAACAAACAAACAAACAAACAAACAAACAAACAAACAAACAAACAAACAAACAAACAAACAAACAAACAAACAAACAAACAAACAAACAAACAAACAAACAAACAAACAAACAAACAAACAAACAAACAAACAAACAAACAAACAAACAAACAAACAAACAAACAAACAAACAAACAAACAAACAAACAAACAAACAAACAAACAAACAAACAAACAAACAAACAAACAAACAAACAAACAAACAAACAAACAAACAAACAAACAAACAAACAAACAAACAAACAAACAAACAAACAAACAAACAAACAAACAAACAAACAAACAAACAAACAAACAAACAAACAAACAAACAAACAAACAAACAAACAAACAAGGAACAAAAAAATCCTTTAAGATGATTGTTTTGCTTGACTTGTTATTAAGTGGAATTATTTTTGAAGCTTCATTGTCTTTTTCCCATAGCCTTTCATCTTGTACTTGAGAAGCAGTTTTGATAAGAACAGACTGATCCTGGTTATCAGTCCAACACCATCCTCTAATGCTTCGGCCTTCAAATGCCTCCCCTAAAATGGTATCAGTGCTGAATGTCTCTGTACAGCAGCATTTAGCAATAAAAATCCATCACACAGAATTTCTATGGACAGAATGTGATTTCATCCAGAAAGAATTATGCTAGCCTCTAATCTGATTTGCTCCCTGGATTTAAAGAAATTTCACATGTAGAGAGTAACTCTATCCATTTATAATACTGGCCTTTTTTGCTGCTCTCATCTCTCATTTGACTGTGGGCTCAGCTGCTGAATCCTATAAGTCTGTAAAATGCCACCTGCCTGGTTCTTTACTGCCCACTTCCCAGGAAAAGATTTCATACAATACAGGATTTAACTCATAAACTGTCATGGCAAATTCGAAAAGAAAGACAACAGCTTTTCCATCTATCTCTGTAAAACCTTGTGAAGACTGATGTAGAGGTTTTATCTGTATAATTCTGGCATGAAGCATATTTTAGACGTGCTATTGGCATGATAAACACATAATAATCTGTATTACTTGTAAAGAATAAGAATGAAGGTGTGTCTTTGTCAGCACAAGCCAAGTGTATGTTGTCTCATTATTATTGTTTATTAGAAATGTGGCAGTCTCTGTAGGTCTCAATAGAGATGGCAATGTTGAGCAAGCACAAATTAATGGGTAGTGTGTATCCAAAAAGATCTTATTGCCTAAATCAGAAAGGCTCAGAATGGAAAAGGAAGATTATCATCATCATTTTAAAGACAAAGCAGACTGTGACTGTGAGGGGTGTAATAGCTTGTCATGTTTTTGCACAGTGTGAATGTCAGAGCCACACTCATGTCAGAACGTTCCACTGCACACTGTGCATAAAAAAACCTCAAAAAAACCCGTGCCAGATACTCTGGTTGAGTTTCATATTTATATATGTGTCTTTGAGAAAAAAACCAGTGATTTACCGGAGTATGAAAAAAATGCAGCAATAATATCAGTGAAGTTTTAATATCCACTAATGAAACACAAGATATATTTTCTTGGCTTCTTTCTTAGTTTCTGCTACTTTTAGCCCACCTTCACGTTTTAGAAAACTAGAAGCAATTGTTGCACAGAAGTTCAGAATGGTGCATTCCCATGGGCAAGTGACCCAAAGGGACAAGAGACCTGCACAGCTGAATAAAGAACTCCTGACAGATGAGGTGGAAGCAGGGACTGAATTCTTGGGCTCAAGATAGGGGTGTTGCTAGAGTATGTAAAAATACAAGGAAGGCCAAAGTCCATTTAAAATTAAATCTGTCTGGGAGGTTTTTTGTAGCTATTTCACAATGTCCAAGACCATTTTAAGCACCAAACCCCACCAAATTAAGGAGAGAAATTAGGTGAAGAATCTGTAGCAAGATATAGAGGTAACTTTAAAGTCAAACAGATAAATAAACCCATCTTACACATACATCAACATGTGCACAAGTACACGAATACATTTTTTCTTGTTTCTTTTTGTTTCTTCTCACCCTAGCTGTAGAAAACTCACCCAAAGTCAAAGAATGTTATACCTGAGATCACAATCCCATTCCCAAAGATTATATTGTCTCATCCTGAAAATTAGGTATATGTCATATTCCTGGGCTAGATAGATTCACATCAAATCCTGACTCTCACTTTCAAATAAAAGCTCTGGTTGATAGAGGGTTTGTTCAAAATAGTAATTTAGTGATAGCAAAATCTGTCAGTGATGATATTTTTAATTTCAGTGCTGCTTTCTCCAATATTAATTTTAAGATCCATAATCTCATTTGTTCTCAGAATGTTGATAAAAAAGTGAGGAAATGGGCCTATCAATTTATAAGATTTCTCAGGGATAAGAAGGTATGGTTTTGTTTTCCACAGAACATGCATTCACAAATAAGCCAAATAGCCACTGCATCACTGTGGCCAACAATGAGCTGGTCCAAAGGCTGCCCAGCAGGTAAGGTAGAGGAGGTTATCTATGCACTAGTGATTTAAACTTACGTCTGGCATCACAAACAGCTAAATCTGCTACCCGAGACATACTCAGGGTCATTAAATCACTTTGGAAAAAACTACTTGCTTTGTCAGCTAAAATTTGATCATGTTGCCTATTATTACTGTAAGCATCATGTCTTTTTTGGGGCTAAATCATAAGAACCTTTCCTAATTCACTATGCTACAAAATCAGCCCATGAATTCGAATGACCCTGTGTCAAAGAGGCTGAAATTTTTGGGTGCTTTTGCTGTGAAGGACGTGCAGAGTGCTTGTGTTACCCCTCCTCTGGCCTGAGCTGGGGAAGCCAAACCTGGGAGCAGCAGTGTTTGCAGAAGTATTTGCCTGACTGAGCTCTGGGGGGCTGTCTCTCTAGGTGCCATGATCCAGCCCCTTTCTGAGAACCAAGAGAGAGGATGCAACTCTTCCCTTACAATAGAATGTTAATTTAAAGATAGAATAATCTAGCATAAAAAAAATAAGAATGAAGGGATTCTTAGATACAGGTTATCCTTTTTACAGCTGACCTTTCAGAATGTGTGGTGAGAGTTTGATTTACTTCACTTTAAGCCCAAAAATTAAATTTTTTTTGGCAGCAAGCCATATGAAAGAAGCAAAATGCTAACTAATCACATTTAATGTTAAATCAATGGCACAGTGCTATGAAAGCCTTAAGGAATAGAAATGTCTTTTCTTAGCATGCACAGTAATAGCCTTTGGGGTCAAGAAATGATGTATTACTGTAATATCTGCTGCCTTTTATACTGACACTTTTAATAAATGGCATATATTCCTCTTATAATTTCTTTATTAGTAACACAAATTTCCCCATCTGTGATTATCATCATGGATGGCAGATGAAAAATTCCCCTCTGCCAATGAACATGCCAGTTGAGCTACGCCAGGGAGGCTCATGACTTGCCATGCACATGCAGAACTCAGCCCCAGTGGCTCCTTTACTGTAATACAGCAGCAATTATTGGCCTCTTTACTTGACAGGTGGCCTCTAACCTTTCCAGGCTGCTGTGAGCAGTGTATCGGATATCACAAATGAGGGAATACATCAAAATTAGGTGACCATTTACTTTCAGCATGTATTTGGCATAGTTCTGAGGATCGGCAATAGACCTTATCCCACAGGCAATTTCCTTTCCATCTTGATTGAAGGAAATGGATGGCTTAGCTGCAAGCTCTGTTGAATCCCCCACCACGATCTCTGCAGATATGTAAATGAACATTAGCTGCAGAATATCAGATTATGGAAATACCAAAAGAACATTACAGCTTGAGGAAGAGAAAGAAATTGTCACTTGCTAGCAAGATATTTTCTCTTTAAAGGAAACACTTGAGTGACATGAAGTTGAAGCTAAAATATAAATTAAATACAAAAAGTTGAGTGAGAAGTAATTATTAAAATTATTTGGATTAGATGGAGAAATTCAAAACCTATTTCAACAGACAGCTTCCATGACTGCAAAAAGAAATACGTGAATTCATTGTCAGGCAGGGACTTTGAGTGAATTATCACAAAATAAATTGTAACTTTTACAAACAGAGCATTAATGGCCAAGAATTCAAATGACCATAAAAATTCATTGCTGAATCAGTGAGCATCCAGTAGCAGCTCAAGGGTGATTCATACATTCTTGCCCAAGGACTGCAGAGGCTTTTATCAGTTGTCTCAAGAAGGGTTTCTTGTGCTACCTGGGGTGCCTTGGGGTGTCCTGAGATCTCTTTCCAGGCAAGTGCGTGTCTTCTACTCTTAGAATGTTGTGGGCATCTCAGGTATATCAGGGCATCTCCAAAGCCTTAGTGACACCCCTACTTGAACTGAGCATGAAAGGAAACATTGCAAATGTTAGAAAACTTTAGAAGCTTATGGAAGACCTAATGCTTCATAGTAAATAGCTGCAAATCATTTACTGCTCTATCCCAATGTGCTCTGTATCATGATGGCAGCTGATTCACAAAAAAACAGCAATAGCTAGTCTGAAAAATTTTAGATTACTTTCTGAAGATAGATTATTTCCCCCTGGTATTATCCAATAGCTCAGTCTAGAAAAGGCCGTTCATTTGTTTTTGCATGCATGCAAATTTCAAAATTATTCTTCCTTCATCTAGATATGATGTCTTATTCCCAAAATATGATTTCTTTTTTTCAACACCACATTTTATTTCACATGAATAATCCAAAGAAGATTAAAGCTAAAAGATTAAAGCCCGAAGACTGAAGATAAAATCTTCAATAGAGAAGAGTCGACAGGACATAGCCAATTAATCTTATTCAGTGTTTCTGTATTTGTGTTCAAAATGATGGTGACAAGTGGCTAGAGTGTTAACATTGAAAAGGTAGAAGACAACAACCTGTATCACTGTTCCAAACTACATATAAATTGTGATAGACTCTGCCGAGGAGACAAGCCTATACAAAGACATCTGTGTGTTTTAATAGGGATCATGATTCTAGCACACACACCCGTCTTTGCAGAAATAAATAAAAGAAGAATTATTTTCCTATTCCCCACTGGAATCCCATCTGGCACTACTAATTGACCAATTACCTTCAACAGCTAATAAATGAAATGATAATGAAATTGTGCCAAAGGATTATATTTCTGGTTACTAATCTTGAACAGGATAAGTGTCAACTACAGCTTCTGCCTGTGGAAACAAAGTATTTTCTGGATAAGTTTCATTCCATCAGTTTTCCGAGGAAATAGTTATCGAAGAAATTTTTTAAATTCTACTGGGCTGTATGATTTGTCTTCTTGTTTAGACTCTGATCCTGTTTTAATTTGTCACTCTCTCGTCTGCTAATCAACCTCTTTGTGGTCCAAGTCTCTCCATGCTGATAGTCCATGCTCTCATAACACTAATACACTGAGCCAGCACATTTCTAAATACAACTTTTTCTCATTTCATATGTTATGATGCACTCAGGAAATGAACCCACAGAGACATTCAGGATGCCTGTCTCTCAGAGCTTTCTGTAAATTTTAGCACATTGTTCTTGATATAGTTCTTTTTGTTTCTCTGATTGTTCTAAATTAGCTATGTTCACCTATCATTTAAACTCTGTAATCAGTTCTTAAATCCCCTGTAAAGATGGCTAAGCATCATATTTGGCTCTACACTGAAAAGGATCCTTATTTTCAATGATTCATATCATTATATTTGAATTTGATACATGAAAATATTATGCAAATATTATGAGCAAGGTATTATAAAATGCTATTTATTCAACTTGAAAACAGTCTCAGAAAATATTTACTTTTAACTGTGAAATAATATACAGTTCATAATTTGTCATAACGAGAGGTTTTAAAACGTTTTTCTGTTTCTGTGGGGTATTTTGCAAGGTTACTGTATTTTTAATTTTTTTTTTAAATTACGGAATGTGTTAATACTTTTGAAAAGAAAGTTTCTTCTCTCCCTCTTTCAGTTGATTTGATTTAGGCATATGAACAGCCAAAAATCTGCTAAATTTAATCCCACAGAATAGCACTGGTGGTTGAATGACACCAGCCTTTAAGTGAGTTTCTGTCAGCCCACTTGGATCCTGAGCACCTTAATCAAAGTTCCTCCTGCTTTTTAGAGGGTGTCAGTCAGTAATGGGACAGGCATTCTGTTGTTATTCTGTTTTATGAACATAAATGTGCTATTTTTGCTCCTGATATTTAGCCATTCTGGTTAAGTGATTATTGCTTTCCAGCCATGGGTTTGTTCAGTTCAGGGAAAAGGATCTCTCTGCGTTAGTGAGTCAGGAATACTCAGTGCCTGGAGCTGTGAGTCATGCTTTGCTTGATGACGGTAGTTCATATTTTTAAAAACATTGTATTTCTTCCCCTTTTTCCTCTGATGTCCATCAAACAGCTCTGAACCTCTAATTTCTGAGCTTCCTGGATTCACGGTGTATTCAAGGAGGGGCTATTAAGGAACCTTCTTATTCCAGCTACAGGAGACGTCACACTCACTGGCTCTCATCCTGCTGGGGCACTTCAGCCACTCTGACATCTGATGGGAAAACAGCACAGAAAGCTGTAGACAACCCAGAAAACCCCTGGAATTCAGTGAGGATATCTTCTTCAGCCGGGTAATAGACAGCCCTACCAGACAGGGTTGCAAAACTGGACCTGATGGTGAGCAGTGCAAGTGAGGTAGTTGGTGACATCAAGATTGCAGGAAGCCTGGGCTACAGTGACCATGAAATCCAGAGTCCTGGAGGATATGGGTCAGTGTAGATGGATAAAGCAGTCTTAAAGTTCCCTACTACCAGAAAAGTGGAGAGGAAGCAGCAGAGGATTAAAAGCAGCATGAATGATAAACTGAGAAATGCTTCTTGTGTTTGTTTTTTGCTTCCATTTCTCTACCAGAGAATCCCAAGTGATGCTGAGTTTATTTCTGACTGAACTTGGGCCAATAAACCCCTGAATAGATCAGCCAACACACTGGCAGTTTGCTAATCTTCTGGGCTATCCCATATGTTGTAACCTGAATAAGACCCCACTCAGTTACTTGTCTCATTAAATCTCCTGTGGAAGATTGATACAAACCATTTTCTGAAGATGAATCCCATTGTGTCACTGAAACCAGGTTTCAATTCCAAATACTTTCAGACTTTTTCCATGGGATTTATTCTGGAAGGAGATGTGAGAGGACAGAGAAGAAAAAAGAAAAAGAAATTGCTTTACCTTCTCCTGAGCAATTTTTGAATAGTTTGCCATGGAGAGGTAGTTCACTGTAACAGACCTTTCAGCAGAAGGAATATATTTACATGTATAGTTTTCTCTTCAAAACATGTTGTGAAATTACAATCCATGATAGAATTTAAATTGACTCTGGAAATAATGTAAAATATAAATGTGGATTATTATAGAGCAAAGAATTTAAGTCTGAGTGGCATAAATGGAGATTAGTGAAGAGCACAGTACAGCATTTCTTCTTGCAGAGGTTTCTTACATCTTATCTACGAATTATGCTGAATAGCAATAAGACCTCCTTGTATTAAAACATTATTAAAGGTTTGTGTATTCTTGTCTTATTATGTAGTGGTAAATATTAACTAAAAATTAGTATGTTGCTCACCTGGCTGAAAGTCCCCAGCCACAGCCTGACAAAATCTTTCCTGGTGGAATATCTCATAGCTCTTTATGAACCCATTCAGGAAAAACGATACACAACTGAATAGCTTATTTCCATCCAGGGACAGGTACTGATAGCACATAAGCAGAGTGCTATTTCATTAATATTCTAAGTCTGGAAATGACTCTGTATTTCATTACACTTGAATATGATAAGAAAAGAAGTTTGATTCTGGGTCACATTAAATTTCAAACTGAATGTACTCTTAATGTTCAGTTTGGACACTTAAAATCTCAGGTGAATATAGTGTGATGAACCAATGCTGTCAAAACAGAATAAGAATTATAAAACTTGTGCTTCTATATGAAACAATAGTTTGCATTCAATCCACTTTAAACCAGAACAGCACTTCAGGAGGCCCTTAACTCTTTTATTATGTACTAGGGGAACTTAAATACATACATATATGTATGACTTCCAGCAAATTCCTACAACATTTACTTTTCTATTGAGTGGCAATAGAGTGGAAAAGCCTTCACAGCTTTAGCAAACTTTCAATTAAGCTGATAAAAAAATCAAAAATTGGTATTCAATGATTGTTTGAGTAGGCAAAATGCATCGGAAATTTCTTTCTAGCCTCATCTGTTCAGTGCTTATTGGTTACTAATCTCAAAAGAGATGGCAGAACTAAATTATTTACTTGGTTCTTCAACTGAGAATATAAGTGCGTGACATGAGCAGTGTAGAACAATCTTGCATTTCCTCTGCTTTGCTGTGGATATAAAAGATCTTATGGTGTGTCACAAGCTATAAAATTATCTTTTTTATTCTGCAGAACCTCCCTTGCACAGGCCATAAGGAGCAGACCATGTGTTAAGGGCTTATACATACTGCAGATCTTAGCCTGCACACAAGATCTGAGAGCACTGCAAACAGCCCAGGGGCATGGAAACCAGTGAAACAAAACGTGTGAAATGGTCCTCTGCCTCCTGCTGCTTTTCTAGCTCACCTGCAACACCAGGTCCAAAAGCTAAAGGTTAGAAATGCCAAGTATAAATATTGTATCACTTTTTGTTGTTGTTGTTGTTATACAGCTGGTCTCTTTTCTATCTGAAAAGGAGTTTTCCTTGCCTCAATACCTTTGCTTCAAGGAAAAGAAAAATTCCAATGTACAAACATGCTATTTCCTTTCCACAAAAGAAGTGAGGAGTATTATGATGACCAAAAAGAAATAAGTTTTCAATAGAGATGCTGAAGGACCAGAAATCCAAACTGTGACCAACTCTGGTAGCAAACTTTGGCTAGCATTCCATTGTACTGGAATACTGTGTGCTGAGTGCGGGGGGGGGGCATAAGATACGGCAGAAAGGTTCCAAAAACCTAATATAGATCTGATTTTCTACATCTATCACAGGTTGAACCAAAAGTGTCAGCAGTTTTACTTGAACTAGAGTTTTAAATTTTTGCTGTTTTGGTCCATCTCTTTTTCAAAGTTTGATCAATTATAGTGATTTTATTAGGCTGATGGTTTTAACTTTACACTATGTCATAAATACCTGAAAAGAGGGAGCTGGAAATTTATGAGAGAAGCCCTAAGAGCCCCTTACCTACAGTGACAAAATTGCCACCACCATAATTTCTATTAAGTGCTACAAAATTACAATGTAACAGCTCTGAAATTACATGTGACATCTGCATGAATACCAACTCACTTCATTGCATTCAGCCATATCACGAAAAGCACTTACTGAATTTGTACTGATTACAACTCTTACAAATTAACTTACCCAAGCAAATGTACTTCACAGTATACATATATTATTTAAACATCTCAGATTAATCAAAGGAAGACAACAGAACAAACAATGCTAGCACTTAACATGGAGTGTCATATTTGAGAGAAGTACTCTGATATTTTAAAACTCTTTTAAAATTCTTGATTTTTAGCAAAGGTTCTTTTTTCCTCTCTCTTTCTTAATTTTTGATTAAGCATGCTGTGTCATTCTTTCATCCAGCCTCTCTAGAAAAAATCCTAAAAAGGAAAAAAAGTCTAAAAAGGAAAAAAAAAGTAAGAAAGAATATTATAAATGTTCATTACACAGAATTTTCTTTTTTGAAATTACATTTTCCATAATGCAAGCCAGATTTTATAGAGGTATAAGTCACAAAGAAATAAGAAGCTGGTAATGAGATAGAAGAATATTTGAAATATGGATGCAAATCCCTACTACCTGCTGAGCAAAAATAGTCTGCAGAGACTGTCCTGAAAACTGAACTGCCATTAACATCTTGTAAGAACTAAATTTGCAGCAGAAGAATATTGGAATGATACGTCTGTGAAATGCCAAAGGCCTCTGATTTATCTCTAGGCAGAATGTTTCAGCTACATCTACATAAATATTTTAACAGGAATTTAATTTTAGTTTCAGTCACACAATAAATCTCTTTATTGTACACATCCTCTTGTCCTAAATAAATTACCTATTGTCTTATGAGTGTGAAGATGATAGTGTTCATTCATCTTTCTGGCTTGACGAAGGGTCTGAAAACACGATGTGTTGATGCACCTATTTAAACAAAAAATCTTGCCACAGGCTGTTTAATTTTGTGTAGAGCATGTGTTAATTTAGATATAACTTATCCAATGACCATCAAGTGACTTGTATTTGACTCCAACTCTGAATCTCTCAAGGATGCCCCAAAACAGAACAACAGTAAAAAACAAAATAAAGAAGTCTAACATAGGTATATTGGCAACTGCGTATTTACCAGCAGAGGACAAATATCAGACCTTTACTGCTTGTTTTCTTTTCAGTGCATTTTATAAAGAGCAGTAGGAACTCAGGTAGCTGCTGTCTGACTGACTCTTGCTCACTGTGCATTTCAGATACCATTGCTGCTGCAGTTTGATTGTGTAGTGTTAGATAAGGTGAAAGTGTTTAGCTGGTAATTTATAATGTCTTCAGAGGCTGCTAAACTGGGCATGGATTACTTTCTCTGCTTGGCAGAATGCTGGAAATAACCTTCCAGTAGTGGAAAGTTTTTGAGTCTGGTGCAAGGGTTGTCTGCCCTTCCCAAGTCTGTTTGGCACAGGCTACAGAACCAGGAGTGCTGACACTGCCAGTGGACAGGCATGTCTGTCTGCACACAGCCTTCTTGCCATTCTCTTTGCAAGCTCTTTCCAAGCTCTTTACTTGTTGGCTTGATGAAAGAAAACTGTGAATGAACTACTGTAAATCTCCCTTCAGGCATGTGAATTCAGTCTGCACAAGTCATACTGCCCTGCCTGAAAACTGATTATCACTTCTGATTTATTTAATCTCAGCATAGAACTTTTTCTCTAGCACTCAGAGGGGAGCAGGCAGAAGTGTAAATAACAACTGGCAGTTGGAATTAGGCTGTTAAGGAAGAAATTTTTGAAGGCTTAAACAGAAGCTAATATCAAGCAGCCCTAATCAAGTCCTTCACTGTAAGCTGGGTACATATCACTAAATTTTACTTCTGAAGATCTTCTTGTAAAACTGTCCTGTTCTGTTCAGTAAATTTTTTTTTTCATTGGAGACAAGCATAAGTGTAGGTGCTTACAAATCTGTTGGCTTAATTTTGAAAATCTGACTCTGAATTGTTAGCTAAGGAAGTTTTAGGCTGCAAGTCAAATTGGCATAAATAGGTAGAGACACATTATTATAGGCTCCCTCAAGGCAGTTGTCTGCTCTACAGAGAATTAAGATAAGAGCGGACATTAAAGTTGTCTAATCAGTATCATTTAGCAGACCTAAGCTGATTATAAAAGTTTTAGAAAAGAGTAACTAGACATTATGCAAAAACGCTTGGACATCTTTAAACCCAGATGACTGTACTGGTGAGAGCATACAAATGTATGGTACACAAATAGAGAGGTGGAAATGGAAAAGAAGGTGCAAAGATGGCATGTTGAAGGATAGGCTCCAACATAATACAGGCACTGCAATGCAATCCTCTTTTCTGCTTTGAAAGCTAATTTGTAGTTGTCTTGGTGATTATTCAGTCACTGACTACTCTATTATGCCTGTTAAGACTGGGATTTCTTCTGTCTAAAGCGGTTAATAAGTCTTCCTCTTGTGTCTTCTATTTCTCCCATTGTTAAATAAGGTGACCAGAAAAGACTTTAAAGAGAGTTAGAAACAGCAGTGCCCTCCTTGGGCATGTTTTAAAAGAGGGTTATGCAAAATCTGGGATTGGGTTTTTCCTTAAAGCCACCGTGACTGCCACAAAAGTTTTTCTTTTCATTCTAAAGTGCACAATGGAGAAAGGCAGCAAATACACTGTTGTACTTCACACACCTCAGCAATAAGTGAATAGATCTACTCAGGAGCAAAGACATGCTCAGCCAGTCTTTGTGCTTAATTAATAGAATTATTGAATATCTGGTTGAATGAGATCCTTGGAGGTGACCTGGTCCAATCTGTGGCTGGGAAGAGGACAATTAACCAAAGCCAAATCAGAGGAGCCCTAGGTTTTACTGATTCCATCTCCTGTCTGCTACAGTGCTATGTGGTCGTGATGTATGAAAGTTGTCTGTCTTCCTCAGAGTCTTTTGACACTATTCAGTTTTAGACACAGGCCACCAGCACACCAAATCTTTATTCAGTTTAGACAGACAATACTTAGATTTTTTTTTTTAACCCAGTTTCCCGTATTTTCCCTGAATTTATGGCCCAGCCTCTAAGCCATGGAGCCCTCTCATCATTGAGTCAAAAATTCCCATTCTGAGGAATTGCACAAATTCCATATGTTTCTACAATTGTAGCCCACTGGGAAAATTTAGAGCTCAATGGTCCTTATGCTCACTGTTCATGTATATGGTATAGGGAACTACAATAGTTTCTGTCATAAAGCCTGTGGGAGTATTGGCTGATTCCAGGCCAGGCAGGGGACTCATTCTCTCTGTTCCACTTCAGTCACTTGTTTGTGACTGCTCCTTTTTGCTCTTTGAAATCCTCTCCCAGTCATCTAATTTGTAATGACTCTTTTGCTTTACTCAGGTAGAGAAAAAAATTATGAGCAGATTAATTTGTAAAAATGTAATTAAATGGCAGCAGATTGCCAGTAGTCAAGAGTCAGGGAGCTGAAATTCCCACAAGGGAGTGCAATGCCTCCCAGAAAGTGATGCAATATTTATGTTATGTGAAATTTCTTTTGTCCTTAAATTCTTCCATTTTGGTCAGCAGGTACTGTGAGGGATCTGCTTGAAATAACTGACACAGTTAACTCACAGATCAGTCTACTTCAATCAGAAAGTCACAACTGGATTCTTTTTCTTTTCAGAGGAACTTCTTCACATGTTGTCTTCCTGAAGAGATTTAATAATAAAAAAAATTGCTTGTTTTGAGAAATTAAGAACTTCCAGAATCAGAAAACAGACTCAAATGCAAATGATGAACTGCCTATGACAGACTTAGTGAGATTAGTGGTCTGTCAACAGCACTTTAGACACTTGGAATCTGCACAGCTCAAGTAAAACAATATTTTTTTTCTCTCCTTTCCTGTCTTCCATTTGAGTATGGCATTCTGAACTTGGATATTTCCTGGAAAGAGCTGCAACACTAAATTAGTATGTTGTCCTAAAATATTTACAAAAATTCTGGACTCCTTTTTGAGACAGAAGGGGGTCACAATTGTGTACAAATATACAGCACGAAAATGGGAAGACAGCCTGTCTTGCCCTAGACAGTGGACATGTCACAGCAACGCCAGCAACTTCATAGGGAGGACAGACCAAGTGAAAATAATGCACTATACTATCAATAGAAAGGGCAGCACAAATAGTGCATCTATAATAATAATGAGCTTTATAGATTTCTTGAACACTTATCTAGCAGAGACAGTGGGCAAAGCTAAAGGGACAGGGAAAGAATTCCCTGGGATATAAATCATATGGTAAAGTCATTATTGAAATACAGGTGCACATCTAGCTCAGAATCTCTGCTCAACAGAATGATTGTACAAATTGCCTCTAATGACAGTAAAAGGCCTGAATCTCTGTATTCCCTGGAAAATGTAAAATCTGAATTTAATATAGTGCAGCCTCATTTCTGAGCTAATGCAGTTGTATAAAATACATTTTGTTTAAAAGAACGCTTTGCCGGAGAGAGAAGTAGAAAAGGTGTGTCTGAGAATGCTACCAACCACAGAGGTCCTTAAAAGAAAAGTAATACAGGGAAAAATACTGAAATCTGCCTATTTATCACAGCAACAATAACCATTATTAATTGTTATTATTATCTATTTTGGCCATATAGCCTGACAAGATATGAAATCCTGTTGTGATTTAGGCTTAGTCTTCTAGCATTTAGAAAAATATTCATATAAAGCCAAATAATCCTAAGTAGATCACAGTAATTCAGAGACCCCACCATTTGCTATTGAGGTGGTTTCTCTGTCAAGAAGTTTTTGGCTTTCTCATGGTCACATTCACACCTTTTAGAGCCTGTAATTCACATAGACTCTTAGCCCTTGAAGTACAGCACAGCAAATTTGACAGTGCATAGGAGTTGCCTTTGATCAGTCAAGACCTGGGCAATGACTACCTCACTTCTGCCTGTATTTTCTACTTAAAAGAATCTGCATGCTTCTTCTGCAGATTCCACAGGAGAATGTGGTCTGCTGCTGGCTTCAGAACCCACACCAACCTAGCAGCCAATACCATCCCTGAAGGAAACATTGTACCACTCAATAACTACACTGAGCTTGAGCCCAGATGCCCTGATCAGGATTTTTACTGCAGTTACCTAAAAGATCTCTACCTCAGATATTTTTGAGTCTGAGATTGCAAGGGATTTAGAAGAGAAAGGAGAAAATCAAAATGGAACACCTCTACATGTACGAATATATTCAGCCTGCTCCTTAGAAATTTCCTTAATTGGTTGAATTCAAGTAAACATCACAAAAAAGGTAGCTTGAGAATTCAAAGTACTGCACTGATCTGGTACAGGTGAATTTCAAAATATCCAATGTTCACTGTGATTTAGAAAAGCTTTAAAGAAATACAGAAATTCTATAAAGGCCACTGTAAAGGTCTCAAGTGGCTTCTGCTATTGATATGAACTGAATACCTGTTGAAGACAACCTGCAGCACAGGAAATACCATCCTTCCATAAAGCAAGGCACAAAAACTGCAGCAAGGAAAATCTTAAAAATATGATGGGGCTGCAGCATTTTCTTTTCACTGGGATACGCATGATATAATTATCAGTATTTCGCAATGGAAATGCATTAGTTATCATAAACCACTTTGAAGTAGTTCACAGAAACCACCCAAATCCTCAATTAATTCACAACTGAATCTGTACTTCACAGTCAGTGATATGTTATTTCCCACGTCCTCTGCTCCATTACAATTCTTCACAGAACCTACTTTAAAAGCATTGTCAAAGTGTCCAAATGTTTTTAGGCAGGGCACAGCTGTCTATATCTTTCAAATATATCGTGGCTTTCCTTCTGAGGTCAGTTTTTAAAAGCCACAGGATTTTTGCATCAACAAAGAAGTCTCAGCAGCAATGCAATCATGTGGATTATATTAAGCTGGACCATCTGAAGGACTAACTGAACCCCTGTAAAACTAATGGATGTTGCTGAACTTTGGCATTCACATAAGAGAAATGTACAGTGAACTAATTACAATTTCTGTCCTGTGTACTGTCATTCATTTCACAGCTTCCCTGAGTAACATTCTCTCAGCAGTCATGCAGCAGACTGTCCCCAAAGGTCACCTGTAAAGGCATTATATAGAATCTGATTCTGGGCACTGTTTCTGGGCTCTAATTGGAAGCTATATCATTTTGACTTGTCACAGCCTGGTTGTGTTTTTGTCTGCTGGTGGGACCATTCATATCTATAAAACCCCTTGTGATCTTAAGGATCTTGCAATGCCAAAGGAGCTTGCTGAGTCAGGATCAGTGATGTTACATGGTCATTCACTGTTTGCTGACTGATGAGGAAAGAATCACACCAATAAATCTCATGGAGGAGAACATATTCTATCATTTGTTCAGCAATGCCAAAGCTCTTTAGAAACTAGCTATAATTACTCCCCCATGGTGAAGACAAACATAATCATTCTCATTTTAAAAAGTGAAGAAAATAGGATCAAAGGTCCATCCCAATGTCATATGTAATCAATGAAAGGAGCTTCCAGGAACTCACTGTTCACAAAGGTTGCAAGTAGTGCCAGACTTTGTCAGAATGCAGCAGCAGCTCCATCTGATAGGGTTTGTCCAATACTACTGCTTGTGAACCTCAACAGAACACAACCTTCTACCCAATGAAAAAGTATTTGATGAAACTTTATGCAGAGCACTAAGATATTGGTCTCCCTAAACAATAGACTTGAGTATTACGTTATCCAGTTGTCTCACTAATCCAGAGGCCAGGGTCCTCCTGTGGATGAGAAACTGCAATGCGTAATGCTGCTGGGCACTGGAGCTTAATTTTCTGCCTCTCTCTGTCATGATATTTTCCCTTGGAATCTGGCAATTCAATTAATTTCTTTTCAAAATCTGATAGCCAAAACAATTTTAATCCCAAGGTACTTGCATAGAAAAGGGTGTTTTTGTTTGTGTGTTTGGTTGCTTGGGGTTTTTTGTTTTGGGGGGAGGTGAGGTTTTTGTGTCTGTACCTACCAAGGAAGTTATTTTTTTAAAAAAAATGAGAAAGTCACTCCTTCTAAAACTTTTTAAATCACTCTGAAAGTCTAAATTCGTGAAAGTAATCTGCTCCTTTTAGTAAAGCAGAAAGAGGAAAAAGGAATAAAAGGCAAAAAATTGGCTAACTGCAATACGGCAAACTCAGGGCATGCATCAGAGAGACGTGCATGCAGATGGTCCATGAGTGATTTGAAAAAGGTTTCAAACGCTTGTACCTCAGGATATGTCATTATCTGCTAGCTATCACATGGAACTGAAGTTTGTATTAAATCACCCAGCTTCATGCCTAGTAGATAGTAAATCTTTATATAACATTCAGTGGAGCTATTATATCACAGTTTCACCGCCTTCCTCCTAGCTGTTAAGCTGTTAAGCATTCTTTTTCTCTATGTCAGATTTTTAACAGCAGTTTTCTCCCTATTTCATCAGAGGAAGGTGTTTAGCCCTTTTTGTGGTGGAGTACTTTTAAAGAAATCTATTAATTTCTCAGCATGATTCACCAGACTGTTCTCATATGCCAAACTCCCCCCTTCCCATCATGATCTGGCTACCCACTCAACGCAAAAAAGGTTTAATTTCTTCCAGTGGATATTAACTCTAAATCCCAGGTGCATGCTTATCCACCCTGCCTGTTATTTCAGGACAGCTCCTTGCTTGTGCTGCGGCTCTAATTAGCTGGCCTGCAAACCTCTGCTTCCAAGAGAAAATGCCAGCACAGCGCACCAAGCCCCTTTGCCAGCACAACACCCTGCTTCAAATGGCAGTGTCTCCAAAGTGAAGGCATGGGTGTTGGACAAGAGCATTTGACTGTTCCCCGCATTTGACTTAGTTTGTCTGAGTTTTTGTTACTGGGAATCTTTAACGGGCTCTTCTATCGATAAGGCAAGAATTGTTCTCTGCTTAAAATGCAGCGGGTGGGTGGGAGAGGCAGGCGCGCAGAGCAGCTCAGGATGCGGCTGGAGCCGGGAGTTGCCAGGCAACGGCTGCCTGCAGCGGCCGCCGCATCGCCTTCTCCTCTCCTCTCCTCTCCTCTCCTCTCCTTTGGAGATGTCCGGGGATGTACTTGTGCCAAAGTTGTTGTGCAGCAAGGATGTTCCTATGGCAAATGATTTTGGTATTTAGCTCTGTTTTTGTGCCAAGGGAACACTCCTGTTGCTGCTTTCTTCAGAGAAGTGATTGCATTTATAGCTCAAGTCATATATGTTCCCAAGCATTATGAGCTTTTCAGTCAGACTTCCCCTCTTATGTCTGATAATAACCTAACACAGCTGAAATTATTTCATCAATTAAAAATTTCCTTGAAGAAAGATATAAGAACTGGTTTTTTCAGCAGAACTGTGTGTTTATATATCAGCCTATTTTCAATATAGGAGCCTGCCTGAGGTAAAATAGTAGATGTCACTTAAGGCAGTGACCTCTGGAATCTCCTTCACACATTCATTCCTGAATGTTGTCCAAGTCCTGTTCCCTAACTGCTCTTCTTAAGTGTTCTGAACTTTTCTCTGTGTGGAAGGATAGAGATGGCAAGGAAAGAGCAGATGGAAGTCTGCAACTAAAAATGAGATTTCAGAGGGATTTTCTAATTTCAGTGTGTTTGTTTGGGAAACCTTGAGTAGACAGCACCTGGCAACACTAGTGGCAGAGTGCTAATTTTGATGTTAGACTCATCAAGCAGACTGAGAAAAAAACCTCTGAAGATAATTTTTTACCAAGAGACAAGCCTGAGATTCAGAGACAATTGCCACAACTCTCCCATATTGGTGCTGAATTCCTCAGCTGCTTGTGGACAATATTCCTGATGGGTTTTCACTTTTCTCTCTGCATTGGGTCTGTTCTGCTTTGCATGATTTGCAGCTGGAAACTAACACAGGGGGAGAGAACAAGGCTGCCCTGTGTCCCAGGTTATGTTTGAACACCTGGGCTAAAGCTCCAGCACCAGTGGGCCAGTCTCTCAGATGATGCTTCCATCAGCTGAGCGGGAAGGTGCCTTCCACATCCCTTTGGCAGCAGAGGAAGAGAGGGGCACGTCCCTACAGCAAATGCCCAGGTCCTGGCCCACACTGGGGCTGTGCTCTTACCATCAGCTGACTGGTGCCTGAGGGTCACACACCTGCATGGGCAGATGTGTGCAGTGAGCCTTGTACAGAGGAATCCACCTCCTCTCCTTGCGTGCCGGGTTCTGCTGCCAGCAGGGCTTTGCTGTAGGCAACACAATCATCTCGTTCACCTGCAGCTTTGTATAAAGCTCCCTTTCACTCATCAATCTGAATTAATAACACCACTTAAATATGAAAAGGTTTACCAATTACCTCCTGAGTTTTCATTTTGGTGCTAGCATTTACCAAAGTAAATAAATTACAATTGTAGAGCTATATACTTAAAATTTCATTTGTCATGTCTTTTTTCCTTTTCTGAGATCATTGTTCACTAAGTTCCTTATAGATTTAGACCACTGGGTATGCTTTGTTCAGCTGTACAATTTATATCATGTAGAGACAGGGGTTTCCTTCAGGTATTCAACAAAGCAATTAACAACCCTCTGAGTACAAACAACACTCTTATGTGATGGATGCTCACGTGTATCTCCTCTAATTCTGGTGCCATTCTGAATTAATTTTAATTTACACTTTCCTGGAAGGGTTTTGTTTTGTACCTCTGACTTCCATGCACAGAGCTCTGTACTATCACCACTTGTACCAGGAAGCAGACCATCAGGGAGACCTAATGAAATAAGAAGCTGCCCTGAACACAATTATTATCTTTCAGATCCCTAAAGACATCCTCTGCTCTTGTATAGTGCTTCCTCCCCTACACAGCAATCCTTTGCATGAGAACTCAGGGACTGGAAGTAGATGCTACAGGAAACTAAATACAGTATGGTTTCTGTGGGAAAAAGGGTCCTCAATCTCACTTCAGTGAAAGAAAAGGAAATTTTCTACTCCTCCGTGCAGTCTCCTGGGACATGGCAAAGCCCAAAGGTTGGATTATTTATCCCCAACATCTTGAGGACAGACAGATCTATGGAGAACATCAAGCTTGTCAAATAAGTCTCACTTATCAATCTTATCATCTGTCAGAAAAAAAAGTCAGTTGCCAAATAGGAGGAAATCTGTGGGTTGTGTGGAAACCATTAGACTGTAAGCTATTGCCCCTTTTAGATGCCAGTGCTTTCCTCACTCTGGCTCTAGTCAGTCTCTTTCAAAGAGAAAGAATAATCTTCTTGTCAGATGTTAATGGTATATTTACAGTGCGGGATTACAAAATGCAGGGTGGCACATGGTAGGTGAAGAATCCTCCTCTCACAGGGAAGGATGCTAGTTTTGTGTGTGACAGAAATTTTCGGAATATTTTCATAATTTTCCAGATCAATTAAAAATCCAAGACAGGGGAAAGATTTGAATAAAATTAAAATGCTTTGTGGATATAAATCTTCTTTGTTTAAAAAGTGGTTAAGGAATTGGGATAAGATTTTTCTGTGAATGTTTTCTTTCTGTGTGGTCAAAGTATACCTTTTTACTCAAAAGGTACTCATACACAGATTTCTGAAGACTATTTTGTTCTTACCTGTTTTCCTATTTGAAGTACACTAAGATGACACTTATTGACATAGTTTATTGGTGGACTTGGCAGTTCTGGATTTATGGTTGGACTCGATCTTAAAGATCTTTTCCCACCTAAATCATTCTATGATTCTATGATTAGAGAAGCTTCAAAGCAGCACAAAGGAGTTGAGATCTCTCTCTTTCTCTCTCTCCTCTGAAATATCACAGCCAGTGACTTCGAATGAAAAGGTTTTCTGTGGTGTGACTGACCTGGGGCCATGCCAGCTGGCTGAGTTCTGAAACAATAACAAGAAAATAGGTCACTTCCATGTAGTGTTTCTTTCACTTCTTACCCCCCTATCAGAGTGGTTTGTACTAATGCAAACTCCACAGTCATAATCTTGATAATGGATGCAAACCTCTAAAAGGTGAAGGGATAAGCAGTGTGCAATTCAGATCAGTTTTGAGAAGAAAAAAAAAAGAGAAAAATGAAAATCTGTCAGGAAAAGCCCATTTCCATGGGATTTTTCTGAACTAATCCTTTGGCTCTCTAACACTCTGCCTCCTCCTGCAGCACATATTCCACCCCAACTTTATCATGCTATGTAAAGCAAGAGGTAAAAGATGTAAGATTTCAGATTGACTGTTTGGCCTACCAGCATTTCTTTACAACTGTCTTGAACACAGAACAAATCCTCTATCCACTGTCTATACTTTCTTTACAATAGCCTGCAGGAACCTATTTAATACTTCATTCATTATTCACCTGCAGACCATTTCACTCCAGTTTGTTTTCTTATATACACATTTCAAGGATGCAAGATTTTTGTGCAATGGGTACTTTCAACCATGTGTTTGAAATAGTATTTTAGAATAGTAGGAGAAATTAGACAGCAGATTCTGTCCAGAGAAAGGTCGGTGTTCTGATTTTTTCTTCTTAATTGTCCCTAGTTTACTAGCAGTTCTCAGGCTTGACCGCAGGTCCATGTCCCCTAAAAGGAATTTCATCTGGACCAGTGACTCCTAAAGAGTGTAACGAAACATATATCAGCCTCCATTGGCTATAATAACCAGTGCACTGTGTGCTGCTGCTTTGAAAAAAAAAAAAAAACCACCAAAAAAACCAACCCTTCTTTCTATATGCTAGAATGAAGAATGTGAAACACTTGCTTCTCCCAAGTTCTCCAGCACTGATAATGATTTTACTATAATTTAGGCTTAAAAACCAGTAGAGCTTTACTGACATTTTCAACTAGCTGCGTGAGACTGCATTCTTACTGCCCTTAGAATTATTAATGGCAAAATCTTGTGGCTACCTGCATACCCTGAAAAAAAAAATTAATTTGCTTCACTTTCAATGCATGTCTGCAAATGGATTCTAAAGTCCTGAAAGAGATATTACTCTTTTGTTATATGGAACTACTATAGTCTCTTTTTATTATGCAATTATGGAAAAAAAGTTTAAATCACCACTACCTGTAATAAAAATGAAAGCTTTGGGCTTTGTGGTTTTTTAAAATTTATTTTCTGCTTTTTTTTTTTTTTTTCCTGTATAAAAAGAGCAATAGAAGATCAAATGTGAATCCGATTTATTTAACATATTCTCTATGACCTCTGAAGGTCAGAGAACCAATTCAAATAACTGAATCACTAATGGCTGTCATTGAAGGATGTGCACAGGAGCAGCCTATTTTATGAACCATAAACACAACTTCTCTACCTCTTAGAGGAGCTGCAGGGTGCGGTGACAGCTTCTGTCAAACGGGGAGCTGCAGTGTGCCGCAGGGTGAAGGCTGAGATTAGAGTATTTTAGAGAGAGCAACAGGATTGTGCTTCATTTCATTAGCTCAGCACCGACATGACAAGACTAAGGACACTTGTTCAATGAGTTCATTGATACTGCAACATATGGAAGACTCTGTCTGTCACAATCTTATTAGTGCAAGGATTTTGCTGTCCTTTGGACAGCTTTGGATGGACTTTAGAAAGCAAAGAGGATACAGCTGTTAAGCCTCACCTTTCACCTTGGCTGGGGAAGTTTCTGAAAGCACAGATGGTGCTCAGTTTCAAACCATGAATCACTGTCACAAAGTCTGTGTTACGTAAGGCTGTGTGGTGGGTTGATCCTGGCTGAGTGCCAGGTGCCCACCAAGCTGCTCTGTTACTCTTTTTCCTCAGTGGGAAGGAGAGGGACAAAACAAGACGGAAAAAAACCCTTGTGTGTCAAGATAAAGGCAATTTAATGAAGCAAAAGCAAAGACACCTCATGGAATCAAAGGAAAACAAAAGATTTATTCTCTATTTCAGGTATGTCCAGCCAGTCCCTGGGAAGTAGGGATTGGCTGCTCTGGAAGACAAACGATGCAATAAGAAGTACCACAAGTTCCCCTTCTCTTCTGGTTTAAATACTCCAGATTCAGTTCTGGGCAGCATTGTCACTAACCCATGTGTCTCTCTGTCGGATTACATCCATGGGAGTTCATGTAATCACTACTTCCCCCCCTCCCCTGTGCTATATTTTCAGTTAGTGCAAGTCTTTGAGGCCATAGAAGAGACAAAATAGGCTTACCTTAGGGCAGTGGCTGCTCTGGCCTCTTTCCAGGTCCCAGGGGGCAAGTGCTGGGAAAGCTCCCTTTCTCCTATGAGGTTCCCCGAAGAAATGAGGGGGAAAGCACGACCTATTTCAAGGAACAACATCACTCAAGGAATGATGTCAAACAATCTTCAAGCCGTTGGAAGATATGAAGAGTAAAACTTCCATTTCACTAAAGAAGCATAATCTGCAAAGGTATAAAGAAGAGTTGAACTGTGTAGTATGAACCAAAGCAGAAAACATGAAACTTCCATCTAGTAAAAGCCACTCAGAATTTCTGAGTAAGTTGTGTTCAGGCTATGTTTCCAGTTGCTAATGTAGCCCTACAGCAGCATCTTTGTATGGCAGGTGCTGTTTGGGGTGAGGTGCAGCAGAAGGAAACTGCAGTTGAAGAAAGTATGTAGGAACAGTTGGCTAAAACCAAATTCACTGCCTTTACAGTTACTGCAGAATAAGCTGTGTGGAGAAAAGTGTGGCTGTTTACGTGGAGAACCTTACACAGCTACTGGAAAAATGGAAAAATAGACTCTTTAACATGGTGAAAAATGCAATATTACATATATACTATGCTTTCCCTTGTTGACAGAAGTGCATGTGTCAAATTGCCCAGTGCACTGAAATGTGTTTGACTAATTTAAATGAACCCAAAGGGTTAGAAACCATATGCACTATTTTGGTCTGGGCTTTCAAAATAAAATTATAAAATAAATTTACTATTATTATGTTACCTCTTTACATGGAACATGTTTTTCTCTTCCAATTCACTGAAAAGAATAGTTAAATCAAGCAACTTTTCATGTCCATATAGATCTTTTTATGAATCACTGCCGTTTCAAAGTAATAAACCAGCTTTCATAGTTGAAACACAATAAATTGAGCTTCTTAATTTCTTTATGATGATGTGATGATGTTAATTTTTTTGGAAAAACTTAATTTACTTCTATTAACTGTCTTTGCTTTTCAACCTATACAGTTAATAATAGCAGATTTTATAATGTTCATACATGTTATGTGAACACACAGCCTTTTGTTTTCAAAGTTTTTCCTGAAACTACAAAAAAAACCTTGGCCTCAAAGCACCTCTGAAACTGTATTACAAAGGCATGAAACAAAGTGCAGGAAATCAAAGAGCTGGATTTTCAAAGCTCCTTTTGATAATCTAAGTGGAGACAATTCACCTAATTACTTTTCTCTGTTTTAAATTCTATTAATTGTTTTCCACCACATCTGCTCTCTAGTGTGACATAGATTGCTCTTAACAGGAAGCAGTAGCAGAAGATGAAAGGATGAAAAAGCCCAAATGAAGGTACTATGATCTGAACAAGTAGCTACATTTGCAAACGAAACCACAGTGTATGAAGTCACATGGTCAGAAGATTTCTTTTGTGCTCTCCATTTCCAGTTATATAATACACTTTTTAATGTGTTGAATTAACTGTGCGCAGAAGGCTAGCACTTGACCAATGTTCCACTTAGATGTCACTTAAGCTCTGTCCACCTCTGTCCTTTCCTACAGCCTTTTGTCCAAGAGTTAATCTAGCTCAAGAGGGAATAGCTAACCTCATTACTAGGAGGAAGAGAAAGGACAAAGTAAGACTTTGAATAAGAGTGGACCAAAATCTGACTAAGTAGTTTCAAAGTGATCTTAATAGCTTTTGTGCAGGAAAAGAAATCTTTAATTTGCCATGAGAGTGAGTTTCTTCTGCTTTTATAATGTGAAAAATCATAGTGGTTTTTTTTTTTTTTTTTTTGTTTGTTTGTTTGTTTGTTTGTTTGTTTTTTTCCCCAAGCAATGACCAAAGATTTTGATATGGCTGTGACATTCTATCAATAGAGAAATGAAAATAGGGTAGGGACAGATAAGTGCATGGAATGGTCCCTTTAAATAGTTTTGACATGTTTTCATGCTTTTTTCCCTGGTGATAATTCAAGAGATCTATCAGATAATTACGTAAATATATGAGAGAGATGTGCTACCCGTCCAAGGAAAAGGTTAGTGCCACCATAGGCTGCGTAAATCTTCTTTTATGAAAAGGAACGCAAATGAAATGATCACCTAAGTCAAGGTTTTATAAAATATTGACTAGGATTATATTTGCTGTGGGAGTAATTTTATTTTAATCCCTCATTTGGGATTCTATTCCTATGTACAGTAGATGATCAATCAAGAGATGTCATTGAACAGCAGGTGCGAATAAGGTCAAAACTGCAATATGCTTACCTTAAAAACTATTGAATATTTGTTTTATAGACTTGCAAATAATGGCCTAGATCCTTATGTTCTGCTGGTGTTCCTCATAGCTCCAGCTGTGTGGCAAATGGAGAATATGTTGCTCCCAAAGAATGGAATAATTGATTCCAGACAGTACTTGTTGCCAGTATATGATATAGTTGCTACTACTTAATTTCTTTCAAAATAGATCAGAATTTTAATTTCTTAAAAGATATTTTTGAAGACATCACAATATTTTTATTTATTGAAAATCCAGGGCTTGTTTTGTTTTTTTCATAACTGAGATGACTCCTCCCCATTTAGGTCCTGAATCTACTCATGGCATTGGCTTTCATTGCTGTTGCATGTCTGTACATTGCTGAATGCAAAATATTTCCTGATAACATTTTATTTGCTGGTAAGTGTGAATAAATATATAAATAAAACATAAATCTCTCACTGTTCTGGAGGTGTGCAATTTAATGTGAAATGAAAGCACTCATCTTTAACCTTTTCTGTCTGTTTTAGAGAGAAGGGCTTCAAGAAACTCAAAATCAATGCAGGACAGGAAAGAGCAGGTAAGGGGTAAATGGGTTCAAACAAAAGCAACTTCATCAGCAGTTTCTGAGACCTGAGTTTGTGATCTTGGTGGTTTCACAATTCCTGCAAAGGCCCGGTCCCTCTATCAGGATGCTGCAAACACTTGTGTGTTTGTTACATGTGTTGGCAGCCCAATTAATGCTTTGAGTTGCAGGACATTCTACCTGGGTGTAGCTCTAAATACAGGTACAAAATACGGAGTGAAAGGGAAATTTTGGCTTTTGCTGGAACACACTCTTTACCAATAAGATGCAAACTTGCATATCTTAGTTCATGTAGACTAGTTTGACGTTTGGATGAAGAATTTTAAACCCTGAAAATTATTTCAGTGTTGAATTCTCTGCAGTACCTTCCACAGCAAATGTTCAAGTACGGCTTCTAAGAAGAAGTAAATCTCTACACGAAACTTTTTGCAAATGTAACAAACCAGGTCTGGTAGCCTAAACAAAGCCCAATAGATAGCCAGCAACTGGAGAGTTTTAGTACTTAGCTGACAATAAGCTTTGGATGTGTGACTTCAGTGTGTTGTATCTCATCTTCTTATTTTGAAAGAAAAGAAAAAATGGTAGCTAATAATACTTAAAGGCTGTTTTGAAAATTAATTGAAGTATGTATAGCAGCACTAAAACACCTTAGCATCACATGTCACTGCCAAGTGCTATTGTTGTTATTGTGGGATGAACAATAGCAGCAGCCAGAGCCTGGACCAATCCAGGACTAAAAATATCCAGAGATAAAGACTTCCAGAAGCTTCAAAAGAAGCAGTCACCACAGCTCGTGGCAGTACACCAGGAGAACTTCCCAAAGCATCAGTGCCTTTCTCAGATAATGGCTTCACATAGGTTACTCATTAGGCTTTCATTTGAGCAAAACCAGAAAGAGGGATATTTTTTTGTGAAAATTTCTTTACAAAAATAAAGTTCATAGATTTTCTTCACAAAAGCATACAAAAGAATTCTTAAATCTACCCACACTTTCTTTTCACCTCTAATCATTCTGAGAATTTTCCTCACTCTGCTATCTGACATGGGTTTGTAATTATTGTTTGTCATATAGTAATTTGTACGCAAAGTTTCCCTGTGTTAAAAATTGCTGGATAAAAGTTTTTATGATTGACCTAAGTTCGACACAGCTCTGTAGGTGCATTGTAATCGATAAAATTCTAAATTATAGGAGGATGTATTTTTTCTTACTGTAATGACAATGAAGAGGCAAATCATTAGTGTTTATTGAAAGTGAGCAGTTTAGAGAGATAGTATTGATAAGTACGCCATGCAAAAAACACTTCACAGTCGTGCCAGAGCAGTCCTGAAAGCTGTGGTTGTGCCACATCTCATGTGAAGTTAATAACACTTACCTCAATAACTCATATTTCCCATATTTCTTTCTCTTCTGAAATGATTGCTCTTCTTTATGTCATACTCCAAGGCAGACAAGATATTTTCTTCCCCTTCATATGACTGAAATTTGAATTACATTTCACTATTGCAACAGATTTAATTTTGATCCTTGCATACTTGCATTTGACAAGGATACAGGGAGAAATTTAAAATTATCAAGATTGATTCTGCTGAGTTTTTAGTACAGTGGAGATTTGATCAAGGGTGGACTGCACACAGGAGTGGGTACTTTAGTGTACTTTGTGCAAATGTAAAAGCACACACATACAGGCTATCAGTTTGCAAATTGTATTTCTTGGACTTTTGCCTGCAGTACTGTAACACTTCTAAATGGCACTTGCAACTGTAGGTACCTTCCTAAGATACTTTTTGACACTTCATATGACTTTTCACTTTTGTCATGTTTTTAGGTGACAGTGTATAAGGGCGTCATTTCAGGAGTAAAACACTTGAATTCACAGTGTTAGAGCCCAACTTCTGCATAAAACCACATTTTAATGGATGATGGCAAATTGTGGAAATCCATTAATGCATTGTTATCTAAGGGTAGTAGCAACTGGGTTTTGGAAGGCTAAAGGAATCATTGGTGGTATATCTATTCAACCTTTCTGAGAAGTTCCTTTTTCTCCCAAATAAATTATGGAAGCTGTACCATACCTTCACCATGATTTTGCATTGTCCAATGCAATTGAGCAATAATTCACAAGAGGCATTCCTAATGTAAGGGAAATTCTGAACAATTAATTGTGACGTGATTTAAAAATAATTTGGAATAGTGAAAAAGAAAGACATGCCCATTTTATTTGGCTTATAAAGAAATGCTCAAGCTGTTGGAAAAATCTTTCTCATATCTCCTGAACAAACTTGAGGGATCCTTCTGTCTCCTTCTTTGAAAGCACTCCTAAAAAAGACATTTAAATCCTCCAAACTAGTTAAAGATTTAATTCCATGTACTGTATGTTGCAATAAGCCAATTTTTCTGTGTCTAATTAATTACTTAAGTGGAGCAAAATTATTACTATCTAGATATATGCAGGAAAACCCCATCCTTGGTTATGTTTTAAATATTGATCTTTTCATCTTATGTGATGATTCAACTGGTTTGGAAACTGTGAGCACCTGTTAGCAAAGAGATTTAACTACAAGGGAGTTTAAAAGGGAGATAGCATTTCCCCAATATTTACACTATTAATCATAATTACTTTTTCCAGAACTACTGTGTAAAACTCAAAGCTAAAAAAAAGGTAAAATAAGAAAAAACATCCCAGAGAAAATTTGATTTGGTTTTATGAAGTCAAACTAAACTGTTTTCATGACATGGTCTCCTAGAATGCACAGATAAATTCAGAGTAATAGCTTCATTGTTCTGTATTATGTTTTCCCTCCAGGTTTTGGTTGTCAGCAACAGAGTTTTATACAAATTTTAATCACTGAGTCAAATTCTCTGCTCTCTACTCAATTTTTTTCTGAGACCTTAATTGAAAATATCCTATTAAATAAAGTGTCTGAATGCTTATGCTAAGACATTGAGGTAACAAAAATGTTCCAAAAATATCAATTTAGCATTCATTATGTCACATTGAAGCCCCTTTCTGAGTCCTTTGGTTAACAACTGCAAAACATCTGCCTTAGCATAAATCCTTATTTTGAAGGAAGTTAGGAAGTTTTAAGACCCCTGTGGATAGTCTGGCTCAGCTGCCTGGACAACTATTCCTTTAGGGTCACACTGATTTGGCTGTCTGCTACATCTACCATGACTGAGTGATGATTTGTGTTGGAAGGAGGATTTGGGGAACTACAGGTCTGTCAGCCTGACCTCAGTGCCAGGGAAGGTCAGGGGGCAGATTGTCCTGAGCGTGATCACACAGCACATGCAGGGCAACCAGGGGATCAGGCCCAGCCAGCATGGGCTTGTGAAAGGGAGGTCCTGCTTGACCAGCATGATCTCCTATGACAAGATGACCTGTTCAGTGGATGAGGGAAAGGCTGTGGATGTTGCCTACCTTGACTTTAGTAAAGCCTTTAACAGCATTTCCCACAGCACCCTCCTGGAGAAGCTGGCTGCTCATGGCTTGGACAGGTGAACTGTTTGCTGGGTTAAAAACTGGCTGTATGCTGGGCCCAGAGAATGGTGGTGACTGGAGATCAATCCAGTCAGGCTGGTGGCTGGTCACAGGGGATGTTCCCAGGGTTCATTTGGTTTAGCCTGGAAGGAGGTTGCAATGATGAGGGGGACCATTCTCCTCTCCTAGGCAGCAAGCAATAGGAAAAGAGGAAATGGCCTCAAGTTGCATTATGGGAGGTTTAGATTGGATACTGGAAAATATTTCTTCACTGAAAGGGTGCTCAGGCCTTGAACCAGGCTACTCAGGAAAGTGGTGGAATCACCATCCCTGGAACTATTGAACAAACACATGGATGTGGCCCTTGGGGATACTGTTTAGTGGTGAACATGGTGGTGGTGGGTTAATGGTTGCACTTGATGATCTTAGAGGTATATTCCAACCTAAATGATTCTATGATTCTATGATTAATTAAATGATTATGATTTCAGAGATGCAAAGTTAAGGATGGGAAGGAAAAAGGGGCATCCACTATAAACACATCAGGAGCAAGGAATCTGTATGCGTGGCTAAAGGCACCTCTAGATAACCAAGAGGAATCGTGACATGGTGAGTAATTAAAAAAGTGAGTGAATTATCTCAGCAGCTGATGAAAAAATTTCTTTCAGTCCCTGTTGTAGAAGCCATTGGGGAAATTCCTATTTCAAGGGCACTTTTTAAATGGAAATAACAGCATGGTCTTGACAGAGATTGAAGTCTCAGAGGAGGAAGTTATGGAGCAACTCAGCAACTAGGACAGCAGAATATTCATTTGAGAGGCCTGAAGTAAGTGTGGAGTAGCGGAGTTAATGAAAAGAAATTTATCCTTAAAGTGGTAACTGTGCTGGGAAAGTCACTTATTTGCTTCCTCCGATTGAAACAGGACCCAAGGAAAATCCTGCAAATTACACCTTGGCAAATTGTAGTTTTGCTCAGGGGAATGCCCTGAAAAGCCTAATTAAAGAGTAAGGTAAGTTAGTGTAACCTGGTGTAATCATGCCAATCCTGCTCCTCTAAGGAAAATTGTGACTCAATTATCATGCAGTGTTGGAAACAGTTAACAAAGTGGAGAGATAGAGGTGAATGTAATAGAGTGTAATAGATCACTGGCAAAGATAAATTCTTAAAACAGGCACAAAATTTTTTTTAAATGTCCAAAGGGACAATTATGATAACAAACTACCACAATAACATACGGAATACTGTGTGGAACTTCCTGCGATGTCCAAGATTTTCCTCATATTTTTTTCACTGCCCATTCCCAAGAGCATGTAAGCACAGACCAGTGAGTATATACCTAGGAGCAGCACTACTTGTATATCTTGTGTAGATATAAGGCATATACATAAATATATACATATATAGCTTATCAACAACATCTGCATGACATACGCAGGTATATAAATATGCCATACACACAATGAGTATGTACCTTGTGTATATGGCAGGGTGAAAGGGAAGGTGCACTGAGAATACATTAGATTTTCTTAAATATGACAAGGAATGTTCTTGGGATACAAGATTGCAGGGCATTCTTTGTGTCAGTAGACGACCCGTAGATGGTAGTAGACAACCCAGTGTTGGTGTGAAAAAGAAATCTGAAATCATCCTTAAGAGCTTATATTTTGGATGTGGGCAATTGCTTAGCCAGTGCTCAAGAGTGAGCTGAAAAAGCTTAGAAAACATGGGTAAATATTTATAGCTCATGGTGAAAAATGAGATTTTTAAAAATCAAGAACAACTGCATACTTTCAGAAGGAGAACTTCCGACACCCATTTTCACAAGACAGACTCTACATATTTCTATATTTACCAAGATATTTTATGAAGAGTGAAAAGTCTAAAACAAGAAAAATCAAAGCAAACCAACCAACCAACCAAAAAACTCCAAACCCTCCCTGCAGAAAGAAAAAAAAAAAAAAAAAA
>VWZU01008205.1:179464-331991 GCA_013397095.1 Sterrhoptilus dennistouni | reverse complement strand
AAAAAAAAAAAAAAAAAAAAAAGAAAGAAGAGAGAATTTGCTGTATTTCAGTTGTAAGGAGTCAGGTACTCAATCCTTGACAGGTCTTCATATGCCTCAAAACCATACTTCTAGTTGGCTTAAACCAGAAGCTTCTCTTTACATTAGCATATCCTTCCAGTCCCAGGAAGAAATATTGCTCTGTCTTTATAAACCCATTTATTGAGTTTGTGATTGACAGAAGTTAAAGTGAAGGTAATTACTCTATATTCAGGTCCGTGTAGTCAAATATCCAGGGATTTCCTTGCCTCAGTCCTCCCTTTCATTTCTCTGTGTAACCAAACAGGACAGGGTAAGGTTTTTCCTGAAAGAAATCAGTTTTGCTGGAGCTGATAAAACTCACTCAGTGCTTGCTCTGAGTGATGGGGACATATATAGCAAGGTCCTGGGCTCAGGCTAGCCCTTTCCAACAGCAATCAAGTGTTAGGTGCAGCAGGCCATCTGGGCATAGCCTTGAAGGATCTCAGCAGCACAGGACTGGTAGGAGCTTCACAGGGATGAAAGAAAGAAAGTGGAATGATCCCCCTTGTATTGCTCCTTGTCCCCTCTCCTTTTTCCTGCCTGTCACAAAGGAGCTGTCTTGTGAGAAGAGAAATCTACTGCCAAATACAAGGACAGTGTTGCAGTGAGGATGAAGGACAGCTAATGGTAAAATGTGAGACAAAAAAAAGAAAGCACTGTATGACCTTAAGAAGTGCAGTAGTGCAAATGGGATCAAATATAATAGTACGAAAGTGAAAGATCATATCCTGAGGAGGAAATGGAATTTCTGCTATAACCTGGGAGCTGATCAGCCAAAAGTGACAGAGTGGAAGAAAGATGTAGGTATATGAATCAGTCACAGAATGTCCCTGAGCAACCAGCATGATATGGCTGTAGGAAAAGATTAATTTTGTACTTGGGAATATCAGAAATGATGTGTCTGGCACAGAACAATGTACTATGTATTTTGTACAAGACTCTGGTAAGGCTTTGCGTATATAATTGTAGCTACCTTTTTTCAGGAAAAATGAGGGTGGAAGAAAGAATTTAAACTAAAGAGTGGTGGCAGTAACACTACTGGTTGAGCTTTGGTCTCTTCCAATCTATGAATGAAGGGGGAATGAACAGCTTTGCTTTAGTAGTATATACCATTTTTTTCTGAATCTGAATAAAGCATGGAATTTAAAGCAGTATTTTCACTAGATTGATTTTATATGTCTCAGTAAACCTTAAAATGCACAAATGTTGCTGTTGAATTGTAAGCAATACAGACAAGACTAAACTCCAGATAACCTAACTTTCTCACCAGATGTTGGTACTGTTCAGACAGAGTCTCACTTCCTTGGGATAAAAACATGTGCAGTTATTAAATACCCTCTGGCTTAAGTTCCTGGAGCAACTTATATTTTGAATAAATACCATTTAATTAGCTGCCACTTTTCTCTTCCCATTGTGGTCCATTTTTGAATGATGACAATTCAAAGAAATCTAGACAAGAGTTAATCACAAAATGTGTTCCCATAAAGACAAATCAATATTATCAGTCTTTTCAAGCTATTTAAACAAATGTCTGTTGTTAACGATGTTAACAAATGTCTGTTAACGATTTCAGCAAATCCTGAGAATAAGGTGATTTCATCTGTCTGACATTTAACACTCTTTTTTTTTTTTTTTCTGCTGATCTGTCAGTCCATTACCTTGAAATCATTATCACTCAGACTCTAGTAAACTCTAAGTCATTATGGTTTCTTTTCTCTACAGGCAGCAGATAGTTAGGGATTTTTTAAGTTTTCAATGTTGAAGCTTATCACTAATGTAATTTAAATTGCAAGGCACATAATTTTAGTACAGTAAGTAGAAGAAAATTTTAAATATTTTTTTGTTCCCTGGAGCTTGGAGGTTCTGGAAAAAACTTGGTTTTATAATCATCTGACTCTAGTGGCAGAAAAATTTAACTTGTACTGACACACAGTCACCAGTGAAAGGTGGATTGTTAATTAAATGACTTTGTAAAGAAGAAATTTACAGCTCTCTACTGTTTAAGATGGAAATGCAAACTTATAGCTTTCAAAAATGTCATAATCACATGATCTGAAAAAACAGTATTGTAGTCATAGCCATTGGCAAGACTGCAACCAAGGTCAGAAGAAATTCCCCAGAAATTCACTGTTAAGTGAATGGTCATTAGGCAAGTTAGGATGTTGTCATCCGTGTCTTGTAATCTTTGTGACTGATAGGGTCAAGTGTGGTCTTGGAATGTGGGATGATGAAACAAATTATTTTCTCTTTTTTGCTATTGGTAGAGGTTTGTAAAAGTAAAGTACACAGCAATAATGTGACTGCAGAAAAAAGAAAATTATTTCTGCACTAGTACAGAGCAATAAGATCCTGTTTGATAGTGAAACTCACCTTGCAGAGCTCTAACACACATTGGCAATTGCATGCAATACAGCCTTGATAGAAAATTCTGTTATTCACTCAGTGCAGATGGTAGCCTAGCAGGCAAAATCAAAATCAAAGAGATCTTACCTTACTCGACAGCTTCCATTATTTTTGAGAATTCAGAAGAAGAAAATTTGAAGAGTTCTTATAATGCTTGTTGTGGATAAGGGAAGTGTTCAGAGAACTTGACAATATGGAAGATAATTCAATGAGAATTTTTATTTTCACAGGGAATCAGTGAACTCTGTATTGCTGTATTCTTCCCAGAAAAGGATTGCTTGTTTGATTTTCCTTTTTAATGGAGGGATTTCAGTAAAAAAAAAAAAAGAAAATGCATTCTGGAATTTGTGTTTAGAAAAGCCCTTGGATAGTAATATACATACTCTGCTTTCACCTCTGTGTCTCTAACATCCAGATGGTCAGGGTGATGGCTTTGAAATAGTTGCTGAATAATGCATTTGTCCAATAATATTCACTTCAGTGTCTGCACTGACTATTCTCAACTTGTTGTGTTGCTTTTGTACATAACCATCCATTTCACTTCTTAGCCACGTCTGCCGTATTGCCCAACATGGGCCTGCTTTCTCAGAGTTTTTAATTTTCATGTATAAAATGTTTATGAATTTGGATGCTAAAAATGTTTATGAGTAATTTACCATGCATGCTGGAGTATTTAAAATGGCTTATTGTGTCTGTCTGTACCATCTGCAGAGTAAGTCACTAGACTTTTCAATCATCCTCATGGGAAAGGATGTTTTTAAGCCTTTCGTTTGTTCTTATCAATGCATTTGCCAATGCCACATATACTGCATGTTGAAAGTAAAAAAAACCCAGCATTGTAAATATATTAGCTTTTAACTACAGCTAAAAGTTAAACATTTGGATCAATGACACACTAATTAATACTGAAATTCTGTGCCTTTCTTTAGGAAGTACAATGTTAATGATCAGCTGGCCCAAAAGGAATCTTCCAATTCAGTCAGAATAAGTACAAAAAACTGCTGGCAGCCCTTCCCTTAGATTTCACTTATGTGAAAGCCACTTATTAGCATCTTTGATTCTGAGATAAGTGACTATGGAAAATAGCATTATGTGGCTCTTCATATTTGCCGTTGTTCTCCATCTCGGATCAGTATACTCTTCAAAAGCTGATTTTCCCTTCCGTGTTTTCAGAGTACAAGATCTTGAGATACCAGCTGCAAAAATGGAGTGTCCTGATATAATGAGACTTACTAGATCTGGCAGAAAACCAATATGGAAAACATTATTTTTCTCTAATCGGCAATACATTACAATATACAGTATTTTAAAAACATTGATATTTTCACCAAGTAACTGAAATTATGATCATTTTAATAACCAAGAGATATTTCTTTTTTCCTATTTCCAAAATAAAAGTATTCATGGTACTTTAGCAGATATTCTCTTAGAAACAGAAAGTAAGAGTTGTAATCAAAAGAAAATTCTCTAGCACAACCATAATATGTGTAATAGTGTTAAAAATTAACAGAGGGGTTTTTTTTTTATTTATTAGGGGATGTATTTACAAATCCTGAGGTGGTTACTTTGCTGCTATCTCTGTTAGATAGAGATTCCCGTTGCAAACAGTTGCATCACCTACGGTGATTGCTCCCAGTTCTACCAGAGAAAAAAGAAATTAAATGAGTATTTCAAACAGTCAGACAGGTTAGGATAAACACCATATGAAAGTGCTTTGGGCTAACTTGAGTGACTGTGCCTGAAGGACAGAGCCCATTTATAGAGAGTGATGAATAACTTGGAGTGGAGGAAAGTGTATAATATCTTCAGCTGGCACAGAAAGAATCAGAAAAGGAAGCATGCCTGCAGCCTGTCATACAAACATGGGAAAAGGATGTTGGGATGGAATGTTTCTCACTTACACTGTTGTATACATTTTATCTATGCAAGGGAGTATGAAAAATTCCAGCAAACCTCCCTATTGATGGTAATAATGTCTGAAGTTATGTATTAAAAGTTCTCTCAAATTAGAGAGAATCAGGTTCACCTTTCCGCTCTTCTAACATAAGCGGGGAGTGAATTTGGAGATTATTATAGCAAATGTTTCCAATCTCAGCTAAATTGTTTAACATGCTGAATGATAAGAAATGCATTGCCTTATTAACAAAGTATATTTAGGTCATGCTCTGCATTAGAACTAATCTCATAGAACAGCTAACGTATGATGTACTTCTCTCCTTCCAATGATACTAGAAACAAAACAAAACAAAACCCCATAAATACAGAAAAAGAATGAGAGATGAAAATGCATCCAAACAATGAAATTAAAGTCACATTAGTAAAGTTGGAAGAAAATAAAGATATTTTTCATGTTTCTTGCAGGCTGGGCATATATAGAGTATGTTTTATAAACCGGTTCATACAGATGCTACTGAAATATGTTAGACTTAAAAAAATTTGATATGCATATAATGTCATTGTGACTGTTTCAATTCTGACCATATAATTTCTATACATTCAATTTTCTTCATATATAACAAGGAAAAAGAAAATTTCTTTCGCACAGCTGAACATCTGCTGCAGGGCACAAATTTTGACATCTTGACAGATTTTAGTCTGTAATATTTGATGGAGAAGAAAAAATAATCCTCCTGGGTATTAAATATTTCAAGCAGTATCTTAAATATGCTGGAAGTATGTTGTACTTATTTTCAACTCAGAGCTAGCATCCAAGGAATTTATATATTTCTGAAAAGGATTGACAGAGTTGATTCCTTTTATTTAAAGTTTACCTAAAGGATGTAAATGACTGTTTTGTTTTCGAGTGGTTATGTGGAAGCAGCAGAAGCATAACTTTAAATGGGACTCTGTCAAGGCTGGCAAACACAGAATTGAAAACAATTGTGCAAGGTAAGGAACTGTGGTTCCTTGAACTTCTTCAGGGGTACCATTTGCATTCCTAGTTCCTGGGCAGAGTAGTTTCCTTTTGCCTGACAGCTTTCCAGCCGGTTAAATGGATTTAGTGACAAGGGACTCTAAAAGCCAGTAATATAAATGCTGCAGGGATATTTAAATTACATAAGGTATCCAAGGCTTTTTTAAAGCCTGAAACATCTTAAACCTATCCTAGTCCATCTTTCCTGCTGAGATACCATTTCAGATAATTGGATCTCCTGCTATGTGCAGAAGTTGGGTTCAGATAACACCCAGCTTCATGTATCTAGAAGTAAGAAGAGATTGTCAGTCATGCAGATGTCAAATTGGTTAAAAAAAAAAAAAATAGAAAGAGAAATGCATAAAACCAAAAGACCAGCTGGCCTGCACAAAGAAAGACTACCATGGACAAAGAAACCTGAAACACCTTTTTTAAATGTAAAAAAAAAAATAAAATTCAAGGATATTCTGTGCTACTTCAAGTGCCAGGTTGCAATCACAAGGTCATGTTAGATTCATCAGTGTTCCAAGACAGGTAAAAATAGTAGGAAGAAATGTTTTCTTTCATCACTGGCTTGCTGGGATACATTGCCTTTTCCAACTCGACCAAGCCTTAGTAATTAATGTGATCTAAAGGTTACTCAAAACTAATGTGATGCTGAAAATGGTGGGAGAAAAGGGAATGATCCCCCTGCATTTCCATATGCATCCTCTGAAAAGTGAAAACAAAATATGTGTGAGTGGGTAGTATAGACAAAGGTCATCTAGATAGAGTAATGGCAAGGAATTACCACTCATTTTGGGTAGTGAAAAGTGTTGATCTGCAAATGCCATATATATATATATATAAGGAAAAGGACCTTTACTCCTCACATTTCAATACCTGCACTAAACTCTTCCCTAAGTAAGTGGCAGTTTATCATTGAGGCTATAGAGCCTGCTGGATTATGAAGTACCAAATGTTCTTGAGGTCTGTCTGAACTTGGAACATAAAATGAAAATGGCACCAGTCCTTCTCTTGCTCTATTAAGTGCAGAGACCCCTGAAGGCACTAATTAGCCAAATGTCACAATAAGCAGATTTATATTTTTGCTTAAACTTGACAATCACTTAAGCTAAGGTATAGAAAAATGGTGAAACAATCAGAGAAACTTTATTACAGAAAAATGGTGTGCTAATGTGGGCTGGGGTAGAATTAGTTTTCCTCACAGTGGCTGGTATGGGCTGTGTTATGAATTTGTGTTCACCACAGGGTTGATGTTTTTGCCTTTTGGAACACTGTTTTCTTATTTCAAACATACATTCCAACTGCTGAGGCCTGAATTTCTCCCCATATCACATATGTATGTGAATATCACTCAGTTTGTGTGTAAATCATTTAATAAATGTATATTTGATGGGGAAAAAAGCAAGGACCATTACAGTGAACAAAATATATTAGATTAAGAAATGAAGCTGTGCAGCAGATATTCATATAAGTACTATGAAATATATTGTATATATGCATGTTTAGATATGGAAAAGGTCCTGAAGCCAGTCTAGGTTTTCTCTGTCTGTTTTTCATACAGCCTTAGTAATTCATTAGAAATATATTCCATCCTCCTTCTCTTTGTGCCCCCAAGAGTGTCTTTATTTTGGGCTAAGGTATCTGCTACAAGTAGTACAAATAGGACCTCATCATAACTCACTACCTGAACTCTTAATGGAACCTGTAAAGTTCCACAAAGTTTAAGTAGCTCCTATTCCTAAGTCACTTGATATTCCTTTTCTGCTGAAATATAATGATTTCAAAATCTGGCTAAATTAATGAAAAAAATACATCAAAATCTATTAAACAAAAAGAAAATACCTCTGGTTTGGGCAGTCTGAGTCTAGCTCTAGAATGCCATTCTAAGTGATAACATATCATACCATTGGGCTGATAACACGTGGCTGATGCAAAATGCTCTCCAGAGACATCTAATTCTTTCTATTTTAAGATCATAACTTTAAAAGCTTGAAAATTCCCATGTGCCTTAAACAACCTTTAGGTGTCTTTCAGCTTTTGAAGAGAAAGTGTTTTCTCAATAATGAAAAAAAGGGCTTGAAACAGACTCATTTTCTTTTGTAGTCATAGATCTAATAGATCACAAAATATTTATTTGTCCATGACACTTGTCATTTTAGCTAGCTTCATTAATAATGCATGTAAATATTTATAAATTAGTAAATTAAAAAAGGCTACCACAGCAAAGTAAAGCAACATTATTAATGTTGTTGTTATATTTTTGTGTACCTGTTAGCATAAATATATCCTCTTCAATGCAGAGGCATAACTTTCTTCCTGCTGCTCTTTTATTGCTTGATCTTAAAACCTCATTGTGAGACAGCAGAGTTTTGGAGTGCAGTTTGTACGAACACAATTTCAGAATCAGCGTTCTTTTCTGAGTTGGTTTCTTTTTTACTGCTTCACATGAATGAGCAATCAATCAAATTAGAGCCTGGTTCTGAAATTTGAAAACAAAATAGTTACTCGCTCTGTGGTTGCCTTTTATTTTAAAAGACTCCAGCACAACAGAGAGCATTTTTCACTGTTAATGCTTAGTCCTGTGCTAATTTGTTTTCTCTTTAATAAAGAATGAGTGAGAACTGAGGTTTCCTTTTCACCTGCAAAGGAACCCAATCAGAATATTTCAAGTAACATTAACAGAGTGTAATAATTTCTCATCTATTGATGACCTTTAAAGAGAATTGTAGTTATTACCTTAGAAAATTCTCTCATTTGTTACTTGTCCCTTCATTGAATTTCAATGCCTTTACCTAACCTAGGAGAAATATAGATGCTTGGCTTCAAAACAGAGAAATAGGATTTTATTATTATAATGGCTGCAGGCAGTGAATCTAATTCAAAATTTTTCACGTTATATGAGATTTTTGAAGATGATGATGGTTACTAGACCAGGCAGTTCACTGCAGAGACTAGAATGAGTTTATATCTAAGGGCTAAATTATTTATAAAGGGTATTTTCTCTGATCTAGGAGAAGTTCATTAAACTGATTAGGTGTGCTTGCTGGATAGCAATAGAAGCTTTTGTTAGTGGTGAAGTACTTTACATTGTAAGCAAAAAGATGGATATTGAGATGTGAAAAAGTTCTTGAACATGCACTCTTTACAGAAGTAAAAGTCAAACAAGTTCATCTGTGGTGCTTTAAAACTCAGTGGCAGAATTAGTTTTGTAATTTTCTGATCCCAGGCACTTCCAAATGTCTTTTATGTCTCCTTCTTGGTCCCAATGCTCTAACAGTAGGTATAAAAATTCAGAATTTTTTCTGATGTTAGAAGCAGGGAAATCTTATATTGTAGTTAACTCCTTTTTGGCATTCCTGTGTTCCAGCATTTTTTATGGTTGAGTATTTTCCCTGAGTTGTCAAACAAATGTTGATCTACCTGTTGTTCAGCTCAACTCTCACACACAATGGCAGGTATTGCTATTCCTAAATGGACACAACTAGGAATACTTAGCCATAATTAAAAAGGTAAGATGTAATCCCATGAAGGAAACCTTCTTGAAGGGTACTTGGATTATCCTGTTCAACATACAAATTGTATCATTACTATAGACTGATTTAGTGTGTCTTATGACAAATTACTTAGATACAGAATTCAATGAATATTTATACCACTGATAAATGCAACTCCTTGTTGGTAATCTTCAAATTGAGCATTACAGGTAAGAAGATTTTTTTTAACTGTCTGTGACATGTTATAAAAACTATTGGCTGAGTGGATAGCAATGGTTAAAAAATAGTGTATCTCATCAGATCATCAATAAAGAGGTGGAAACTCCATATAAATTCTTAACATGGCTATGCTATTAGTGTTGCATTCAATTCTAGTGGGATCGAAGAGTATCGCTAAAGGAAATTAAAATAGCCAAGAGAATGAAGCAGCTGCCTTACAAAGAGAGCCTAAAAATCCTGGGATCCTTCAAAAGTCAGGAGACAGAAGGGCAAGGAAGGATATGACTGAGTTCACAGTCACAAAGGGTTGCTGTGTTGAATGCAGAGTGGATAGACCAAGTGCCACCATCCTGCAACTGAAAGACACCTGATGAAGATTTATTTCAAACAGACAAAATATAGTAACAGGTAGAAAATATATTTCTATCTTTTTTCTTCCATCCAGCCATCCAGCCATTTCTAATTACTGCTTTTTTTCATGGTGGCTAGTGGGTTGATGGAATTTTCCAGCATAGAAGCTTGTGGAAGCAGAGAATATTGTCAGGTTCAGAAAAGAATCAGGCCAATTAGTGCAATGATTAAATAAAAGGGAATATGCAGGACATATCTTATAGGTTTGTGTTCTCAGCCTCACTAGCTGCTCCTGTGGCTCTAGTCAGAGCAGGACAATTGGTCAGGCTGAGCTGACCCGTTTCTAAAACTCTTAAAAGCACTATTCTATTGAAGTTGCTCATTTGTATGTTTGTTAAAGAGTTTCCTCTTCTAATTCTCAATTAGTCATGGAATTTACCTTCCTATATTTTTATCCTAGTTCTTAAGGGAATTGGACTCCAGTTACACTGAAACCTCCAGACTAAACTGTAATATCCCTGTGAATGCTTAAATTCATAAAAATATTATTAAAAATATTATAATTTTGGAATATTCCAACATACACACTTTGGATTACTCACAGAAGTGGTATGGTAAATTTAATACTCTATTCAAGTAAAATATGTAACTTGTGCTTCTCCAAGAAAAAGCATAGCTACATGGGTGTTACCACGGTGTTCTCTGGGATAAATGATGAAGGCAAAATGCACTAGTTTGGTACAGAGTCTTTTCACAAGGTTATCACGGATTTTCATAGGCACCTCCTCTCTGCAAACCTGGCTTTTCAAATATAGAGTAGCATGTACATTGAGAATGATTTTCCAGAGGTTGAACTAAGAGATTTAAATTGCAGGCTTCCAGTTAATCTTGATCAGCACTATTTAAAACAGCCTGAAAGCTAATCTGCCCCAGACGTTATAACCTCACGGTTAATGAGGCTTGTTTTGAATCTGATGAGAATTTTATCTTCAGGGCCAGCCTAAGTTCAGCAAATCATGGTAAAAACCTATTTTAAACAGCACACTTACAGGACCTTTGCCCTGTCTCCTTTAATCAAGCTTTGCAGACTGAAGCAGTTTCAATATGGTCTAGCATTGTTTTTTGGGTTATTGTTTTGGCAATTGTCCATATTTCTTTAGCAATTTGGAACGTAATATAACAATCCCACACCCAGAATAGTCTTTAAGGTTTCTTACATATGAACCACAGCAAAAATTCAAAGCATGTGGAAGAAAAGAGGACTGGGTGTCATGGTCAAAGTAAGGATGTTGCAGAGAAAAGAAAGATAATTTTCACTCCAAATCTTGTGTGTTACAAGAGAGACGTTAAGTTATGGGAGGCTTCATCCTCAAATTCCATGTATCATTTCTGTCAGCAGAACACAGTAATGGGAACTGTTCACATCCAATTCTCCAGGTCACAAAGCAGGGAATATTCTTTATATTTTTCTTGTGATATAAATTACCTACACTGGTGTTTGCATGACTCACAGGAAATCACACGGAAATGTGCTGACCACCCTGCCTCTTGGCATCTAAGATTTCCTTTGGATATGTTCAGAGCATCTCAACATAATTTGCTTCTTCAGCTGTCAATTGGTTTCCTAAACTGCTGTATATATATATTCTTATTCATATGCCAGAGAAAGAAGGTACTATTTATATACAGCATATAAAGCTGGTGGATTCCTCTAGACTGTAAAGAGACTCTTTTCTACTCTGCAAATATCGGTGTGTGATAGGTAGGCCAGCAGTTCAGATACTTCACATTATAAATCATTACCTTCAAAGTCACAGTACCTGGACAACTCAAAATTTAATAACTTGATCAATTTTAGAAATAATCTTGGCTGAAATTCTCCCTGCAACATGTTGAGAATGTTTCAGCACTCCAGAAACAGAGCAGTATTTTCCAACAGTTTAGGGACTGTTTACTAACACTTAAAGCTGTTTCTTTAAGAAACAATGCCATCTCTTGAACACCCAGCATGTGGAAAAACCTGAGCCTTTTGCCTTCTGCATGAGAAGAGCCATGTGTGTTCTTTCAAAAACTACTGGTTTTCACGAAGGAGAAATGTGAAGAATTTTGCAGCTTGATTATCCACGGCTTCTCGCTTGTCTCAAAATCCATTTTTTTCTTAGAGCTTCTCTGTGTCACAAAATTGGGAGACTTCATGGAGCAATTACACTTTCCATTTGGCAGTCAGTCATTGACAGAAGAATAGTCTATCCACCTGGAAATATTTCCAAAGATTTCATAGGTAATAACAGGAAAAATTACAGCAACATTGAAGTTATGTCAAAATTGTTAACTGAAGTACTTCAAATGTCCTAAAACAGATCCAATACTCTTCCTTTACTTGCATGGGGAAATGCACACAGACACATGGGGTAGGTGACATAAAAGATAGAATCTGGTTTGGAAGGAACCTTTACAGTCATCCACTTCCAACTAGCCCTGCCATGGGCAGGGACACCTTCCACTGGACCAGGTTGCTCAGAGCTTTGTCCAGCCTGGCTGTGAACACTTCCAGGGATGGGGGAATCTACAGCTTCTCTGGTCAAATACAGACAATGTGTTTGATTAATTAAAAACACTTAGTTAACACAAAACTCCACCAAGGTCTCTGCCTAAAGATGAACTGTGAGGTGTGAAAATTACTTAATAGTATGTATTAGGTTGTAAGGTAGTACTTGAAAAGTTGCTTTCTTGGAGCTTTTATTGCATAGGATGAAGTACAGTAGGATTTCCACTAAGGCTATTGTGACATTTTAACAGTATGTGACAAGCCCAAGTAAGCTTAATACAATGTTCTAAGAAGCTAATACTCCTTTTCTTCTCTGTTTGCTGTTTAACTTCCTGGTATCGAAAAAATGGGACTGTTGCTTCGCAGACTTCCCTTCATCGGGCACAGACAGAATTTCTTTTGCATGTATCAAAGTAGCTGCCTATGCTGCCTCTCATGATCTTATTGAATGGAATGATGCACCAGTTGTACAAGAGAAGCAAAAATATGCCTTATTAATATCAAACAGTGGTTTAACAAGATTTGACAGCAAAGATTTGAAGGCAAGGTACACTTGAGTATTTACTGCATAGAGGGTAAAGTCCGATAAAACTGCCAGGAAGATCCTCCCATTGAGTCACAAGGTTCAGACAGATTTCCCCTTGCTTTCTAAACTTCTCAGACAGGAGTTTGGGTACAGATGCATCCAGTCCTAGTCCCAAACTTGGTCAACAATTTTATCTATAGGATTATAGATGTGTACATAAAATCCTTTGTATCGCCTAGGTATGATCTCAGAGTTTAGCATGCTCTCAGTCTGAGGATTTGTTATGGCAAGGAGCCTCTTCGCCTCAAGTAGTGACTTGGGATGTGCCCCTACTGAAGGGAGATCTTGGTGCGCAGCCTGCTGACGTGCAGGAGAGCTCAACAGGCCCTGGGCTGTCTCCTGCTTATAAAGTAAGGTCATACTCATATTTGCCTACCAGCAAGGCATTCAGGTCAGCATTCCAGACAGCCCTTGGCTGTGATGTTGCCATCCATCCCCCAAAACCCAGCGTAAGCTAGAAGTAACAATCGCAAGCCCCACAAGTGGTTATGGCAGATGAGATGGTGGGAGGAAGCAAAACGGGTATGCCCAGAAATATATTTACCTCTTTGAGTCTAAAGCCAATGATTGCCTTGCGGGAGAAGAAATTTCCTTTTTTTCTGTGACATCAACTGTATGTATCTAAACGTCATGAATTACTGACATGGTTTATTCTGGCAGCAACTTAAAAGCATACATTCAGTTTATCAAAAAAACATATCTGCCTTGAAAGCAAAGTTTTGCTATCCTCAAGGACCATTTGAGAAACTTATTCAATAGTTATGACAGGTATTTGACATAGATGAATGTGTCATAATATGTCTTATGTACTCGTAATGTCTACAGTAGAACCATGCTGTTAGCATGCCTTTGCATAATTAAACAGTAGCATCACTAAGATCTGAAAATGTTGTAGACAGCAGTTATATTAATGTATAACCTGCACATTAATTATTTAATGTTTATATGTGAAAAATCTATCACTATTATCACTTTTATACTACTCTAATGTTTTATTATATTCCCAGAGAAAAGACTTAAATGAATTTGGAACAAGACTGGACTCCCAGCCTTCCATATCAGTGAAGCTTTTAGCCCCCAAACTCCTCAAACAAAAAATGTTAAATGTTTTCTTCAGTTATTGTATCTAAGCTAAATAAGAATTAATTTTGTAAAACAGTTCTATTGTCATTTATAGGCACATAATTAATAGATATTTTTATACAGGTGTAATTCAGAAAGCATTTAATTGTGTTTAACACAACAAAAAGCCTATTACAACTTCTTTGACTCTTTTTGTGATGCAATTAATTTAAAATATCACTGCATTTATGCTTTCTATAGAAACTAAATTTATACATTCTATTCAGAAGAATCAAAATAGAGGGCCTTTTATGTACAGCTTACAGTAGAAATGTCCTGAGGGAAATATAATGCATTGCTGTTTTTCCACTAGATATTACTTTAGTTTTGTAAAATATTTATGCTGTCATGTCTTCATTTTGAATTTTCTCTTAACTGGAATCTGAAGCCTTATCTTAGATCTGGATGCAGCACGTAAGTTGAAAATTACGTGTTGGGGGTGGTGTGGGTGTCTGTCTAATGTCTAAACCCCCAAGATTTACTATGGTAACGAAGTAGCAAGCCAGGCAAATTCTACCTTCTGTGTCCTTTGCATGAAGGGAAGGAAGGACATCAGACCCTTGTGGTCTGAGCAGATTACTCATTAAACTTGACAGAAGTAAAGATGTCAGACCAACCAAGAATGACTTTGCTACAGGGAACTTAAAATTTTACAGAACCAATTTCTCATTCCCATCCCAGGTGATCCAGTGCAGGTTTTGCTGCCCCAGTGCAGTTTCAGGTGGCTCTGCTTTCTGTCTTACCAAGAATGAAACTGAGTGTTGCATGTCAGCTCTCATGTTCCAGACCCTCGCCTTATAAAGTGTTTCTTGAATTATTTTCAAAAATGGTTTCAAAAATCAATAACCCTGCATATCCCACTGGTTTCCTTATATCTTTGCTACTGAGATCTCACAGGTCAGAGGAAACCTTGATATCTAAAAGGAGCTGTAGAGAACAATAATAGAAACAGTTAGTGGTCCTCAAAATCTCTTTATGAGGACAGATTATGCTTAGGCTAACATATGCCTGAGCCAAGATGGATAATATTTGTGATATTCTAAAGATGGAAGATCCAGGATGAACAGGAGTTGTTACATAAAGGCACAGGAAAGAGAATAAACAAGCTGCTTAAATAGACCAGGGAAAAGTTAAAATTCTCATGATTTTGAAATGAACACTTGATGTTATGCCTACCCAAAACTTACTGCAGAATTATAGCAACTGAAACATGGATCATTTGGATGGTGTCAGAAACATCTGTTTGGAGTTTTTGTAGTCCAAAGAGTCCCTTCACATGCAGTGAGTTGAATATCATCATCACGAGCAGTCTGTGCACTGATACTACATCCACACTGCATCTTAAAATCATCAATATTTACTATTTCAATAAATATATATTTTTAATTAGAATTATGACTGCATATTTTAATTCTTAGATGGCTTGGGCATTTTAAAATAATATATACTTATTACTAACAGTAAAAGCAGTCTAAAAGTACTGTGGCTGATATAACAATAAAAGCCAGAAATAGTGCAAATTTCTCTAGTGACTTTCAGCACAGGATTCCAAGGTACTTATAAGGTACTAATATTCATAAACATACTACTAAGAAAGCACAGAAGATATGCTGGGCCAGCAACACTGCTAAAATTTTTCAGGATAGGAAGTAATTAATAACTTCTTTAATTGAAACCACAGAAAACATTTGGGAGAGAGAATATAATTAGCTAGCTTGGAATTTAGCCAGTGAGCTAGCATTGGTACACCCTTGCTGTTATGAACAGTGTCATGGGATTGTCTATAACCTCACTCCAGTTTCATTTCTCATGGAAAGACAAAATTCAGTGTCCTCTTCTGACTTCTAGGAAAATGCTGGGGGACTTTAAATTCAGGTCAAGCCAGAAAAGTGTGGTACTTGCTACTGTGGTAGCAAGACAGTTCCTAAGACATGCTTATTAATGTCTAAACGACAAAAAGCAATGAATCAAGTAGACGGAAACTTGCCAGATGCATTAATTGTTTTGTCTCTGTTTCAGTTTAGTATCTGTCAACACCTGTAATTGTCTCTTTGGGAACCTGCTCAAGTCAGAAAGACTTTGTTTTACTTTTCTTGAGGTCTTAATGCACACCAAGACACTAAATTTTGGATTGGACTCGATGATCTTGAAGGTCTCTTCCAACATACACATTCTGTGATTCTGTGAAATACAAGGAATCATTGTGATCAATTCTTTCTATGTATAGTTTAGAGCCTTCTGTCACTGTCTTGATGAACATTTTTGATACTGTAGGTGCCTCAGAAATACTGACTTGCACATCGTCTTCTAGCATTAGACCTTGCATTGTTTGCCTGACAGCTGAGTTTTTAATTTAACAATTTGAATATGAATGCTTTTGCTTTTCAGAAGACCAGAATGTGAAGTGTTTGGCTGGCTGTGAAAGGCACATCTTTTCCCAAACTGGTGGGACAGATGTTTTCACAGGTTGTCATATTTTGCATTTTTTGCTTCTCTGTCAGTAATGTCGTGATCTCTGATCCCATCCATATGGATGGTGGAGAAGCTTGTTCCCAATACCTATGGCAAATCCCATGCATGCCATCAAAATTAGTATAAAAAACAAGAACTCCAGATTCTCACACCAAGTTTTAAACTAAGAAATCAGGCAAAAAACTCTGTTTATGGATAAGTCTTTGCTTTTTGTGAGGGAGAAAGAAATATTACAAATGTGCTGAGGGATCCTCCATGTCAGTGCATGTTCTCAGTGCAAAGAAGTGTAAAAATCAGGAGCTGAAATCTTGTACAGATGCCTGGCATACGCTTTCATCTTGCTTATTGGAGGTGGGCATGGGAAATGGTCATATTACGTCTTAGTAAACAGCAAAATTTTGACTGAAGTCAGTTCCCATTATCTTCTGAGAATGGGAAATGATAAAAACACATGAATTTTTGCATTTCAGTCCCTTTCTTGTTTGTTATTTGACACATCCTATCTGAGATGGGAGACAATTTTTTTTCCAGTATTGCTTCCCTACTCACTGAAGGTAACAGAGCAGATTGATGGAAACAGCATATTGAAGAAAGTCAGTTGTCACTTGCTGTTCTGTTCTCACTTCCCACTAAATGTACTGGATGGCCACAGCAGGGAGGGAGGGAGTGATGGAATGAGGAGAGTAGTTCTCTGGACCTTCAAGGCCAGGACAGCAGGCTGGGAATAGCATGAGCACTCCATTGAGGTAGATATTGATGGATATTTACATAAATGGATGTTTATTTACATAGCTAGGCACATGTAGGTGGACAGCTATTTAGTCTCTTTGCTAGATGGAGAGATGTATATACGTATGGATGGATATCTACTATGCAATTTCTAGTAATGATGCATACAAAACATATCTCTTTTATAGTAGTTTCTCTTGGTTTTTAAGTTTTTTTTTGTTTGTTTTTATTGGTAGAGAATTCTGGCTATGGGAATAGAAATTATTGCTTTTTCTGGTATTGAAAGGACTTGACAGAGTATTTGATCCAACAGAGAGGTCTAGAGGAATCTGTAACATTCATCTTAACTTTTTGTGTAAGACTTCTCTAAGAGAATGAAGAGCACCATTTCTGTATTAGTTTCTCTTTAACTGAATCTATCTCACCACAGTGGACAGCAATTCCATTTTCAGTTCTCTGTAATAATAGCGGTGCCTGAAGCACATTTCTGTGGATGAATTCCTGGATGTGAACGAACTCTTGTTCATAAGAAAGTCAGAACTCCTATCAATTTCCATAAATCAGTTTTGTTACTCAGAGAGGTAAAAGTAAATTTGTAAGCTCAAAACGTTTCCACTTCTCAGTTTCTCTTCCTAGACTCCTCACCTTGTGCTTTTTTCTGAGGTAGCATAGGACAGACTTACAATACAATCTATGCATGTATGGCTGCTCCAGAAATATGATTCTCAGCTAGCACAGGTAGAGTAGTTGACAATATCTTTATCAGTTTTGGTAATATAATTCTTTTTTTGCTCTGGTTGAGAGTTGCTTAATGGTTTTGTTATAAAGATTAGACTTACTCATATTCTCTTTAAGTGGTAAAGGAGACGGATATGAGTACAGAGGAGAATTCAATGCTGCTGTACATAATGAAAATTTGTGTATGTAAGGGCTAAAGGTTTGCAATCATAGCATAATTTTTAAGAGTAAATAGAATACTTGTGTGAATCAGTGTAGTTCTACGTAAATTCCAAACCACGGGTAGAAATGGCTAAGATGGAGCAGACTGCTAGAGAGTAAAAGTTCCTCCAGTGGTCCCTGGAGGTAGGATATGTGTATGTTTTTGTCAGTCCTGACTCTAGAACATCTAAACACCAGTTTCAGAAAGTAAAATGTTCAGAGTGTTCCTAGAAAGACCACTCATTTCCTTGTACAGTGTACTTCAAATAGTTTATGTGATGAAAGCCTTCACTTATATAATGCTGGTTGTCTTTAATCAGAAAGATTTGTCTTACAGAGACTCTCAAGGTCCAAAGTGAATGAAACTTTAACTAGCGCTGTTAAGGAATGCACAGTGAAATTCTGAACAAGTCAAACCCTTTGTCTACCTTTGCATTTTTACCGGATTGCCCTGACTTAAACAGCACCTAGCTCCACCTGTTCATCAGCATAATCTCTGCAGACCATCCTACCCCCAAAATAATATAAAAAGAGTAATCCCTCACAACAAGGATGTTAGTGGATTTCTGTTGCAGTGGTAACTGTTTTAATTAGAAATAAAAGGTTTTATCTTCTTAAAGAAGATATTTTACAGTAAAATGTCTTGTAAATATTGATCTAAAACCATCAGCAGGATAACTCTACTGAAGTCAGTGAAGTTATATTCTGTATGAATTTGACCTCAGTGCTTGGAAAAATCCTTAATTTACCACTAAAATAAATTTAGCAAAGGACTACATTTTGCATCACACATGATTTTTCCAAGAGATTGTAACAGCTATTCATTTTCAGCCCTTAAGGGGGTCTTCAGCCTGTTAACATAGTTTTCGGCATATATATACTGACAGTATACGTGCAGTTAATTTAATTTGCATTGGACTACACTATTGTTTCTTCAGGACTCTCTGAAATTGTTGCAAGGTTTCAAACTGTAACATTGCCCATATCAGTAGTTGTTTCCGTGCCCTGTTTCTGAACATGAAATCAGCCTCCAGTCTCATCTGACAGGAAATGAGATTATTGCTTCTTATAATTTCTTTTGAATCCCCCCAAAAGAATCTAAAATTTTAGGAAGTTAGCTTGTAGGCAAATCCAAATATATTTCAAATATTTATATCAAAGAAATAAACTGTGGTAAATGGTAGTCATTTTACAAAACACACTATGTAGAGGCAAAATAATACTTGCATATAATTCTCAGGTACAATATTAAGAACAAGGAATAATCCATCCATTAAATGTTTCAAGCTTCAAGCAAATATGTACAAAAGGCCCCAAATTTGATGCCAGTCAAATCTAAAAAATAAATGAATGGATTTTTAACGACCCACTGTGTATATACAGACAGACACACAGACGCACACAGACACACAGACACACACACACACAAAAAGTGTTACTCCCTCCTAACAGGAGGTGTCTGGTCCTTTCTTTGTGAGTACAATAATGATTCCATGAAATTGTGTAACACTGCATAACATTGAAGATTTGTGCCAGTATAAAAAAAGCTTAGTATGCATCACTGGACCTTCTACTAGTTATGATTCTTTTGTTGGACACAAGTACAGGACAAGCTTCAGTCTCCTGCTATTTCTTTCCCCCAAGGTTATTGCAGGAGGAGAGGTTGTGCTCACAGACATACAGTGGAGCTCCACTGCATCCTCCAGGCACGGCAATAACCAATCAGGACAGTGCTCCAGCCCCTCAAACATCAGATTTATCTGCAAATAAAAAGGAAAAAAAACCCCTAGTGTTTCAGATTGTCTCTGAGGACTTGTTCTGCAGCTGAAACTTAGGCCTGAAGCCTCTTTGTGGGTCAATTTTAGTCCACATTTTACTCTCCACATTTTACTAGTCCACACTGTCTTTGTGGGTCAGTTCTGGTCCACATTTTATTCTCTACAACTTGGCAAAAAATACTTTTTCATTTACCATCCTCATTGTTGGGACTTCTCATCTGTATCAGAGGGATGAAATAGTAAAAATGAATTAATGCTCACAATTTTGAAAACATTAAATGAACAATGTTGGAATTAGAAACTGATATGAAGAGCAAAAGAGTCAATTGTGAGTTACAGTGTAGCAAAGCTGAATTTAGGAATCTTGCCGACTGTGCCAATTTGTTGCAAATGGACGATTCAAACTGCTTAAAGAACCACTGTCAAAGGTACCAGCAGAAGTGGTTTTATTGAAATATGATGGTGTAAAAGTGTGGCTTAACGAAGTTGAATATCAAGATTCACTCTATTCCTGTACTGCTCAAAAGATATAACAATTCAAAAGTACCAAGACAAAATCAGTGTTACCAAGACAAAGTCTTAGAGGACTATGTTTTGGGCTTATGTACAATATCAGTCACTTACCAAAAAAGCTGTAATTGTTAAGAAGTCTCTCTGCCTTGATGAGAAATCTTGAGAAAAATCCCATTTCAATGGAGTCCCCACCATGCTGCCAGCTGCTTAGTAGGGAGAGCTCAAAGAAGGCTCCCTTAGTCAGTCATATTTATGGAAAAAAGGGCTTGGCATGAGGTCAAGTCACATGTGATGGATAAGGTGTGCATGAGAATCCTTGTACCCACATTTTTCTTTGTTTCTTGATGAATGAGAACTGAAAATGGTGTGTGCTGTTCATGGCTTAACTGTGTGTTCAGTGCTGCATGCCTGTATGCACTGATGCTGATTTTGTTGCTTAGCTCCTCTGTGGAATTCAGAGAAGAAATTAGAACTAGAGGAGTCTTTGGCTCACAGGTCTCTGGCCTTCACCTCTTTTGGAGCCTATATCAAACTACCCCTAGTTCGAATAAGGAGCAAAATACATCCATCATGTCTTCTGCAGGGGATCCTCTTAAAATGCAGGAAGACCCTAGCCAGAGCACAATACTCATAAATAAATCTTGCTGCAAAGGAGTTATCAGTTTATTTACAAATATTTGTTTAACCTTTTGTGACTTTTCTCAAAGACAAGCTCTCTAGTTTCTTAAAACTATTCCAAGAACTTCATATTGAGGAAAGCTTATTTTGCAGTATAACCTGTCAGATGAAAACTTTGTTTATTTTTATTCTTGTTCTCTTTAAATCTTTTGGGGCTCATCACCTCTGTCCTTTCAGGAAATGTCTCTCTATAAAGTGTTATTATTTTTTGAAATTTGCAGCCCATACCTTTGATATAGTGAATTGTAGAAAAGCTCAGCTTTGATTAGGTCTGTGAGGAGTTTAGCCACACTCAACCCCTAAACTAACCACCTCAAGTAAAAAATTCTAAGAACTTCCCCAGAAAACATGCAGGACAAGCTGAAGGCCTTCAATTTTTCTCAGGACACTGGTATTTGAAACTGAATTTAAGCAAAAATATTCAAAGCATTCTCCTTCTGTACCTTCTAGTCCTATCATAACAGAGAGAATTTCCTGCCTGCCTGAGTCACTTATCATTACTCTTGTTGCCTTTGCTGTGCAATTTGAAAGACAATGTTCTATTGTACAGTAATTACAAACACTGAACCCACAAAATGCTGCAGTGGTTGTGTTGTATACACTTGTTTTTCATCCTGTTATATGCATGATGTCCCACTGTTTTGAAAAAGATAAAAAGAGATCAAATAGATATTTCCTCTAAACTATCCCTTATCCCTGAGGCACTAGAAGAGGTATTGGATTGTGTGGAACACTATCATCAGCCTTTATATCATCTTTTGACAGTATACTGAGAAAGAAAAACCTTTTTACCCTTTGTGTGTGGTCCTGAAAAGAGTGCTAAATGGGTTGTCATGGAAGTTGTTTGAAATTTCACACCCAACATTTTCTCCATGCTTTTTTAATTTTGTTATTTTAGCAAGTAAGCGGCTCACATAATGTGTTGTACAAGCAATGATGACCTAATCATAGAATCACAGAAAGATTTAAGCTAGAATAGGCCTTAAATATCATGCCATGAGCAAGGACATCTTCCATTCGACCATGCTGCCCCATTCAACGCTAGCTTGTACACTGCCAGGGATGGGGCATCCACAGCTTCTCTGGGAAACCTGTTCCAATGCGTCCCCACTCTCACAGTAGGGGATTTCTTTCTAGTTACTAATCTGAACCTTCCCTCTTTCTGTTTAAAGCCAATCCCCCTCATCCTGTGACTACATGGTCTTGTAAAATGTCTCTCTTCAGCTTTCTTGTGGGCTCCCTTCAGGTACTGGAAGATGGCAGTAAAGTCACCCTTCTCCAGATGACTTCAACCTTCTCCTCTCCAGGGTGAACAATCACAATTCTCTAAGCCTTTTCTGGTAGGGGATGTGATCCATCCATCTAATCATTTAATACTCTGGAGTTTGTAGGCACCTTTCAAATCTTTAAATGTCAGTCTAGACAGTAACTTTTCACAAGAAAGAACATGTTATCATTTTCCTTATTCCCATTTTACATTGCCTCTGAAATGTGCTCTGAACAACAGTAAGAAAGGAGCTGACCTTTGTATGGCCAAGTTTATAACTATCTGGATCAATGTTATTAGATGTTAGGTTCCCCATTGCATTCTGATATACAATACAGACTTTGTATATAACCTTAACTAACTTGTTACAAGTTCTTGAAGATATATAGAACAAATGAGTTTTCAGGAGCAAATTTTCTCATCCTATTTTTGATCTTATATGGGGTCGTCATTATGTTCACATTGTCCCAGGTTAAAAAAAATTATGAACAGTGGTGTAGGCAATACAGCAGAGTGGAAAGTTGAAATACAACCACTAAAGACTACTCCTCCTATGAAATAATTAATGCTTTCCACATAAGTGAAATGAACAAATGACCCTCCCCACAAAAAAAGATTCCTGAAAAATGGCTCAAAAAATGAAATGCAGCAATGAAGTAGATTTTGCTGCAGGGATTCTGGTTAACACTTCTCAGATGAAATGACCAGATATACTATAGAATGGTTGAAAATGAATTATGCAGACTTAAAAATGCTGAACATCTGTGCAGATCCATGTTTTGGAATGTTTTGAGGAGACATTATAGAAAGACCTTAGCATTGAATGCTTGAAGATGCAAATATATTCAAATCCAACACAGTTAGTCATTTACTCTTTGTCTAGTTAATTGGAAGAAACATGGTTTTATTTTTGAATCTGTCCTGTTTTAATCCTAAGGAAAATTTGTGATTAAGAGGTGAAGCTGGCACAAGCATGAGTTTGGAATTTAGAAAAACCAGTGTGAGTCCAAACTGAGGTATACCAGCAGAACTGGATGGGAGCTGGAAAGAATAGAAAAAAATTTCCAAATTTATTTGCCTGTCCATTTTTAAATACTATATTTTCATCTGTAGAACATTTACTGATACATGTATATATATATATACACACATATATAATATAGGCACGTCTTAAAAATACATATATTTTCTTTTTTCCTTCTCATTCAAAACAGAAGTTTGCCAAAGAAGACCTGTCTGAGACACAAACTAAGCGTTGCTTATTACAGAAAGGGAATGATTACCATGATATTACATCCTTATAGGAAGTCTTAACTCAGCCAGCCAGGCCAGAAGGCAGAATTGCAAGACGGGGATCTTGTCCTTTGCTGCTGGGTAAGGCTGGGTTATCGATTCCCTCCATATATTCCTAATAAAACATGTCTCGACTCTTCACATGCTGGAGTAAATTAAACTGTAACATTTGACTCTCCCTTGAGATGAAAGCTCAATAGGTACTACCGCAGGTATTTCATTCTGAAGGAATTGAGAAAAGCCTGAACAACCCCGACTTTTCTGAGACTTGATTCTTACTGCTTATTGCACAGACGTGGCTTACCTTTTACTAGCAAAATAAATAAGTAAAGCCACACAGTTATAGAAAATACTCCCTGAAGGGCAGAACTGTGTATGCAAGTCAGTTGCGCGGATGAGGATTGCAAATTGCCTCTGTTGGAATGGGAGTTGCCTCTGTGTCAGCTTCAGAAGCCAATATAGAAATAACACTTGGTGTTAGTGAAAAGGAGTACCTTTCCTCAAGCAGTTTTCAGAGCTTGAGAAGCCACGCCTAACAAAATCTCCCACCAGCCTTGTGAGGCAAGTACATAGCAATATTAAATGCATTTTCAGTACTAATTTGAACTCTGTGGTTTTGTTCCTATAATTTGTGATTTTTCTCTTCATCTCACACTGGAAAGATAAATCAACATTTTAAAATTGTCTGCAAGAAAGGTTACAAGAAAAAGTTATTCTGAAAATGCTGGGAAGACCTTTGTGATACATTTAATTGCCTGCTTTCTTTTTATCTATCTTTACAAAATACAATTAGATAAAATACATGCAATCAAAGTGACTGAATTAAAATACCTTTTTTGAAAGAAATATTGTTCTTGTGAGGTTGAAACAAAATATATTGCCTTTGAAAAAATATTTCCTTCTTCCAAATATACAGATGTAAAAAGTTCTGATGAACATTTTTATTTTAAATTGCCATATATGTATATATAATCCACACCTGTACTTATACTTACAGCTATACTTTAACTATATGGTCTATATCTATTTGGAAATATGTGTATTTGACATGCTTTTGAATTTAGGTGATGTCATTTGGGGAAAACAGGCTCAGCCAGTAAAACTTTACCAAGCACAGTTGTCATACCCTTCTCTCACCCCTCTTCAACTGAACTTCTGAGCTGTAGCAGGCACTGAAAAAAGTAGGGGTTAAAGGGCAAAACACCAACGTGCACTTCAACCCAACATTTTACCTTGCTCTATGGTTTTTACCACAGGTTAAATCCTGAAGGCTAGTTAAAGTAATTCATATTTATCAGATATCCTTCGTGGCAAAAGCTTCCTTTGAAGTCTCTCTCCATTGTCTATGGATCTAATCTAGTTCAGCTGTTTTGTGTAGTTCTTTTTTGTGAATGTCCTAGTCTTTCACCATTATTTAATAGCTAGGCAGTGCCACGGATATTAAAGCTCTCTTTGCTTGTTTGTGTGGCAAGTGTGATCCCGAGATATTTAAGAGCACAGTATGAGAAAAGAGAGCAGTTGTCACAATTTCCCTAGGAAATGTTAGATTGTTCTCTTTAAGGACAGCACTTACAAAACAGTGCTTGCCAGGCAACTGTGGAAAGGTAATCAAACTTTTCAGTGTTTTGTGCTTTTTAGATCTATTTCTCATATCAACTGTTTTTTTATTGCCGGAGATCTGATTTTTTTCCAGCTGTCATTCATCTAATTCACAGCAGTGGCCACCCAAATTGCTGTATTCAATATGAGAGCCAAATTACTTTACCTGTTGACATTCTGCTTTTGTCTTCATTGTAAATATCATTCAACCCTAAGAATATTGCCTCTGCTGGTGCAGAAGTGAGTAGGAATGCCAACAGAAATTAAATGACATTTTATCACTTTTGAGATAGCATATGATTTGTTTTAAGAGATGATTGCATTTTCTACACGTATTTCATCAACTGGCATCTCTATTGCTTCCTGATCCAGCTTCCCCTGAAGCCAGTGGTAATTTTTCAGAGACTTCACACAGAGCTGGATTAGGCTCAATATGATTGATAGAAAGATATTAATCAAACACAATAAATTTAACAATTAGGTTGGCAGGCTTATTGCCTCAGTGGATCTCAGATGTTTAAGGAGATAATAAATACCTGATAGATGACAGTATTGATCTCCTATTCTAGAACCCTGTTCCTGGCAATGTGCATTTGATCCAGAAGGTGCCATGTTCAGCACCCTGCCTGTTGAGTAGGAGTATAGCTGTTTACTTCCAGACTCTTTGCATATGTAACCCACGGAGAAAAGAGGTTGGCTGTTTCTTTCTTACTGTAGTTCTCACAGTCACCATTTTTTTAAAGATCAGGAAATAGCCAGAGAAATCAAATGAGGTGAGATGCACAGAGTGAACAGATTGCATACAAAGAGGAATTGTCTTTCAGTCACTTGTAAATTCTGTGTGTTCTGGATATGACACTCATCAGCCCTTGCCCTCTTCCATATGGAATCATTTACTCTCACTTTTCTCATGACAATGACAAGAGAGTTACCAGGTAATGAATCACCAAACTTTTGTTTCATTAGTGACAAGAACTTTTAAAAGCTCACTTTATCTCTTAGATAGCTGATGGACTAGGACAACGTGGCCATAGCTTCTTAAAATCACATTGTAAAAAAAATCCCCACTGCATATTTATTGATGATACTTTGGAAATAACTTGAAAGCAGGTTTGCATAAAACTTGGTGCATGAATGCTTGCAAAAAGTAATCACCCAAAACATTCAAAGAGTAGTTCATGAATTCATGTGGCCATTGAAACAAACAGTGACTGAAAAAAAATATTTTTGGTGTTAGCTCAGCTCTTGCCTGAATTTCAGAGATGGCTTGTGAAGAAAAATGTTAAAAGAAATAATCTAAATAGAAAATTTCCTTTTAATAGACACACCTTTGAAAGGCTACTTTTCAGTGAAGTTTAAATATATTCAGACTTAAAAATACAGTTCTGATGATAGTGTTGTGTTTTTAATGGTCTCTCATAAAAGTGCTGGTGAAATGTGCTGCATAACTTTTTTCCCCTTTTTTCAAAGTGGAAGTGGATTATTCCACTTATTTCAACAACAGTAGGAAGTTGCCTGGTATTCTGCATGAATAAAAATGATGGGTTTCGTTTTCTTTTAGGATGAAGAAGACCATTTGCCAGGAACTGGGAACCTTTCAATCCAGAATATTACTTGTTTCAACTCTTGCACAACTGAATACCTTCAAAACTTAAATGCTTTATCACACAGGATAAAAATCCATGGCCAAAACTCACAGCCAGACAAGAGAGAAGAAAAAGATCTGCAGAAATAACTCCAGAATGTCAAAACACTTATTTTGAAATTAAATGCTCAGCTTCTAGAAAATAGTTGGCCAGATAAAAAGTGAATTTATGGAAAAGCTGTTAGAGAACTCACTGATGGCCATTGGCAAGAAAAAAGACAATATTTTCCCATTAGTTTTAAAAATTCCTCTGAAATTTCAAATCACCTATTCAATTATCTGGTACCTTAATTCACTACAAATATTTACTTATTGTCCAAAGAACTCAAGTAATCAATAATTTATATGAAAATTTTGTTCGATGGAGCTAGAGTTTTAGCAACAGCTGTTTTTAAGACTGTCCTTACTCTATAACTCAGATAAGCATTTGTCTTGCCTGGTGAGGGTGTCAGATGTCATAAAGCTACCTTTATGACAAAAAGACCAAAATTATTTGATTTGAGAGATTTCATGCTTGGGTAGTTTTTCGGTTTTGGTGTTTGTTTGAGGTTTTTGTGTTTGATTTTTTGTTTTGTTTTGTTGTTTATCTGAACATGGACAGCACAAAAATCTTTAAACTTTCAGTGTTTAAAAATACATATTTTTGAAAAAGCAAGGCATTCACTTCAACAGAATTTGATTAATAATGAGTTCCTAGTTACATAAAGCCATCTCAAAATGATTAAAAATCAAATATCTCTATTTCAAAAAGACAGTATTTGAGGCATTTCTTTTACATAAAAATTTATTTCCAAATTTTTTAGAGAGTTTATTCCTGGAGAATAGAAGTCCACTGATCTTCTTTTTAAACCAGGTTCCCACTTTGGCTTTAGTCTGGTCTTATTAACTCATAAAAAATACACCATGGTGGTAAAATAAGTTATATGTCATCCCTAGAGAAAAAGAACCAGAAGGAATAAGGACACAGAGAGTAATAAACCTGTTATTTAGCCTTACAGAGCAAAAAAGAGGGCAAAATTCCCAGCAGATGTTAAAATCAGTGTGGCTAACCTCAGTCCAATTATTCTGTGCTGATTTACACCAGCTGGGGTTCAAGAGGTGAATGCCTAAGGTGCAGATGTGAACTACATAAGCTACTCCGACCTTTGAGGACACTTCTCGCTGCAAGTTAATAAAACGTTCCTGAGGCACCTTGATTATATTCATATTTATCTCTTGCCATTTACATGAATTGGGTTGTCATGACAGCTGTTCTTCACTTACCTAGCTAATAATAGTAGTTTCTGGAGCTTTTTGCAGTAGTCTTTTTCTCTCAATGTGTGCATATCCATTGTGACTTTTCAGTGCCTTTCAGATTTAACCAGCCTCAGAAACGCGTCTTCAAATCTGTGCTGCATACATCAAAGGTCATAGCTAAGCTGACACGTACAGATTTATGCATTATAATTCTTCTGCTTTTGCACTTACTGCACAGAATACTTGTGAAATATTGTATTGATTTTTATAATGTTAATGTGGTTATTTTCAGAATCTTTTTAGTTCCTCTTACCTTAGCTGACCAGTTAAGTGGCCAAATTGGAGACATCTTTCTCTTAGTTTATCCAATCAAAATATGCTTCTCTATTTAGCATATTTTAGAAATGCTTTCTGTGCTTTGATTTCTAACATACAGAATATCCTCTTAAGGGCAAGTGAGCCTTAAGACGTCATTGCTACTTGCACATTTCAAGGCCTTTCCCTTAGCAGTACAGCATTGTTATTCAAGTTTTTTCGTTTGCTTAACCATATCAATTTACTTGGTGTACTTTATTGTCTATAGACTTAGCTATATTAAAACTAGAAGGGTGATATTCACTATTATTGTATGAGTAGTTATTACAGTTTAAACCTGTCTGAAAATCACAGCAAAATCTTTTGAATCTTTTCTGAAGAAAAGGTATACTATTTCAAAAATAAACAGCTGCTGCAATTACATAAGGTAGAATTCGGTCTGCTTGGAGCACAAGCCAGTTACCAGCAGGAGTCAGGAATTGTTCCACTAGGAACAATTATCTTAACTATATGGGAGGTAACAGGGATTTTCATCCTGGAGCATTTTAAATTCTTTTGGTTTTGAAGGAAACAGTTACTTACCTAGAAATTGCAATCATTCCAAGGAACTTATCTGTCCAGAGCTATACAGCTATGGACTGTGTCCCGTGGTCATTGAAAAAATGATAAACCACTGGTGCTATTACATATACCACAAGAACTTGGAATAAACTCAATATCATAGGAAAAGACCTCCAGGCTATCTCACTGACTCTCTGGTTTCTCATTATGCAGCTTCTTTTTGCATTCAGTAGGGATATTGACTGCCTAGAACCAAGCTGTGATCTGGAATTCAGCCTTTGATTTATTTCTTGTCTTCCTATTGAAAAACATATATAGTTTATCCACAGTTCCCCCCCACCCCTCCCAACACTGAAAGATACCAAACAGCAACACACAGGTTGAGCCAGAGTCTAGGTCTGTACAGAGAGCCTTTTTCTTGTTCCTGTCCTTTGTGATTCTGGAAGTGTTGTGCTGGTCTTATTTCCCTTAAGATGGAGTTTTGGTGTGCATTAGTACTGAGTGGGGGACAGGGTCTGTTTGTACTACAAGACCTGTAACTATTAGTGTAAACTCATTTTCCGGCTGGTGGTGCAATACCTTTTGCATTTTCTGTAGTAATGTCTTTACCATGGCTCCTCTGCTTCCTTGGGGTTTTTTAGTGTACTTGTTCCAGCACAGCCCAAGCTTTACCTCCTGCACAACAGCTGCAGAGTCCCTGTGGTTTTGCTGTTGCAGCCTAACCTGCTCAGCTAATTTGACAATCCTGTAGCGTGGCTTCTCCTGTAATTGCCTTATGGAGCCTTTTAACAATGGTTGTGATACATTTCTTGCTGTTTGAAAAATGGAAGTGGTGGCAGTTACCACAGGTGAGCACAACAAATACTGGCACAGTTAAAAAGAATCAGTTTAGAGAGGGCTGTGGAACTGTGCATTAGGGCTGCACAATTTGACATTTTGCCCATAGCGATCTGTTTCAGAGATTTTCAATTATTTTCTTAGTGAATTTATGACTTTTGAAAGGCTTCATGCTGATGGCCATGGAGACGGAAATCCTTTACTCATAAGAAAAATAGTGGCAGTACCAGCTTTCTAACACTAATGTGCCTCAAGTGCAACTCTGTCCTAAAGAAGTGATTGCAGCCTGTACATTCTTTCCTGACTTTGCTAGGAGACTAGAGGGCATGCTGATAAGAGACAGATGAAGGTTTTAATTAGGTGAATATGTATTCAGTGTGGGTAAGATTTAGGTACTCTTAGCTGCATTCATACAGTAGGCTACAGCCATTATATGATAGGAATTTCTTGCCAATATAGACTTGAATTAAAAGTTAAACAGTAACTTACACCTGAAAGTGTGTACCCCTTATGTTTTGGAAAATCTCTTGTGAGTGTCCCAAGACAGTGGTGATGCTTGTGACTTCAAGAAAGAGTTGAGTCCTGCACTAAAGGGCTAGATGTAAAATCAGGAAGAGGTGAACAAAGGAGAAGTGTGACATATCAAACACCTATTACCTCTGTTTTAGCATTTCTATTAACAAGATTTCTGGGGTGAAAAATGCAGGAAATCTGTAAAGAACTTGAAGTTCACAGTTTGTCTGATTTATCTGGGTGTTATGACAACTTCAATAGTACATGGTATGGGGTACATTCTATGGAGAAAAAGGTTCAAATGTACATGGAGCAATAAGCAGAAATAGATAGTGTGTGTTTCTCTACATATATCTACATATATATTTATATATATAGATACACACACACACACACACATATGGATATAGCTTGCTTAGCTCATCCAAGAAGTTCCTATTCAAAAGTTCCTTTGAGAAATTTGTCACTCCTCAATGTGGATGCAGGGAGGTGCTTCTACTCCTGGTGGAACTAACAGCAGTGTTTCCTTTGTATCTTTTTCTCTGAATTTCCTGCCCACTTATATACCCACAGTACTGAACACCTGATCACCTTTAAATCTTTAAATAATGAGACTGCAGAAACAGTTACCAAGCACTGAAAGGAAAAATCTTTCTGTTCAATCTTGTCAAAGGAAGTTCCTGAAATTTTTAGCAGCAGACACTCCCTACCTGGCACTGTCTTCCAGGCAGATTCCAGTTAGATTGATGCCATTATTATGGTGGCTGAGAGGTCCTCAACTTACAACTCCTAGGTTACATGCAGCTTTTTCAAGATGTTCCCTGGAACTTCCAATTTTCTAACTGGAGTATACAGCCTAATTATTTGTCTTTCTCCATATAGATCCTGCAGGGTGAATTTTTAAGGTTTATGAAAATGAAATGAAATTAAATGAGAGTTAGTCCCTTTTGAAGCTATATGAATATTTTTTCTGTTGTGTGGTATAATACCATAAAAAAATCCCAACAATAACAAGTCCCTGTATGTATTAAGTTTTACCACTGTAAAAAATCTAAACAACAACAACTTAATAAAATAAAAAATACTAAATCTGAACCCAGTGTACACAATCAAAACCAGCTACAGTCAACAGTGGCACTGCTGGCCTTGACCCAAAGTGCTAGCTATATTTAAATAGCAATGTTTCAGATAATATCGCCATATACATGGATTTCAGTTTTGCTCTGACTGTATCCCTACCTGACATTTATGATGTGCTGATTCCATCCCTCCTTATCCCCCGGATGGGATGAAAAATACGTAATTGGAAAATGCTGACAGCAATTCTCTGAATAACCCCAATAGAAGCTGGGTGAGATGTAGCTGATTGCTTAAAGAACGTTTGCACAAACACATAATGAAGAAATTCCCTCTTAAACTTCTTTCCCCAAGGTGAGGCACCATGGTGCTAGAAGCTTTGTCTCCTCCTGGTCTGATCCTGGAGAGAGAAACCATGACATTTTTTCTCCCATGGCATTTTTCAGATGCAGGACTTAACCCCTAGGGCTGTAGACAACTGAGCATAATTTAGGGAGCCACGGACTTTTCTAAATTGCACTGAAGACTGAGGAAAAGCAAATATGATTTATAGCTACATTGGTTATTTTCCTTCTTTCCTCAGCCATGTTAAGATTATACTGGTTTCAGTTTAAGCATCTAAATTAGTTCTTATCCTTTATTCATGCAATTCATGATAAGCATAAAAGGTGATGCCTTCATGAGGTCCTTTTGGCCTTATAAATCTCCACAAGAAAGATAAAACTGTGTTATGTAAGTTTTATGATATTACCAACTCATTTCTCAAAAATGCAGCTGATTGTGACTGCATTCTTTGTAATGGATCTGCAGCAATGACAACCATATGCTCTCTGTTTTGTATAACCAGGTTTTTAAATCATTAAAATCATTAAGGATTCTTGGAGGCTTTGTAAAGAAAAATAATTGCAGTAATAAGGATGTATCTAAAGACTTTTTCATTGGTGAAGGATAGCTTGACAGACTGTTTATGTTATTTTCTTTCTAAATTCCTTCCTAGTTTAAAACATTACGTAGTGATCATCATTTAAGGGATCATCTCAGTTGTGTCCTCACACATTAAAATAACGTTAAAATAATGTTATGTAGAAGACTGAGGTAACATGAAATGATAAATCTTCTACATCTCTAGGCATTAAGAAGAAAAAATAAAGGCATAAATTTGCAAGACTCCTACTAAGAAATACAATGGTACTGTAGACTTCCAAGAGAAAAAAATCCATGATGCATGGTAAGAAATCAGGGTGTTACTCTCCTACCCACTTTGGCAAAATGAAAGAGCTATACAATTTCCCAAATGCTACAGATTGTTATTCTATTAATTCCTTAATGATGGAGGGATGTAGGTCATTCTATGATGTACTTTTAAAGCATTGTGGCAAAGAAAAATATCACAAAGAAATCAGTATGAGTAGATCAGAGTATTTCTGCCACAGACTCGAGTAATATAATTTGGGATAACTGCCAAAATTATGAGCAGAGTCCTAAAGGACATCTCTATGACAGGAACAATTAATGTACAAAATAATCATTGGCCTTTTACAAAGAATGCTTCTCAGAAAACCATAAAATATATTCTGCTTAAAATTATATAAATCCATCCAAATAATTACTATTTCTGCCAGCAACCTTTTTCTTGAAATTTATCTGAATGGTCTCCAAGCATGGTCATCACCTCATCCATTTCAAGGACATTTGGCTTTGTGGAATAATAGCATGTCACTTTTGGGGGCAGAATATCCTGTAAAAACCATCTAGTCTATTCACTCAGCTCTCAATTCGTAATACTATACATTGTTCACATGTTTTAAATGTATTGAGGGCACTTCTCAGTAAAGACTCGTGTTTGTTAGCTCACCCAATTTTAAATAAAGTCTAAATGTGTTGACTTATGAGCTTTGCTTCTGATTTCTGCAGTTCATAGGCTCATAATCTACTCTCTTATAGTCCTAGTTAGAGATTAGGACAGCAAATAAAAGGAAAGAAGCATGTCTTGACACTGTTGTAATCAATTGAATTCATTGACCTCTGTCAAAGGACAGACCTTAACTCCTAAAACTGTGGACATCTTTATTTTTGTAGTGTTTTCATTGTTCTCAAGATGCAAGTTTTATGATTTAATAAATTAATAAGTTAAATTAAGGCTTTAATAAGTAAAAAGACCATTTGTATGAAGAAAGTATGGAAAAATGTGGCAGACAAAGAAATATGAAGAATGCGCTCTAAAGAAATGCCAAAAGGGAATTCAGAAAAACATACAAGAACAGTAGCATTGTTTGTGCTGAATAGTGGCAGCAGGACTTCATATGCCTTGTATTTTGGGATACTGAGAAGCCTGTGACCCCAGTAGATATGCTGTGCTTTTTTCTTTGCCTTTATTGCAGACTTACCTTTTTATTGAGAGTCTATTTATGGAGAGGGTCTGCTGCAGAGCCGTGCTCTCATGCAAGAAGGTTGTATGTCATGCTGTGCTTTCTTTTTGGATCAAGATCTTCCCCTGGATGGAGGAATGTTGATAGTTCTTGAATGTCATAGACACTGAGGAAAAGAACTGAGTGTATTGCTCAGTCTCCCAATGGAAAGGGATGTTTTATTTTACCCATTTTGAAGAAATTGGGGCCCAGGAAATAACTATCCCTGGACTTATTTCTCCCTCACTTTAAACAAAGAAACTACACAAAATTCTTTTCAGTTATGTATTCATAGATATACAAATTGGTTTGTGTTTGTTATAGATACGGATAACTCATAAAGAGTTTCAAGGCCTTCAAAAGAGCCTCCAAAGAAGAAGTAGTAAGAAATTTAAAATAAAGAAATTTAAAACAATTGCCATTCCATGTAAGTGATATTATTTCAGCAATCCCAAACTAAGATGCACTGGCTTGGGGAAGTAGCTGCACTCAATAAATAGATCTGCCCTAGGGCTGTAAGTCTATGAAACTACTAGAAGTCACTGGATCTGCATCAATTTTATGATTAAGTCTTAGTGTGTAATAACAGGGATACTCTTAATTGAATGCATGGAATGAAACTTAAAAACAAATGAACTAAAATTGATAAAAGAAATAGAAGATTAAAGATGATTCTTGTTTCTCGGTTGTACAAGAAAAAAACTTTTAAAAAAGCCTTTTGCTTTCTTTCTCATGCCATAAAAACCTTATAGTCAAAATATTGCATCTGGTCCTAGTTTCTGTTTTGTATGTTTCACTAACTCATTATATTTGTGATTAATAATTAATAAGTTGATTCTAGAGGCAGTTTCAGGTTAACTGCTTTTTAAAAAATAATGACAAAATTTAATGTATTTGAAAGACAATAATTATTTTTGCTATTTAAAAAATGTTCAGCACGAGTAAGAGTGTTTAAAAAAAGACTATCTTCATCATAGTTTAATTAGGCTGCTGCAAAGTAGCTACTTGCTATAATATCTGATTTTTATCTCTTTTAAAGAAATAGATTTTTTTTATTAAATTAACTGTTCTCCAGTTTAGAATTTACTGATACTAATCTGCAAATTCTTTTCATTCCCTTATTAAGATTTTTTTTACTGAGACATTAATGTCTTAAAACATCCTCATGCAACTTTTATTCTTCAATCTGAAATCCCAGCTGTGTGCAAGATAATAACAAGGTCTCATCTATTTTAGTAGGATCAAGATTTCATTCTAGCATAGCAAATAACAAGCTTTGTACCTGAATGCATGAGGAGAGTACTCATATTTGTGACAAACTGTCTGTCTAACCTTTTTAAGTGCAACCCTGTCTGAATGCACAGCATTGTTAATGGGAACTGGTGTTTTACTGTTATTTTTAGATTCGGTATTAGCACACAGCAGCAAGAATTCAAGTGAAGCCTCATGCACCAGCAATCAAAGGAGTTATGACAGCAATAGCTGGGTTATTAATTGAAAGCTGATGTACTTTTATTCGGGCTTGGTAGCTTTAGTTCTCAAAGAATAAGGCACGTGCCAAAGGAGGGCTGTGGACTCCCAGAGCCCAGACAAAGAGGCGACAATGCTGAAGAATTGACAGAGACTTTTCAGACATAAAAGCTTTTCAGAAGCCAAGAAGTTTTCATTGTGGCAATGCAGAAGATAACTCATCTGAGGGGGATTTACAAAGGTGTAAACAATACTCCAAATGTAGGCCATTTGCCATGTTTATGTGTTAGTCTGAATGTGTTGCACCTTTGGTGAATTGATAAACCACAGTGAGTTTTAAAGAAGGTTCTTGGGCATCATTTGAGTCAAATTCTGTCACCAGTCTCCAGTTTGAGGTATTTGCAGGATCCAACCTGGCTGTATCTCCTGAAATAGCAGCATCTTGTACCCTTGTGACTGCAGCACCAGTTATGATCTGAGAGATTAATGACAGGTTTCTATTTTGGATATTGGCTTGAGTCTGACAGCAAGGAGTGGAAGAGAAGATCTTCCTTTGACTGATTTGAGATCTCAAGGCAGTGACAACTGTGCAGGGAATGTAGACCTCTGCAGTGAGTTTCCTAAACAATAACCAAAAGCTTTCAAACAAATGAGCACACAAGCAAAGAAAATATCCCAATTTTAGTAGAATATAAAGTAGAGTAATTAATTTTTTTAATACAGAAACTGGAATGGAGTAGTAATGAAAGGGATTGTCAGCCATGTCCACTGCGTCCTCGTAGGTAGACCATTGTCTCAGCTGTCTCAGTGGCTTTCTGACATGCAAAAAAAATACATAACACCTCTGGACATTTTTTGCAGTGCCTTGGGCCAATCAATGTCTCCAGTTCCTGTTTCTCTGAGCATTATCTTTGATGGTTTTGGAGCTGCAGGCTGTCTCCCTCAGTGTGCTCTTCTGGTAGCCTTTCTTCCTCTAATTTCCTAGAAATCTCCTCTGTGTATCTGTGTAATTCCTACCAAAAAAATTTCCCTCATCCTCCAGAGGGTTATATATGACCTCCAGCTCCCCTTTTAAGAAGTGTAGTGCCTACACTAAAAAAAACAACAACAAAGAAAGGATACAGTCTGTCATATGGCTGATCTTGCTAAAGTCCTCAAAAGAGAAACTGGTCCTCCTACTTCTGTTGCCATGACAATGAACATTTTTACAGAAAGCCACGTTGTGCCTAAGAAATATATTGTATAGCAGTTCATACAAAGCAGTAGCATCACAGCCATTAACTTACTGACTCAAACTAACTGGCTGCCAACCTCAATATCCCTACTCTGACAGTGACTAGTACCAGATGCTTCAGAGAAAGATGGCAATAAATTAGTTTTAAACAATTTTGCAACAAATTGTCCATAGAGAACTTTACTAACTGCTTTTAGTTAGAGATTAGTTCATTACATAAGTCAAGAGTTTGTGGGTTTTTTTTCTCTTTCCATAGCTTTCCTCTGCAATGTAACTACACATGTTCTCACCCGACAGACAAATGTTTAGTGGTTTTCAACTATCTTTTAAAATCTTATTTCCAAAGTTGCTCGTGGCTGTGAGTTAGAATCAATAGTTTAACATTGGTTTTGGGTTTTTCTTGTAATCTGTTTCTCATAGATCAACTTCTTTTTTGATAAGACCTCTGTGTTTGTTATGTTATATATTATGTGTTATGTTATGTTATGTTGTATGTTATGTCTCTACTGTATCTTACCTTACTTGCTATTCTCACAAAACTAAACAGCTCATACATTTCTATGTTTGCCTTGTATATATGTTGGTCCCTGTCTGTATAAACTCTGACCATCTCCTCTAAGTGCAGCCATGTCTCTTAGGAATGAGGTAAGAGGACAATCTGAACTGTAGTCTGGGCTGTACTAATTATTGTGATAATGACATCACAGCAGCCTCAGTATTTATTTCTAACTTACCTATGTAGAAAAAGATGTGGGAGTAGAGTGTGTGGAAAGTAGGAAAGGAATAAAAAAGTAAAAAGTGCAAATGTAAAAAAGAAATAAAAATACTGACAATTACACCAAAACGTTTTGTTTTAAAAAAATGTAGAAGAAATTCCCTCATGTCAACATAGGAGGAAAACACTAAAGGAAGAAAAAATCCACTGACTAAACATACACTTGAAGAAACTCTTGGCTCACACAGGCAGTGGTTGGAAAGTGATGCAGATCATACAATAGACTTTGGCAGTAAACCTGAGAAGCATTTAGACCCTTTGCACCTTTTTGGATCCTAATAAACTAATGGTGTCTTCTGCAAGCAGCTCACTTACTTAAAGGATTATGTGTAAATTTTTTCTTTTCTGAGTTAAAGACTAGATCATTAAGGCAGAAACAAGAACAGATTTGAGGGCACTTGGGAAAAAGATATTGAAATATTTCTTGCCAGGGAGTTATCCCAAGTTCCAAATAAGATGCAATAATATTTTTTCTCCCTTCTAACAGAAGTTGCTGTCGCAATATTAATTAATCTCTTGTATATGAAACAAAAGTGTTTGAAATAAAAATAAAAGAAATAAAAAGACTTTGTATCAAGACTATTACTAACGAGTCAGCTGTAATTCTGTTTTACGCAGAGACCATGAAAATTTCAAGTAAAATCTGAATTCAAACTTGAGTGAATATAGGTTGATTAAAAAGAAACACATGAAAAGATACTGTGGGCTTGTATATACGTATATATATCTATACATGTAGATTCATGCCATAAACAGAATTTTATGTATTTACACAGCTGGGTTACGGAACATTTACCCTTTCCAGTACTTCAAAGATGTACCTTCTTGGCAAATATGAGTACATTAAATTATAAATTCCATCAAATAAATTACTTATGATTAAGTTAAATGTACAACCATGCAACAAAACCACTAAACCTTTTTAGAGGATTTTAGATAAGTCCTAATAAGATTTTAGATTTTTATTTTGCATGTATTCATCTAAAACAAGTATTTTATGAGCAAATTCCTGGGCAGGAATGAATTCTGGTGCAGATAGTTATAAAATAAATATGTCAGAAAATTTATTGTAAGATCATTTACAGCTTGTAGTTGTTAGTATTTACCTCAGAAAAATTAAGCTTGGATAGGTAAGATAAAAAAGTGAGTGTGACTCATAAGAGCAAAAATATGATATCTATGCCCATTTGAAAGAGTGTAAAAGTTTTAAAATAAGATACTAAACACTTGATCAAAGACCAAGACCATAGTCATGCACAAAAATGCATCCATATGTCTGTTTCTAGAGTTCTAATACCACATCTTAACTGAGGGGAGTGTGTCCTTCCTGAGCAGGGAAGGGATCTTAGAAAATGGAAAAAAACCCATCTGAATCCACTTCTCTGTTCATTTTGTAAAGATAATTACAAACTGGTCCAAATCAAACTATCTCTGAGTGCTACTGTTAGTGCCATCCAAATTACATGAGAGCAATCTTCAGAAAAATGGGCTGGGTCCTATTTCCACCAGAATAATATGGTACTAATATACCTGCCCAAAAGCCAAAATTATCTCCTCAGCTTGCTAAAGAATAATCTGCAGAAAATATCTAAGACACGTATTTAAAAGGAAGTGATGTGAGCAGTTAATTTTCACAGGAGCTGGTTTGAAGGGGAAAAACACACCCAGAAATGATCTTGCTGAAATCTAATTCATATAAGACACCCAATCTCCAATGTCATTGCACAGTTCTTGTAGGGGGTGGCGTGCCAGCAGAACCATGGTGCAGTCTGCATTTTAAATGCTTCATATTTGAGTCTTTATTAATTTCTTTGCAGGATTACTAGTGATTGCAGTGAGTCCCTCAATCGTTTGGTGGTGGCCTGCACAGAGAGATCGAGCATCCAATTGAATTAAGGCAAACATGCTCCAGCAGGGAATTACGAAGGAGAAATTGAACAGAAAAGAGATGGAATGTTGTATTAATCGGGGGCAGGACTTTTCAGCAGAGGTCACTGTACATAATTCAGATCTACTGACTAACAGCATACAGACTGAAGTGAATGCAATAAATTGATGTGGGTGGTACAATAACTGCAGGCTCAGAACAGCATATACTGCCAGAGGGTCTTTGAAGGGCAGAGGATCAAACAGAGGTTATGTTTAGGATTTACAGGGGTTAAATTCCGGTGACCTTGACGGCAGCAAAAGCTCAGCTGAAAACCTGAGCAGGTGGCTAAAGGAAAAGAGTTCCAGAATACAAATTGGTCTTGGAAACAGCAATAGACCTACTTAAATTGTTTTGTTTTGGTTTTGATAAGTGTAGTGAAGTTTCAAATTAAGAATCCTCCTCCTTTTTTACTTAGCCTATTAGGACTAGGACCACTGCACTCTATAATGATACACTCAATTTCATCAGCGAGCAGTAATTATTGCTCCTGCTTGCATGGGGGACCCCCGAGACTACCCCAGGTCATTCTTGAGAAACTCTGTGGTCGATTAAGCACTTATAAGGGTCATTCTTCCTTCAGAACAAGCACTGAATTAAAATCCTACCCTGCAACAGATACTGTTGATGCTGTTTTCAGCTGAGACATAAAGCCAGGATCCAAGAGGTACAAAAACATTTTAATTAGAAGTGAATGTGCTACTTTGAGCACCTCAATTAAATCTCCTTTGTTCACAAAATCCGGCCCAAATTCTACCTGTTCAGTCATTACAGTACATATCAACACAGTTCTACTGTGTGCTGTCCTTTTACAGGGCCCTTTCTTCTTATAGAGGTAAATTAGACATCAGTAGAATTAAAGTTTTTAAAACATTTGTTATTATTTCTACTATTAAAAAGAAACTTTACCTAATTTTGACTGACAATGTTCTAATGGACTTAAATCAAAGGATTTAAGTGGGTATCAAATCAGTACCAACTGAAAATCATCCTCATATAGTGGTATAAATATGTGCCACTATAATTACTTCTTTAAAATTATTAATTTTGGTTTTTATGTCCATTTATTAATTTGATTGAGAAAAATACTTCCATCATAAATATTTTTGTTAAATATACTTAATGTATTCACAGGGACAGAGTAGCCCAGCAAACAAACCTGGCTTATTTCTACTCCCTTCTATCTGAGATTCTAATTCCTCTAAAACCTACAAGTTAGAATAAGAAAAAAGTACTTTTGTACTGCTCTGCTGTATGAATCTCCTACTCATAACAAGAGACAATTTGCACAGATGCTAAAGGTGTTTCAGAAGTCATTAATTAACTTTCCTAGCTGTTAATTTGAAAGAGAATTTAAAACAGAGAAGCATTGTAAACCAAATATATCCTCCCCTCTGTGATTTTCATTTTCTTTTGATCATAACAGTCAACTTGCATTACTAACCTGAATCTTGTATCTTAGAGATGAAATTCACAAAATACCCACAAGTATTTCACAGCAAACAGAGCAATCAGTCCCTTAAGCCAAAATAAAGTCTCTCATAAGAGAAGAAATGAACTAGTCAATTAATGTGTTTATAGCAGGATAATCTGGAATGGAAAATTATTATTGCAAAGCATTTTTGAAGTACAGCTCAAAAATACATCAATATTAAACTCTTTCTGTTAGTGATGTGATCTCACACTTGTGGGTGCACAATTTTAGAATGATCTGGATTTTATAATATGCATGTATCTCACAGTGGACTGCAAACATGACATGCATAATTAGAGGAAGAGAGAGAAACAAATTGACAGAATAGTGAACCATACCACAGCTCAGTGTTAGAAGCTGTTCTCTGCAGTAAAACCTATTTACTGCAGCTCCAATACTGTGTTCAGTTTCAGTACACTTTATGCTATAAAGGCAGGCAGACTACAGGAGTTAAGGAAGAGTTATAAGAGCCAACATGGTGCAGAAAGCAATGGTCTGTAACCATACACAAAGAAAACACTGTGGGCCATGTTAAAAGCCAAATTGTTAACATAGAAGTGACACCATAGTGAAAAATAGGTGAACAGAGAGAAGAGATTGAAATTAAGACAAGAATTTTTTGTTGTTGTTGTTAAAAATCTTCTTACCAGAGTTATATGAACATGTAGAATAATCTCCCACAAGAAATACTAGGAAACCAAGAACTTGGACTGATAAAAAAAACTAGGAAGAATGTCACCATAAATGGCTGTAGAGGAAGGCAAATTAGATGTCCTACTGCCACCAGACCCTCTTTCCCTTCAAGTTTTCATGAGCTGAAACCCACATGGATTTATTGCTAAAAACACAGAAGGAAATGGAAGATATTCAGGTCCAGATAATTTTTGTTTCTTGCTCTTCCGTTTCTGTGTTTTGGGGTAAACCTAGTACAGGATAAGTAAAAATGGCTGAAAGCAGAATCAGACTGAATAGGTATGACTCAAAGGTATACTAGGCTAAGACAGTAGTAGGAGTTCTGAGGTGGGTGGGGTTTTTTATTATTATTTATTATTTATTTTGGGGTAAGAAGATGAGAGGAATTCAAAGGAAAGAAAATATTTGTATGAAAATAACTCCTCTCTGGTGTTTTGTCTTGATATATGCTCCAATAGTGCACATATAACCTTGAGGAACATTGCCCGGCTCCAAAGAATTCATTAGCTTCTGGACTGGAGTTATTTGTAAGTGAGCAATCATACTGACACAGTAAAATTAATCATTAAGGCTGTTATAATAAAGTTGTGAAGCCTTCAAAGATTTTCCTCTACACTGCTGTGGCAGTCATTATTGCTAAATGTGAATCAATGCGCCTTCTGAACATGGGTTCACATATTTAATCGGCTGCTCACCCTAACCCTAACCCTAACCCTAACCTTAACCCTATAACCCCTAACCCTAACCCAACCCTAACCTTAACTCTAACCCTAACCCCTAACCCTTAACCCTAACCCCAACCCTGCTCACTCTCAACAACAATAACTGCAAGCAGAAAAGGATATTATGTCCTTATAGAATAAGGCCTATGAACATGGACATGGGCAGTCAATACACAGGATTTGCTGGATTCATGAAAGTCCTTTTGTTCTCAAGAAAACAATCATTTTTGGTTTTAACTTGTTCAATCTCAGTTCAAAAGCCCTAGCAATGAGTGGTAAAGGCTTATGTCATGGGTGTTGCTTCAAACTCTGTTGGTTTTGCTCATTTGCTTGGACAAAACTGGATAAAACTCTTCAAGCAAGTGCTCATTTCTTGCAAGACATCTGTGGAGCCTGTATTGAGATAATTAACCACAAATGGAGGATTTTGTATAATTTCCTGGACTTCATTCCCTTAAATTTCCTCTAATTATTATTACATCCTCTGTGTTTCATACTTTCCTTGATGCCCTCATAAAATTGTTCTAACTACAGTCTTCTCTGATGTCACTGTTCTGTTAGAAGAAATTCTTCTAGCAGGAGGGTACTGAAAACGTCAGGACAGACGGATAGCTGGACAGCTATTTACCTGCAAATCCCAAAAAGAAGAAATTATTTGGAAAGCCTTTTCACATTCACTTTAACAGACCACTCCTTTGTATATCCTTCTGCCTTTATACATGGATGGATTTTTTGCAATATCCTGAATCAATCCCTCCTTTCTGTTATGTTTCACTTAATTATCAATTTGTTCATATCTAGTCCTAACTGCAAAGTCTGAACTAACAGAGTTCTATTCTTCATATAAGGCTCTGTGTGATACGAATGCTGCAGCTGCATATGGCTTCTCTTTGCAGGGCTGGTGGCAATAATATGTCTGGTCAAAGAGAACAGAAGTGCAGTATGTCCAGAAAAGCATTAATTAAATAAAAGAGAGGTGCTTATCTGCTGCACTTATTCCTTCAGGAGAGTGACAATGTGGTTTGTCATAGCTCTTTTTCAGCCACAGTGAGGGTATGAGCAGCAGGAAAACCCTAAGCTCACAGTAATTTAAAATACCGTAATGGAAAACATGACTGCAAGGTAGCATCAGCCTTCTCCACCTAATTCCAAATAATGTTAGGATATGCCTGGTCCCAAAAAAACAGGTTAATCACATTTTCTCAGGAAATAACTTTGGTATCATCTGGGACAACAGTCTATTCCACTAGGAAAAAAATTCAATATAAACACAAGATAGGGGTCATTCTTTCTTTAAAAATACAGTAACAAAGGAAAAACTTGAAGGCTCCCACTCTTAACTAGAACATAAGAATGAAGGAAGATCTTATTGAGCTTGAAAACTGTAAAGCAATAATTAGAAGTCTGTTCTTATCTTCTCCAAGAATGTGAGGTGGAAATTTAAAATATTCAATCAAACCAAAAAATAAAATTTTCCCTGCAAACAAGAAAGAAAGAAAGTGTATGTTCCCAAATCGTTGTTTGCATCCCTGCTCAGATAAATTTTGCACTCTTATCCTCTGCTCCCACTATCTGAATAACACGTCACTGATAGCAAAGTGAAATTCAGTTGCCGCCCTAGCAATATCCAGAAAAAAAAGTGACAAAATAATTTGATTCTTTCCAGGGTTGTCTGAAGTGCCCATCACTCCCTAAGGAACCTCCTTCAAAATTTAACTGATTAGGTCAAGGTGATGATTACCTAGACATGTTTTTAATGAAATCCTGGTCCTCACACCCACTGGAAAAAATAAGCCACACTCTAGGTTTTTTAAAATCTTCTCGTGATTGATGTAAGCAGTACACTAAAATCCCACTTTAGGTCTGCCCTAAGAGAGAGGTATTTACACAGGAAACTATTTTGCCTGGCATACAGTAGGAGTACTGAAGAAATAACACACATGAGTTCTTATGAAAACTATGAGTAGTGAACTAATGAAAAGCACTAGCACATTTCCTATTCTTTTATTCCAGCATTAAGAATGTAAACTGTCTGCACAACTTTAGCAGGGAGCCAAAAAAATGAAAGCCTTATAAACAACCATTTACACAATTTTTCCTTACCCCAGTGATGTTGCTGTTCCTAACATCCTAGCATGCTGCTGAATGGGAAAATCTCTTCCAGAGGACACAGTAAAAATCTTTTGAAGGTACATATGAGCATGACACACAAACCTATATCTCCTGCAGATGATATAAGGCATAGTTTAAAACCTGACTGGAAACCAGATACTGCTACTTTGTAGTTCATCTCAAGGTTTAATGAAAGCCTAATATTTGAAGTTAATACCTTCCTGGATAGACCAGTTTTCTACAAAAAAGAATATCAGTGTTTCAAAAGAAGTTGCTACATGGTACAGGCCAAACCCTGCACACATCTACGCCCATTTAAGGATGCTGCTTACAACAAAATAAAAGCAGCCTAACAAACAGTCACAGTTCATACATATTTGCATGGCATTTAAATAGTTGATATTTGATGTATGCAGTACAGATGAAAATCACAAGATTGCACTCGTAGAGAGCAGCTCTTCCTCTTCTTGTATTAGATGGGCAAGCTTGGTTTTTTTTTTTGAAATTGCAAATTAATAGCTGACTTTTCTCTTTCCTAACATTTTCTAAGCTGATTAATTCTGAGAACCAATTCCAGTAAAGGTATCAAGTCAGACTATATTAAGTGATAAGGATTACACTAATTCATCCACAGCACCTTGATAAACAATCTCAGTGATGGATAAGAGGAATTTAATTTCTACCAACTGCGGGCTGAATTCCTTCAGAGTTTTATGAGCTACTGAAAAAGGTCTTGCATTCAGACATATAAACTGACTCCAGCAACCAAAGCAATCAAAATAATTTCTGCCTGATTACCAGCTGCAAATCTGCAAGCAGTAGTTTGTGCATTGCTAGTATTATATGCTCAAATAATGATAGATTTATTGGGACACTTTAGATGGATTTTGATACTCCTTTTTCATGGATGCGGTTCCCTGTCCTGTTCTGAAAGTGCTCAGCATCTCCCAGGGTCTGCATCCTTATTAGGCCATGATTCATGCTGAGCTTCATCTAACTGGGAAAAATTACATGGAAGCAGTTTTATATGGAAAGAAATACGTTTTTTCCCGTTAGTAAGCCTGAGAAAGACCATCTCAATCAACATAAACATTTTATAAAAATGCTGCACTTCTGTTGTGATCAATTATCCAGTTGGAAAAAGAACCATACACACACACACAAAAAAAATCATATGGGCTAATCTGGCCCCATAAATTTTTGTATAATAAGCATACAAAATAGTATATAATGTCCATATGTTTCATTTCTTATAACCCTTACAGTCTTATAACTTCACTGAATTATCTTCAAATATTTCTCTGCCTTATGAAGTCCATTCTATATGTATATATAGTAAAATGTTTATATGTAGAAGATACTTTCTTGTGGTGGGATACACAATGTATGCACATTTAGCTTATGAAGTCCACAACTTTAAAATAGTTTTTTTTCCTAAAAATGACTAATATGTACACAAAGGTATTTCAAACTAATCTCACTAATCTTCTTATCCATTGTCATTCTTAATAGACAGATCTTCAAATCCTTTGGAAGGACAATATCAAACATTTCATCTATTATAAGACTTGTTTTATTTGAAATCAAGTGCTTTGGTGATGTCTTGCTTTTCACAAACAAAAGCCAGGAACCCTGTTTTCATTTTGCAACTGAAAATGGCATGACAATGAAAAATTCAGATGAAAGATATGACAAGACATAATTATTTAAAGAGTACAAGTATGTGCACAGATTTCAGGTAAGGAGCCAAACCCTAACACTGTACTACCAGTAACAGTTTTCTATATCATAAATAAAAAAAAAAAAAAAAAAAANNNAAAAAAAAAAAAAAAAAAAAAAAGTAGTGCTTAAGAAATCCATATAAATATCTATTTACATGTAATTCTTCATTGTTTGTCTTTATTCCTTGTGAAAGCAAACTTGTATCTTTTAATATTTATATGTAAAAAGTAGATTGAAGCACATTTGCTGTTATGGAATGAATTTTCAGTTTCTGTGATAGTATATCATCAAATGGCTTGGGCTGTAAGAGACCTTAGACATCATCTAGTTCCAACTCCTATGCCATGGCCAGGGACACCCTCCTCTAGACCAATGGCTCAAAGCCCCATCCAGCCTGGCCTTGAACACTTCCAGGAATGGGATACCCACAACTTCTCTGGGCAACCTGTTCCAGTGTCTCGCTACCCTCAAAGTGAAAAAAATCCTCCTAATATCTAATCTAAAGCCATCCTCCTTCGGGTTGGAGCCATTACCCCTTGTCCTATCACTACATGCCCTTGTAAAAAAAAAAAAAATCCTTGTTGAGCTTCTTTGTAAGTCTCTTTCAGGTACTGGAAAGCTGCAATAAGGTAATTTCAGAGCCTTCTCTTCTCCAGTAGGAAAAATTCTAATTAACTCAATCTTTCCTCATAGGAAAAGTACTCCATCCCTCTAATCATTGCCCTCCTCTGAACTTACTCCAACAGCTCAATGTCCATCCTGTGCTGGGGATCCCAGATCTTTACTCAGTACTCCATGTGGGACTTCATAACTTTCTTTTGAGCAGCCTAGGATATGATTGGTTTTCTAGGCTGCAAGCTCACATTGCTGACTCCTGTCCTCACCCAGCAGTGCCCCCAAGTCCTTCTCAGCAGACCTGCTCTCTACCCATTCAGTCCCCAGCTCACATCGATATTTGGGGTTGCCCCAACCCAAGTGCAGGACCTTACACCATATGAATATCAACATGAATGATTGTACTTCCACTGCAAAGTTACTTGCAGTGCTCTTTGCCTTGAACTCTCACTTCTAACTATAAATTTATGCAATCCTTCCTTTCATTTGTTTCAAGCCTGAATCAAAATCTCATACTTTTTCCTTCTTTCCTCCTCAATCTCCCAGTTGTCTGGAGTGTCTCTTCTAGGGGAATTATGTCATTACTTAGATGTATTAAAATGCATTAGTGAATTACCTTTATGTTAATTATTATGAAAATACCTAGGGTGAATATAACAAAGTTAAACACTAACTTCAGAAGGCTGTCAGGATTTGACAGTACTAAATAATTCATACAAACTGTCTGTCAAATAAAAACTGCTATAGCTAAGATCCATTAATTTTTTCACTAATGCCAGTAGCATTCCATTAAGTAGTTTCCATAGCTTCTTGAATAATAAGCACAAAAGAGAGTCTTGTATTCAAACTAGGGCTTATGTAAATGCCACGCTGCATGAAATCTCAGCTCTGAAACAGTGCAAAGAGTCAATGACATTAACGTAGCACTGGTGACTCCTCTCCTTTGCAAATATTGCCGAAACAGCACTTTTCACAATGAATTTTATCTAAATTAACTTTATTTCACACTCAATTTGTTGTGCATAGTTTACCCTGCCTTTCATGCCAATTAACTTCCAGAAATGCTTGGTGTGCAAAATGAGGAAGATCTAAATGAATTAAATTGGAACTTAATTGTACTATGTGATAATAGCTGCTTTGCAGATTGCACAGTGGTTGCCATTAATGTATGTGTGTTTTAATAAGTTGCATTTGTAATGTATTCACCTCAAAATCATCTGGGAAGCCAAAGTAAGTAGCTGTTTCAAAAGCCTGAAATCTCTCCTGTTGTCATATTAAATAGGGGAAAAAATTTACTTGATAAACCAGCAAAGATGCTAAACGCATCACTTTGAGAAGTTACATGATACCAAGTGGGAATGAAATCTCTCGTGATTGTCTTTCTGCTCATAATTAGTAAAGCCAATTAGTTAACAGAATGCCCATTCCTTTTAGGGGCATTACAAACACAACCGAGCATCATTAACTTGCCATGAATGTGATAATATCAGACGTAAACAATATGTTTTTCAAATGCTGACCTAAATATTGGGAGATATTTTCCACTGGTCAGAATGTCAGTCTAGCAGACAAACAAATAGATATTTGTGTCAGGCTCCTCCACATACTGAATCTGGTTATTTCTGAAATTTCTCACCACTAATACAGGAGATATATATATATGTATACACATAATGTCAGCTGTACTTACATATATCTGTACATATGTATATATGCCTTTTCAAAGAGATTAGTTAATTGTGAAAGTCCTTTAAGATTTGTGGATGGACTTTTTTTGAATAGAACTTGAGAAAGAGATAAATCCTCTACAGGAACATTAAGTAAACTGTGTGATCTTTATGAATGGTTTATGAATAATAAGAATTTATTTGACCTAGAATAGCAGTATTTATTTTCATGTAAGCTCATTTTCTAAATTGATGTATGAATATAATTCACTCCTGTAGGCACTGTTATTGTCTGCAACTACAATGAGAGTGTTGCATCCAATACAGCTCAATGTTTCTCATCACCTGGGGGACCATTTTAAGCTCTCTAAGAAAAATATCTTTATAACACTTCTGGACCTCAAAGCTCTGGAACATGGCTACTGTTGACATCTCTTCTAAATATTGTGACTACAAAATGAAAATCAGCAGTCTTAGCCTTTTCTGGAATTTTGAATGCTCTATGGAGAAGCATTCCATCTTGTCTCCTGGAGCCAGAAGAACAACTTATGGGAATCAGAAGTGCTAGAAACACATATAACATCTCCCTCTCAGTTGCATCTTTTCTCTCTACCCTTCTCTGCTTGGAAAGTAAGGAACTAAAAATGAATCAAGAATTGCAAATCCCCTACTCCTAGGTGCCTTCCTACATGGCTAATATTCAGAAGGGAAAAGTCACATGGCATTAAATTTAAACAACGCACTTATAAAAATTATCTGTAGAATGGGACATATAACAATTGTATCATTGTTATACACAAACTTGCCTTTACCCTCTATTTCATACCATATAATTTTGATGTGCTGAACAGATCAGGATTAAGACCTGATGATACAAGACAATAACTTTCTGGGATGATTTCTGAAAGATGGGGTAAATTGAAAGATGAGGTAAAAAATTTAATTAAATGTTACGTAAAATTCTTGGAAAACAAATCGCTTTTTCACTGATGTAAAAGGAAGCAGCGTTGTGAAGTGCTTCACAGTACAACGTGGAACTGGGACTGGCTGTTTCCTAATGAAATCTCGAGAAGCCAAATTAGAAACCTCTGTACAATTTCAAAGGACTCAGAGGGATGCCCAGCATGATGTATCCGCTCAGATATCTGCAGTCTTGTGAAGAATAGTTGATGAAGTGTAACATGTTTGCCTGGAGGCATGACCCATATCAGTGCTAATTTTGTAGATTGAAGGATCAAGGAGTAATTAGACAAGCAGGGACATCATTAAAATGTAGCATGTTTTCCTTTTATTATCATAAATTTCAGATGCATTTCAGTTGTTTAAAGAGGAGAGACAAGTCAGAGCTTGCTGCATTATTAAAATTCTGAATTATGTTTTAAATCTTAGAGCATACACTGTTTCTCAAGACAAATTGCTATATCTAAGTAGTAGTTTCAACCACTCTAGGAGATAAAAAAGGTAACTAGTTATATTCACTTTTCAGTGGTGGCAGAGGTTTATCTGTGCTCCTTTAAGGATTTGCTGAAAGAGAAGTGTATCTCATTTGCAGCCACAGTAATCAGCTTACCTTTAATCTTTTGTTTTCTTTATAAATAGCAAAGATTTATTTGCTTTGAGCTGTCTAAAACCAGAGCTATCATAGATCATCCAAGAGCATTAATCTTTGTTCTCTGCAACCTGATTTCTGAAAACTGGGGGCAATGCAAAGAAGTCAATGCAAGAAAGTCAAATAAACACATTTTTTCCCCAAATTCTGGCGTTGTTGACACTAAGTTAAGATGTGAGAAAAAGCAGCATTTTTCTCCCAGGAAAAAAAAGTCAGTTCAAGAATAGTTTTGAAGAAGATCTTTGTTGATTGAGATATCATTGAAAATCCATTGTTACAAAATTTGTTGGCAAATTGCTGTCCTTTATTAAAAAGCCCCCATCACAAAATACTAAACACCAAGAAAGGATTAAAACAGCCAATCAGCAGAGCTCTTGAGTCTTAGAATTTGGCAATGCTGGTAGAATTAGGGCCTAAGCTTCAAATGGAACCAAACCAGATGTTAGCAAAACAATTTGTATGTGCAAACCATAATTGACTTCTTAATTTCTTGCTTTCTCTAGTTGGAATTCTAATTAACGTAGTTATGATTAATAACATGATGGCTAATTGTTATTTTTCCTTCTCCGTAAATGTCCTTTTTAATTTAAAGAGAGTGTTTTGTTTAATTTGTATTGTATGTTTCTGAAGTCCTGATTTATTCGTTCCCACAAATTGCTTATTAGAAATGCATGACAAAGTGATAATTACAGTCAGATCTGGGCAAAGCATGTCACACGTTCAAGAGTATTATTTAAATCTAAAACTGAGTACATCAGCTTAGTTTGTGCAAATGGAAATTTCAGGTAGAGACTCAAATAATGTAAATAAAATGAGAAAAATAATGAAAATTATGACTACTGTATAAGGGTCATAACCAGGCTAAATGACAAGGTGTAATAACTTTTACAGTTAAGATCATGTAAACTACCAGATGCCAACAATTAAATTCAGTTTTCTGAAACCAATACATGTGAGCATCACAAACTTAATACACCTGTAAACTAATCAGAAAACCAGGTGCTACACATCCTATATTAACTTTTTTAATGAATTAGCAGAGACTTTACATGAGACATTATTATTATACTTCTGGAGTATTAGTTGTATTTCTCTCTCTTAGAAATGATGTTGGTTTTATAAAACTGGTCAGTGCCCTCTGAATTTTATCTTTCAATTCCTTTTATTGTAAATGTGTTGAATATTAAGAAGATGGGGGTTTTTTATTCTATTGAGATCTAATGGAACATCCAAGTTGGTTTTGTTTCTGTGTTTGGGTTTTTTGTTTTGCTTTGTTTTATTTGTTTTTTAAAATTTGTTTTGGTTTTTTGTTGGAAGTAAAACTACATCCTTTGAACTTTCCCAAATCATTTTGTTTGTCTTACTGGATCGTGAGACTACCTGAAAAGCAGGTAACATTATAGATCCTCCTTTCACTGTGGTATATCATGGGGGACAAGCATTAGCATGATTTTGATGATGTTAAAGCTGCAGCATGTGAACCTGTTCCTATAGTTTGAATCTTGGTAGTTCCTACACGTTGAATCTACAGTAGATCTTTGCTCATAAAGTTCTGACAGTTGTTTTTTGTCATTCACAAGGGACACCAGCTGGTCAGTTTGACAGACTGACCTTTGAAGAGATACAAATACATAAATAGTGATCTCAGGATTCTTCTGAGCCTTTACTCCAATGGATTTTTAAATTGTTCTTCATTCTCTCAAAATAATATTATGATCATGATACTTTTAAGGGCTCTTCTCAGGACAATTATTCTTCCTGAAATTCCTGTATGCGGTTCATTGTGTAAATATATATTTAACGTTTTTTTACAAGGCCCGATATTTTTTCCTGACAAGAACTTAAGCTAATTTTTGGGGAACTTATTTTATATTGGCAAATTTATTTCTTTTACTGGGAAACATATGATGGTTGTAGCTTGACACACAGGCTATGGTGGCAATGGTATGGTAATAGATAAGATCCTATTCTATGGAGGAGTTGACCTGTCCCTGCTTGGAAGGAAAACTTTGGAGTGAGTAGTGTGTGTGATTCTTTAAGGTTACTGCAGTATATTACTCATATTAGAGTCAGTATTTTAATAAGCAGAAAAATGACTATTTGTGCTTTTGCCATTGACATTTGCAGAAAGACTTTTAAGGCAAAAACCTGTATCACTTGTCAGTATGGAAGATGCGTTATCACTTTTCATAAACACGACAGAGGTGACTAGATATGGAGGTCTTGTTCCAACACAGGCAATCATATTCCATTTTCTTCAAATTTAATATGTTTTCCAGTAGGTCTGATGCTTTTTCAAATATCCTCTAAGCTGATGACTAGAGTTTCTGCATGCAATGGAATAAGTAATGTGGTCTACCTGACACAGGGATATATTTCAGCTATAGAAAATTGACCTGTTAAACACCCACAGAAAAAAAAATACCAAAACCCTATCATTAAAAGCTTGCTATTCTCTGCTCTAGGTAGCTGCAGTAACCATGGTACTGATCTACACATAACACTAAAGGTACAGTACAATAATCCCTGTGGAATGGCAAATGTAGAATTTTAATGATTCCTGCTTTATTTAGGTTGTAAAGTGCTTTGGGAAAGGTATCCTTCAAGATGAAAGCAAGTACAGAAATATAAGCTATTGCTATTATGCTTTGAATTAATCACGACTTGCTTTCCCCTCCAGAGTGATGCAAAAAAACATCTTAACATCTATTTCACTTGCAGCCTGAAAAAGAAAAAAGGCCTTCCTCTCATAAAATAGGATAAAGTAAAGAAAAATATAAAGCTCCTTCAAACCTAAAAGAAAGAAAATCATTTTCGTGTGATACATATAGCTTTCATCCTGCATTGCTTGAAATTGATATTCATCTGAAGGAAAGAAAATTACCTATGAAATAAAATTGAGTCCTTGGTTATTAAATACCTGCTAGGACAGATTCTGAATGGGTAATGTCTCAAGCCCCTAAAGTAGGGGAAGTGAGGAGACAAAACCTACCACCCACTTAACAGCGCTGGTGTGAATGAGCCACTGTCATAATGCACAATAATCGTGCTATACAGACTCTTATTTAATTAAACTTCAATGTGTGACGAGCAATACACTTAAACAAAATAAAGGCAGAAAAAAATTAAAACTGGACAGGATAATATATTGATGTAAAGGATAATGAAATTTACATATATAGACACTCAAAACTCACACTTTTAAATAGCTCAATAGGCACTTAAACTCCAGCGTACAGTGACACACACATATAGTTACATGAGGAAATGGCCTCAAACTGCACCAAGGAAGACTCAGATTTGATATCAGATTAAAAAAAAAAAAAAAATCACTGAAAGAATGGTTAGGCACTGGAATAAGTTGTTCAGGGACGTGGTGTAGTTTCTGTCTCCAGAAGTGTTCAAGAGGTGTCTGCATGTGGCACTTGAGTATATTATAAGGTTTAGAAGCATTTATGGCAGTGCTGGGTTGGTGGTCAGGCTAGATGACCTTGAAGGTCTCTTCCAACCTTTAGGATTCTGTGACATAAATATATATGTCGCTAAGATATTAGCAATTTTGGAGTCTTTCAGTTATGTGAAGATTTCTTCTCTGAAGAAGGTTCTATCAGCAGGTGGCTTTCAAGATGTTCTGATGAACAGATGATCCTGTCTTTGATTTTATCTGGGCCATGGATCTGGAAATGTAGGTCAACCAACCAGTGATAAAAAAACAATCATAAATGAAAATATAGCAGTGGAAACTAATTTGCTACAGTTACATCAATGAAGAACATCTGAACTGTGGCCCATCCCACTACACAGGTATATTTGTTGTACTTCTTGCAAAGTTACAGCAGAATCAGAATTTCTGTCTGACTTTCTAAACAGGCCTCACTCCCTCCTGTCCTGGGGTCCACTTAGATGACACTCTTTAATGATTGCTTAGACACTCTGTACACAGTGCAGGAGTGCACCAAAATTGCCAGTTCAGTACACAGTCCTGGCTGACTGTAAGCACTTTGCCACTTATTAATTTCTTTATCCCTTCTTGAGAGCGTAAACATGGGAATGAGTATGTTATTTACTATAGTAAAGCCAGAGCTGGCTCTTAAATTAACAGAGCAACTCAGCCAAGAGTCCCATAGAAGCTATTTATCTCTGCTTTTCACACAACTGAGATCCAGCTAGTGTGAGTTTGGCCATCTCCATTCTATGCTGTTCTATGAACACTGCACAAATACTGTACAGCTATAGATGGTTACTGTATTAATTTGATTTCCCCCCTTCCCCAGCTAATAATTTAAAGCACCAGCTGGTAATTTAATATATGCTTATTTCTCTCTTTGCCTTCTTTAACTTTAAATAATCACTTTCCACTACTTCCAAGAGATACAAGGTATGTCAATATGTCTTAAATACTTTTTCATAAAGCTAAATCCTTTCTTTGCTGCTAAACAAGCCTAAAATTGTGTTTTCCTAGATTTGGGAATGCCTCAAAACCCAGAGATGTTTTATCCAAAACCACATTTAAACCGGAACACTGGAAAAAATTTTAAATCATGTATCAATTCTTTTCATGCTATTTTGATTTTGCATCTGAAGAAGGAGGCAAAAGAAAGACACTTGACTTGAAGAGGTTTCTACTGAGAAGTGGAAAAGAAGGAATTGAAAAGATGATTATCATCTCTCTGTCCTCTCCTTATTAGCAGCCATAATTTGATAACAAAAGGCACACTAGTCAGAGTGGACATCTAAATGCAGACTCAAGAATGAATGGCAAAGCAAATCTATTGTCAAAGTTGCCAGTACTGTCTCTGAAGTGACTTTTCATGATTTCAACCTTCTGGGTTAAATGCTCAGATGGTGAATATTGGTGCAATATCATTGACTTTAATGGAGTCAAACTGAATTAGATGAGCTGAGGATCTGAATTTCTGTCACAATTTACTGAGCCAGATTTCTTGTACTAAAAATCGCCTTTTTTATTTTCATAAAGATGTCATGCCTAGTAGGAAATCTCTCTTCTTGCACTGGAGACTTTGTGAGTGTTTCTCAGGTATCTGCTGTCTTGCTGAAGTTGGTTGATGCCTTGTTAAACAGTACATGAAACCAGTTGGACAAGTGAACACAGTGAGCACAAGGGAGAGTTTTCATCACATCGTCACAGCTTGCTTGCTTTCTAACCTAATAAACTCCACGCTTCCTAGACAGCTCCCCCAGAGAACTGCACATTCAAAATCCTTTAAACATCGAAAGTCTGAAGGAAGAAAGATAAGCTGTTTACTCTTAAAAATGATGGGTCCAGTAGAGTAATTCCCAAAGACTTGGGCCTGTATCTGCAAGCTGAAAAATTAAGCTCTTGCTCCAATAATATCAGTGCCTGGCTGTATAGTCCACTTCTCTCTGAGGCAGTTGTGTTATTATTGTATCAAGGAATGTCTCCATTAAGGGTTTTGCAGGTGTTTGAGGCTAATTGTGAAAATGTCAGCAGGACAGCTGAGTAACCCAATCAGAGAGGACATATTTTTGTAGTGGCTAAATGGACCTTAATGGTAGTTTACCTGGAAAAGAAAGAAAAATGTTATCAGCTTTGTTACTTTGTAAATAACCTCACAATATTTAGTGTCCAAACACAATGATTATTTGAGACTCTCATGTCTTTTTCCTTTTATCTTTTTATTTTCTTCTCATTGTGGTCACAGAAAATAATCCTGAATGAACATTTAATCCAGGTGGACTTCAAGACTCCAAAAAAATAATCCAAAGGGAATCATAAAGACGTGATTATTTTCAACCTCTTCTAAAAACTAACCTCTCTTTCATACTTCCTCAAGCAAAAGAACCCCTAAAACCCAAGCCAATTGATTAAGACTTGACCCAGGACATTTGAATGCTTTGTTTCTTTTCATCCCAGATTAAAGGGTATTCCTTGAATTCTATATAATGATTGGGCTTTTACGACACCTTCAGAATTTCTACGGTAAAAGACTTTAAAAGACTTCATGGCTGAAATGTATTTGTACTGTTCTGATCATCCGGTGTACTTTGATTTCTTGTGACACTTTGTAGAATTCATCAGCTAAAACTCAGAGCACAGAGGGAGGGCAGTGGATCATAATTTAGAAAAACAGACTGCAAAGATAAGTTTTAGGTCCATTTTCACTGACAGGATCCAGTTCTGTTTAAGTCATGCATATCCTAAAAACCAAGCTGTGAAGCATGAAAACTCAAAAATCTCTTTGTTGAGTTTTCCAGTGCCAAGCCAAGTCTGTTTAATAGGAGAAAGTATGAACAGTGTGGAATATTTTGTTTTGGATAGACACTTAAGAAGTATATCAGTATTTCTACTTTTACAATTCACTGTGGGAATTTTGGTTTTGACAGCTGAGCTTGGCCTAGGCACTGCTCTTGATGCAGTTACCTGTTATTTACAAGTGGCAAATCTCTACTGATTTTCTCAGCAGATGTCAGCCACAAAAATCACAGCTGCTTAGACAACTTGCTTGTAAGAAAAAAAAAAGCAAAAATGAAAATTTACAGTTTTCCAGCAAGCAGTTTTCTCATATGAAATCTGTAACTCTAGATCCCAATTCCTGTGAAGCACCTTTCCTGTCCCCAGACACCATCCCCAGGGCTCATAGTGAATGTCTAAAGTACCGTCCGTGATGCAGGTACAGTGCACATTTTCAGGTAACTATCTGCAATTTATAGAAGCCAGACAGATGGGAAGGCAGTGCACTATTTTTCCCTTGTCCAAGTCATGAAAACCAACAGGCTGGCTTCCTAATCTGCTCCCTGGAACTCATCACACTTTTTAAAAGATATTTGTGTGTGGTGTTGTGTGACCCCTGCTGCAGGATAATTGCTTGTTGCTGTGTGAGCATCACAAGTCTGACTGCAGGGATGGAGCTCAGCGCTTCCTGCACGGGAACTGCCAGCCTCTGCTCCCCTAGCTTAAGGAGCAGATCATCTTTTCAGAAGCAGAGACAATGAAATAAGAAACTGTTCTTAATTTTACTAGGAGAACATAATGATCTTACTCATCAGCTAATGATGACAGTATTTAAGCTCCCTTTTTGCACCTAGAAGAAAAGCATTTACTCAAACTAGTAATTATCGTTAATATAAAGAACCAGACTAACTATGATGGATGAATGTGACATAGCAAGCTCTAAAAAACAAGAAAACTGCATCATAAACAGAAGAGAAGAGAAACAGACCTTTCTTGCTTTATGAAACTGTTCATAATTAAAAAATTTATTTGTTTCTCCAAGCTATTTCAGACAAATGAACTATAGTGGAACAGCTAGATGTTAATTTTATCCATCAACAAGAACTTCCTAGAAAAGCTATACATCTTTTTAAAGTCATCTGAGGCAAGAATATTTTAAAAACATTTGTAATAACATTCATTCCTTAAGAGATATCTGTGGTTTAATATTAATTGTTTATATTTCTCATTATTTGTTTCTCATCTTCTCCTTTCAGAAGTTCTACTTATTTGAACACATATCAAAAAGGGTATTTTGTGAGTTATTGGCCAGTTGGCTAATTCTAATGATGAACTACAAGAGCTTTGCAAGCTAAAAATTATTTATCCAGTGCAGAAATACAGGTATTTTATGAACAGAGAGAAAAGGCTGAAATCCATCAGCTAATTTATAGAATGATTACTCTCCACAAGTTTCTTTGGGTTATCAAATTAATACTATTGTCTCAGAAATACATGCAATTTTACGTGACAATATATATGTATTATATATATATATGTATGTATATAAGTTTATGCATATAAATGGAATGAACTTTTAAACGTTATTGAATAACTTCAACCTTCCCTGATCATGCATACTGGCAAATCACTGACTGTATATTCAGCTTCAGAAAGAAATTGTAAATTGAGTATTCATGCATGATTTTATCTTGGCTATCAGCGAATGCTTGAAAAACTCTCCTAGTCCTTTAAGAAGAACTGCAGAAACCAAAGTTGTTCTTCCTTACAGAACTACAACTGATAGTTTGGTAGCTTTTAATGTAAAAAGAAACAAATCTGATAGAGAAGGAGAAGTGGGAAAAATACTAAATAAGGATAAACCAATACACTGAAAAAGACTAACAGTCCTATCAGAATTGATAAGGATTCTAGAGTAAAATTCAGGGATTTTGAGGAACCAAACTCAGAGAAATATGGATATTAAATTTGCTCATAACTGTAATAGTTCTAATGCTTATAAGAAATAAACGATACATATTTTTAACTGACTTTTATTGAATGAAGTAACTTCAAATCTCACTTGTTTGTTCAGACTCATACCAAAGTATCTCTAGCCAAAATAATTATTAAGGATGTGGAATAAATACTTTCTGTTTTTTAAAATTTATTTTATCAGAATGTGCATTTCTTCTGATAGCATGGTCATAAACTTCATTTTTATACAAACTAGTCTTAACACACATAATAAACTACAGTCACGTTATGTAAATGATCCCTATGATGGTATCAGAAAAAACCATCTAAAACTGAAAAAAAGTCACTTTTGCTGGTATTCTAAAGATCATAGTTTATTTCCTCACAGAGATTGCATAGCTTTCTATTTTCTATGCTGAGAATCACTAAATATTTTTGAAACTGTTGAAACACAGAATAGTGGTTTAAAAAGAAACATGATTTTATCCACTTCCTTTCATCACAGTTCCTTGTTACAGGTGTGATTCAGAGTTATGAAGGTCAGAGGTAGCTGGTCCATTGACCTCATGATCCATTTCTTTCCTAAATGTTTCCTTTCTTGCAGCTTGCCGTTTCTGGTACTGTTTAAGGTAAAAAAAGACAAATTACACATTCATGCCTTCTTGCCCTCTGAGTTAAGCAGTCCATGAAGTACACTTCCCCCATTCCTGACCACCCCAAAGGGCTGAACCTATTACCCACCGAATTGATTACTCATTGATTTTCCTGTCCCTGCTCCTTATCCATCAGCAGGAAGACAGAAAATAACCCTCTGTGTGACTCTGTATGTGGCAGATGAAATAAGCTGTGAAACTGAGACCATACTGGTAAAATGATAACTGGATGGCCAGGGAAATTATGCTCTTTAAGCATTTTTGACAGATTGATACCTACAAGCCCTGAATTCTTATGACTGGAGGGCATGCAGCCATCTCCTCGCAGTACTTTATAGGAACAGGTCATGTGCACTCCTTAAGTGAAACAAGGTGGCTAAAAATACACATTTGAATATAAATAAAAAAATTTCTTGTTTGAAAACTATGTGAAGACATTTATTGTTTTGTAAATGGATTCTGCAAAATGATGTCTAGTTTACAGATTGTTTCTAGTCAGCTGATTGTGAATGTTTGATATGCAAAACATGAGCAGTGTCACTGTGTACAAAATTCACATAACTCATTGGTACAATCTTTGAGAGTTGAGCTTCATATTCAAAATATTCACACTAATACTGATTTCAAAATGCAGTTTCTGAAAATATCCTTCAATTTCTTCTTTCCTCTTCCTGGTTGCACATGCTATAGTAACTTCATTAGCTGTCAAATTTGCAAAAAAACAACATTAAAGGAACACTAATGGCAAAAAATGAAGCAAAAATTAGGACAAAGTTCACAGAAAACTGTACACAATTAAAAAATAGCAGCATTGCCTACTATTGGTGTTCAGCAATTAATAGAACCCCATCAAGGTCAGTCTGAATTGCTCAGTGATTTACTGGACTTTGGTTGTTTCCTTTTGTTTCTCTAACACACTGTTTAATTTATGGTCCGTATGAAGAATTCAAAACACAAAACTCTTTTTTGTTCTGAACTGGAGTTGATATTAAATAGATGTAGGAGGCATAAAAGCAGTCTGTTCCTGCATAATTGGGGTGATGCTGTATAAAATTGTAAAACATGGTCAGAGGAATTAATTAAGCTAATATGCAACAGTGACCCCAGTTTGTGCTCTCTGCTGTGAATCCCGCTGTTGTAAAATGTCAGATTTTTTTAAAACATCAAACAGTAAGAGAATAAAAACTACGATTGACATGCATAGATCTCAGCTTAATTGTAGTTGTTATCACCACAGTTGTCAAGAAATCCCTCTTAGAGGTCACTGTGGCTGCTGTAGGGATAATTTCACTCTTTATAGAGACCAGCAGACCTTTTACAAGCTACACACCAACTGATTTCAGCAACACAGCATCTACCTGTTTTCCTCAACATATAATTTGCAGCATCTTATCTGCTGTAATGTGCAGCAGATTAGTAGCCTGAAAAATGAGCCATCTACCCAGTTGAGGAGGGATAAATAATTGATGGTTGGAACTATAATCAAAAGGAAGTAATTTTTCCTCATCAGGTCACTCAGATTCACAAAGCTGTCAGGAAAGAAAAATCTGTAATTTTAAGTAGGAAATGATGGCATGCTCTCATAAAGGAACATTGTTTGTGGTGATAGTATAGCATACCTATGTAGGAATGAGAATGGTTCTGTCTTATTTTACAAAATCACAGAATCATTAGGTTGGAAGACACCTCCAAGATCATCAAGTCCAACCCAACCCTGACCTCAACTAAACCATGGCACCAAGTGCCACATCTAGTCTTTTCTTAAACACATCCAGAGATGCTGCATCCACCAGTTTACTTCCCAATAGAAAACAGATCCAATAGTCTTGACTTTTTAAAATTATTATTTTTCCCAATTTTTTTGGTCACTCTTAGTCAATTTTTTATGCTGATTCAGAACATTTTAGTGTCACCCTAATGAACAGACTGTTCATTTAAGATGGTATAAAATAATCTTTATTTTATGTTAAATATCCACTACGCATAAACATTATCCACCTGAGAAAACACAGGAGTGAGAATGATGTTTACCTGTGTATTGCTGTACAGACTTCTTGTAGAGACAGTCATAAGTGAACAGGCCCATTCCATTTAAAAAGGTTTAATTTCACCCTGTTCAGCTAATTTAGCTCAGAAGTTACCATCAGGCAGATGATGAAATATTAATTAGGAAATGGCTTTCAATAAGGTTAGGTTTATATTCACAGGAAGTATTTCTTCCTGACATTTCAATTCAAATGACTTTCTATTTGAATATTCTAAAAGTTTAAGATTTACACATGAATGCAGTGATTCCAACAGTAATACTTACCATACTTTAATTTTTCTGTTTATACAAATACACAGTAAGAAACAATCTATACAAGGTATTTTATTACTGTCTCAAATCAGCTTCAAATCACAGAGTAGTTTTAGGTGCAGCATATGGACCATACACAGGCAAACTGGGATGGACTGAGCAATAAGATGTTGTTGCTTTTGGTTTTTACAGATAACTAAGTTATACTCAATGCATTCCTAATGCTGCCCATTCACATAATTCTATTTAGCCACCGATGGAAAAAAAGGTGCTGTTACTTGAGCTGGCTATGGAAAAGCAATATCTACAACAAAAATTATTGCGGGTGATGTGTTCATTGCAACTTTTTTTATTTTTTTGTGTGTGCATGTTTCTTGAAGAAGAAATAGACTACTAAATGTTATTATTTAATTGACAACACATATGAAAATATTTCTCCTTTATATTCTTCAAGGGAGCCTTAAGTCTAAAAGGCATATACTGAGAAGACACAGAAGTTACAGTAATTAGCATTTTAAAAAAGTTAACATGAACTCAGGACATAGTCCAGATAGGAATGATGACTTCCATAATTGGCATGCATATTACGTTGTCCAAAGACATGAGCTTATCAGCAAATGGGAATTTGATGTGACAAAACACATCGAGAAGCTCTGTGTCCTCTGTCAGCTCAGCTCCTAAGCTTTCCCTTAGTTCATCCCTGCTGTGTACTGAACAGCCCAAGGTTATAAAATGCTCTTGGCCATGGCTTGATTCATTCTCTTTTGCAGCAGGCAAACATCTTTATCTAAAACTTGTCTTCATTGTCTGCAGCTGCGTAAAGATCCAGCCTTACCCCTTTGTCTATGCTTCAGCTTCTGATTACTGCATCACATTTTGTCTGACAAATACAGTCTTATACTACTAATTCATGGAGTGCTGGTGCTCTGAGTTATTCTGCTCTTTAGTCTCTTTGGCAAAACCTTACCTCCTTCTATAATTTCCCCTTTAGTTTTCCTGTCTCCAGTGCCTTGAACATGAATACCTATTAGTATCTTCCCCACCTAAGATGTGCACTCATTTCAGCGTCAAAATGCAGCATCACTCTTTTAATTAAGTTTTAAAAATAGAGCTCCATTTCTTGAGTTCTGCTCAGGGTTTGGATAGCAGGCACGATGGTGATACAGAAAACAACCATTAGGGGTTAAAAAAGGCTACAAAATTTTGTGCAAACTTCCCTTTCCACTATGACAGTGTTTTTCTAACTGATCTCAAGATTCCTTCCACCTCCCTTGCACATCTTTGTCTCAGCATTTCTGTATCTTTTCTGTGTTTGGGTCAGGCCTTTCACCTTGTTGCAAGGCATGTTCAGTAGCTTAATTCCAAATGGGGGAGTACCTTAGCTTTAGCTGAGTGGCTGATCAATAGTTTGATCAGTGATAGATACTGTTTCTAATTCCCTGTGCGCTGCTGCACCATTTCTTCAGCTTTGAATGCTGCAGATGCAGGGTCAAACTGGGGTCATACTGAGACAGGAGCCAATGGGAAAGAAAGCAAGTATACCTGGCTGCTGAATGCCTTCGGAGCTGCCAGATGAAGCAAACAGGGTTTGTAAATCCACACACTTATGCTAATACTCCCACTTTGCCTCAGGAGGAGTTTATTTGTATGTTAAGATCAAGAAGTGGTTTTCATGGCAAGGAAGCTTTCAGAAGGAGCAGCAAGAAGAGTGACAGTGTTAAAGGAAATTTAAATGTATTTCTTCAGTCCCTCTGAATTGAAAAACTGGAACTCACAATTTATTTCCCACCAAGGTGCTATATGATTTACTGAGTCTAATTTTGGAGCTGTTTACATTTTATTTTAGCTGATTAGCATGAGCTACTGAAATATCTCTGCAGCAATCTTATTTCTGTGGAAGCATTTATTGATATTCACCAGGTAATTTATGCTAATGCAGAGAACATTTACAGCAGTTCTCTTCCAATACTAGCACTTACCGATGTTTTGTCAGTCACTTAAAAAAAACAACCTGTGCAACTGGATTACTTACATGTTTTAATTAGTACGGTTGCTGAGAAACAATGGTGAACAACAGAACATATTTTTGCATGCTCACTTGTAATAAATAGATCAAAAACCAAAAATCACACCTATGCCTGCAATAATATGAAGAAAAGAATAATCTTCGCTAGATCTGTAATGATTTCCACCAGGCTAGATCCAATATACAGTATAGTGTCTATAATATTGAAAGCAATGTGAGGTGTTTTGGATGGGTGAAGGGCAAACTTTCAAATCTTGATATCTCAAAAAACAAAAAAACCAAAAAAAAACCAGTGTTCATTTAACAGTATTGCTTTTGCTCCTAACAGAATCAAATGCTATTTTATACTGCACATTTTTTCCTCTCTTTTACTTTAACTGCCTTTTTAGGTCCAGTCAGACCACTTGCATGTCAGAACTAATCAGTAGTGAATTAATTACAAACATGGACTTAGTAATTGCTTCTTTGCTAGAATTTAATATTTGCCTTCCAGTAATCTAGCAGGGAGTCAGCACTGCATTGTTCTGCACAGTTCCAAGGGATAAAGAAGAGTTTCATAACTACTGTATTTTTAGTCTTTTGGATGGCTTGTAATTAACTGAAGGATATAGTACAAACACTGCTGGAGTAAAAATCTCGTAGTTTTTCTACCAGGCCAGTCATAATTTTAATTTGTTTATCTGTTTGGAATCCCTGAAAATATTTTTGCAGGTATTCTGCAAATATCTGTCTGTTTTGAATGCCGGTAGAAACCCTATAGATTTATACAGATTAGAAAGTGCAGGAAAGACAGAAAATAGCCTCTCACCTGACATGTAATTACTTAGGGTATAAAACGTAAACCTAACCATCCAACACTAAGGCAGTGGTGCATGATTTCTAACTGCATCTTCATTATTACAGCTGATAGTAAACAAAATATTTAGGATAGTAATGGTCTACTAGGCTGCACAGAAAGGAAAAACGACCATGCTGAAAGAGACAGACCACCAAGGTACAGGCTGGTGCTGAAGTTATGCTCAAAGAATAATTTCATACAGCTAGGGATGTCTCTAAAAAGGTGGTAGACCTTGTCTAGTTTCAGAAGAAATTGAGTTCTTCTCTCTCTGGAATTAAAGGGGACATAAGTTGCCAAAAAAGGAGTTTTGGGAGCACAGGAAAAGCTGCCATGGTGTACAATTGCACAAGTCTGCTACAGTGTACCAAACAGCTCTTGGAGGTCCCCTGAGGAATTGTAAGGGGCAGGGCTGGAGTCCCAGAGCATTACTGACCCTGCGGACTTTGCCTACTGACTTCTTTGATCAGCTTCAGTGGGACTTCAGCTCATAAGAGGACTCTAATTTTTCAGAAGGGTATTTTGTTGTTTTACACACCTACTTTAAAACCTGCTCTCAGCTGATTGAGCAGTGTCATCGGGGGTTTCCTTTAAGAAAGACTGCAGATGTTTCCCCAAACAAATCCATTAACTACCTTAATTTAATACCCTCACTCTAAAACCAGATTTTAGAGGAGAGAGTTATCAAATAACTGGTCCATTAGAAGCACTTTTTTTCTAAATCCCATTATTTTCAGGTTGATTTTTTTCCTCATGCATCTTTTTACATTCATGCCATTTCTTTTCTTTAGCTGGCATAATATGAACCAATGGATGGAATCAAAAATGTCTGTTTGGCCATGAATATTTTGGCCAAAGTATCATGGCTTATTGAACAAAAAATGCAGTCAAGGTACAAAGTGGGCCAGATCATCAAGCACCTGTAGCTACAGTAAGTCCTGCCAGCTGAATGTTGTACCCAGTATCTTGATCTGATTTATATAAAATAAACATCTCTAATTAAATTTAATAGGGCTCTTTTGCTTTTTACGTAAGATTGTAACCAAAAATAAAGGAAGTTATGTGGTCTTCAACACAGGGAAAGTGTAAGTTCTGCAGCATTACTTTGCAGTAAGGTAGACAGATATTCCTACTTAATTTACTTAAAGTGAGTGTTTCTGACATAGGGAAGTTTGGGGGTTTGGAAGATCGAGGTTGATAGAGCTAGTTTAATGCTTTTAAATAAACTGAGTATATTCAAATACTTAGACTGCATGGATTCTTTTGCTTTGGTTTCAATAAAAGTGAGGCAGTAAGATGTTATTTTCAATTTGTATGCAAAGTGCATTGAGAGGCACAAAAGTGTAATGGGCCATTACATTTGTTTTAAATTCATGTGAACAATATTAATATGAAATACCAAAGATTTTTCTCTGAGATTTTCGTAAGAAATGGGTAAAGGTTTATTATGTGAAACTGCATAGAATATTTCTTTCTGAATTGCACTGTGAATTATCACCTTGAAACTATGCTTGTTAGAAAATATTTAACTGTCTCAGTCTAGAGCAGGAACATTTTGTCCTACATCCACTTATATATTGTCTACGGCTGATTGTTAATTTAAAATATGCAACTAATGCTATAAAATACTTGAAACATTTTTTCTTTTTACTTATCTGCTGAATACCTACAGTGTACTCTGTTCATCACATTACTAGGAGAGGCAGACAGACTCCATTTTATCTTCCCTTGAATTTGTTTAAAGCCTAGACCTAGAGGGTGGCCAGTGATTTTAACACTGAGCATGGGGGACGTGAGAGCACCTGGGGCCACTACCAACAGCTGGGCATCCAAGAAATGAGGGAGCCAGTCTGGCAAAACAAGGTTACTTGCCCTTCCATGAATAAGTGCTGGGATAATTTTGCCTGCCCAACCATCCCTTGCCTGTGATTTATTTTAAATTCAACCTCACCCAGGTTTGATAGGTTTTAAGGTTAAATGTTAATATTTCATAGGTTTGTTTTTTTCATTTATTGGATTCGTTTGCTCAGTCATTTTCTAACCTCCACAGAAAAGTTGGAGAGCACTGATTTTAGATAGAGAACGTTCTTCAGCAAGATACTAGAAATATTATTTGCTTTTTAATTGTCTTTGATCTAAGAGACAAGTAACATAGCTGCTAGTGTACAATGGCTCCTGCACAAAATGATTACATACATAAGCTTAAAAAACTTTAAGTAACCCTAAACGGAATTTATAGGTGCATATTTATTCAGACTTCTTTTTATGGATTACTGGTGTAAAAAATCTCAACTGTAGAGAAACATACATTGAATTAGGTTCCATGTTTTTGTTAATATCTATTGCTTTTTTATTCTTTAATTTTGAATTGTTCCATAAGATGCTTGACACTGATTTCTTGTCATCCTTGCTACAGTAAATTAGAGGTCTGGCTACTTAATTTTTCTGAAAATCAGGGTTAATTATTGTCCTTTTAAAGGGAGAGAGAGATAAAATTGTAAAGGTGATTATTTTAGGAACTGTGGAATAGAATATGAAGCACTGCAAACAATTAGTCAAGTATCTGTGTGAGCTTGAGGGGAAGAGCTGGGACATAAGCAAAAACAAGATTATAACTCTCTGAGCTGGGTATTTTGAAATATTTTTTTATTTTGGAATTTCTCACTATTGTGATTCTTGTCAATGACACACTCAAGAATATAAATGATTGATGTTTATATCAACTTTAAATGCCTAAAATACACCTTTCCTGGATTATAATGTTTTCATGACATTCAAAGGCTTAGAATTTCATGAGTTCTTCTTTCGATATTTTGGTTCATACCTATGTTTGGGCAATGAAAATGATTTTACTTTTATTCTCACTAATTTGTCCCCCATTATATTGCCTTGGGTTTGTTTTGTTTTTTGTTTTTTGGTTTTTTTTTTTTTTTTTAATGTTCACACTAAAAGCTTGAAGAAAATCAGCAAAAATCATAGAACAATGTTGAATAAGGCTTCATGTAAGAAAAGTCATTTCAATTACCTATTGGATCAGGTAAGATTTCTTGAAACAATATTTCGGTGTTTTGATAAAAAAAAGCCATAATGGCTTATGCAAAATGTAAGCTGGGAAGAGCAGTCAAGAATTCTTTACAGCCTGCCTGTTCTTCCAGTTAATCTCTGAAATGTAACCAATTCCATAAAACTGTAGCACATCTTTCCATTTTTAGGAGCTTTCTGACAAAAGACATTAATTAATTACCCCGTAGTTTCAGAGAGGAAACTTGTGATGGAAATGTCTCACTGTTGTGAAGGCCCAGCTCCCAGCTGCTCTGGGGCTCAGAAAGATGCATGACTGGAGGATTTGTCCACAGGAGGAAAAAAGTTGCTGTGTCAGAAGAACATTGAGGCAATGAAAGTTTCCTTCCTGCTTATTATTGTGCCTTGTGTATTTGTACCACTTGGTATTGTCTGTGATTGTAAGGAGTTTAAGATAGCTCTGTTTTCTCTGAATATTTCTGTGCTACGCTACTGATGTGACCAAACTATTCTGAATCATGGTAGTTTTTATCTAATATGATAGTTATTGTGCCTTTGTGGCTGGAAAATTGTTGCTGTATTACCCAGTCTTCAGCATTCTTCCAGGAGGGTGAAAAATTTTGCTGTCTTGAAATGGGCTTTCTTTTCTTTTCTGTTTCTGTCATTGGATTATTCAGGACTTTATCTGTAAGTATAAAATGTGGCACAAATCTATTCTATCCTTTTTCCTCTCCCTTCAAGATCTTGGCATGGCTTTTTGTTTGCACCAATCTTTTAAAATANCTTTTCTTTTCTTTTCTTTTCTTTTCTTTTCTTTTCTTTTCTTTTCTTTTCTTTTCTTTTCTTTTCTTTTCTTTTCTTTTCTTTTCTTTTCTTTCTTTTCTTTTCGTTTCTTTTCGTTTCTTTTCGTTTCTGTTTCTGTTTCTGTCATTCTATTATTCAGGACTTTATCTGTAAGTATAAAATGTGGCACAAATCTCTTCTATCCTTTTTCCTCTCCCTTCAAGATCTTGGCATGGCTTTTTGTTTGCACCAATCTTTTAAAATATCAGATAACACATGTGAACAAGGGTACTGCTGGAGATTGGTACTATTGAGGGCACAAATAAGTGAAGCTCTAATTTAAATTAACAATTTCAGAAATTTTTTGATATCTCAGGGAATTTTTTTTAATTCCGGCACTAATGTTGTTAGCTTTTTGTCTGATGCTTATTGATGGTTCCTATCTGGCATTTATGGCATTCTGCAGTAGTGTTTTGCACTTAGTTGCTTTTCATGTAAGAATATCAAAGCACTTTAGAAAATAGTAAGTATTATTTGAATTTTTTAGCTTAGGCAACTGAAGGAGCAAGATAATGAATTATAAGATCAAGTCTCTGGGCAATTCCACAGCAGAGTTAAATATACACTTAAAAATCACAGCTCCTGCTGTATTTCAGAGGTAAAACACAAAACTACACAGAGACTGTGAGAAATCTCAGAAGAACACATGTATGGCAGGAGATGGTAAATTGATGCACAACAGGCACCACAAGTATCTACTGAAGTCTATCATTCTGAATACAACCACTTCACTACGAATAATGTAAAAAATTCTTAGAATTGTCTCTAAACACAAAAACTTAGTTTGTTCTGAGAATTTGCATTTTGAGAATTGAAATTTCCTATCTGATGCAAGGAAGAAACAGGATTACTTTGATAATTTGCTTGATTGTCTGATGGCTTTCTGACAAACTGTAAATTAGATAACATCCCCAACCCCATTTTGAAGTTCCTTGATGTTTATATACTGGGCTAATCCCTTCCCTTCTTCCATTTGCTTTATTTGCTGACACTGCCAGCTAGTTTCTCAATCTGTCTGTTATCCAAAAGCTGATGCAGAAACACTGGTGCATCTCTGACTCCTCAAGGACTCCTGGCAGGAGATAGTGGGGTCTCTTGAGCACCAACAGACCTGAGAGTGACACGGACAGAGCTGCCATCATTCTTCCACTGACCAAGACTAGTGGATATGCAGCTATATGCAGATAAATTTTATTTGCTGTAAAATTACTTTTTTAACCCAGACATCTATTAGTTGACACCGACACACTTCAGTTGCATGGGGCTGGCACTTTATACAGCAGCAGCATTTTTAAGTGGTAACATAATTACAGAAACAATCAGCTGCATAATAATAAAAAATTGTGTGCCATGAAGTTCTGCATCTGCAGTGTGAAATACACAAGTGTCTTCTGACAGCAGATCACTCCTGCCAGCACTGAGGTCTTGGTGTGCACTGACCACCTAAATATCTCTTCATTATTCCAACATTAGGGTGTATTATTCTAATTAAAACAAAACAAAACAAACAAACAAAATAATTTTTAAAATTTGAACATACAGTACATGCTGTTAGAAATATTCACAGCCCAATGAGTGTTAAATGACACCTTTGCTTAGTTTCCACCTTGTTCCTCTGACTCCAGCATTTGACTCACTGCGAATAAATTATTTTTGNCACTACAACCCAGGACAATTACTTAAGTGCAATTCCCCTTTAATGCCTATTAATCAAACTGTCCCAGGAAAAGGGATCAGTCCCTGATCAGTTTTCAAATTCCATGGAAGCTGCCTTTATAGCAACTATGGTTGAATCATTGTTATGTACCTCAAACTGCTAAAGGGCCCTTGCTGGCCCAACCCCTACACACTGGGGAATAGATGGCACCCACTCCCTCCACTACCAGAGCCTGCCATCTATATTTCGCAGGGCAAAAATTCCTTGTCGGTAATTTCGCACGCACTGGTGCCACCCTGTGGAGTTCAATGCAAACACTTCGGGATAGTTCAAGAGAAGAGGTAATTTGGGTGCTGAAGAAGTCAGACCTTAACATTTACACCTGCTTCTCCTTGGAGAAGACATTTCCCATTTTACAGTTAGAATAGAAATGCATGTCATGTAGGAGAGTCTTGGTCTGGAGTCTAAAATACTTTTGTATTCAGAGGAATGTGATTAATTTATCCTTTACATAATTTTGAGTTTGCTGTCTCCAATATGGATGCTTATGTGAGCATATATTTCTATCCAAATCATTATCATATGTTTTTGACTTTAAAGTAATTATGAAGAATGAAGACATTGATAGATTAAATAACTTGAGTGGAGCAGTATTTAAATATATATATTCCTATTATTTAAAATTTCTACTCTATTTCTGCCCCATTTCTGCTGTGGGAAATATTCAAGCTAATGAGAATGTAAATAGATTCTTTAGTCTGCTCACATATAAGGCACTGGAAAGAATAATTCTTAATTTTCCTGCTATTTTTCTGTGCCCTCCAACCAAAATATCCATCTCTGTGCTTGATTACCAGTATCCAATCCCCTTGGCAGGCACACTGTGATCCATCTCCATACATGACTGCCAGTACCCAGAACTCTTGGCTTGCACACTCTGGAGCTCCAGAGCAGATGCTAAGCCATCTTCTTTTGTGTGTGCTGGGATGTGCTGATGATCTCCCACTGCATTGCACTGTGAACATTCTCCCTACCCTAAGAACTCCCTTATGTTTTCCTAGCAGCCTCAGTAAAATAAAAAGATGCTGTATACCAGCTCCTGCCAGCTGCTTGCTTTTGCCTCAAGACATAACCTTGTAGACAAAATCCACAATGGCCTCAACAAACAGAAGGTGGCTTTTCATCTGTTGTCATCTTACCCTGGAACAACTTAAAAACCTTCTCCCACATGAGGCATAACTCTTTATACATCAATTTACAGGGATTCTACTTTCAAAAGCTATGAAGGAAAACCAGGAGGCTAAAAGATTTTGCTGGTCACTAAGCATTAGATTTCTGTATCTTATCTTATAAGCACACATCATCTTGGGCAACCCTGGAGTGAACACAACCCTTGCACTGGGGGTTCAGCTGGGTGACAGCATCAAAGGTGGTCACTGCAATAATTTAGTTTGGTCACTTACTCAACTTCAGCCACGGAATTTCCTGAAATACTCATTGTATGAATACAAAAGCTAGTTTTAAATCTGCCTGTTTTTCCCCACATTAGTGCTTCTGAAGGAAACTTGAGATGGTAAGTGGAAAGAGTGTGATTGGCACGTGGATGGATATGTCTAATGAAAAGAGAATGGAGGTAATTAATAGGTAGTTGGTTGCATATGCAAAGAATCATGTCTGTGTTCATGGCAACATGTTACAAGCTGATTCCTATCTCTTGCAATTCTTGCAGTACTCTAGCTACATTGTGGGTGAAGTAAAAGGGCTTTTCATCTGCAAGTCCACGATCAGTCTCAGGTGTGATTCCCCATGGAGCTTATGCTCCTAAAACACTTAACTTGTTTTGGAAGGATCACACCAGCATCACTGGATATTGGATTAAATTGGATTTTAAGGAATTTACTCGCTTCTTATTATAGGTAAGCACTAGTTTTGGCCCAGTGGGGCTGAAGTATTAGTCAAGATGCCTAATTTCTTTTGCTGCCTACCCCATTCCCACTTCAATGCCACGCTAACCTATTTCCTGGCTAAAAGAGTCTCTCACTCTCTCCCCATTTCCCTTAGGTTCCTGTGAGTTTACAGCAAGAATTTTTGCCCCATTTTATTTTTACAGTTACTTGAGAAAAAGCCATTTAACTCAAGCCTCAGCAACTGACCTCAAATGTTTCCACAATACAGAATTATACATAAATATCTGGAGCCTTCTGACCTGTATGTTCACCTCCTGTTCTCAGTCAGTGTGATGCCTAGACCAGAAATCTGTATTTACTTCTCTCCATTGAGAGGAATTGCCAGGCTGCACCAGGGAAAGGTAAGGACACATCCAAGAAGCAGCACCTAGGAGCTTGATAAGGTGGGAGCTTGGAGGGGTGACAAAACCTGATCAGCAATAAATGCTACTCACACACAGAGGTGGTGCAGAGGCATTTTCCCAAAGATGGCATTAGTCAGGATCCCTTGCAGTGAGTAATTTCTGCCTTAATGTGCTACAGTCACTTGGGATCCTAAGAAACTGCATGGTTTAATTGGATAGCTGTAAATGAAGGCAGGTTCCTCTGCGTTTATCCAAGTTTAATTCTGGATTCTGTCAAATAAGAATGCTGCCACAGAATAAGAAATTTAAAAGCTTCTCATCATACAAGAAAAAAAATGGCTCAAAATAATATACTGAATTTCAAATTTATGTCTCCAAACTTGAACTTCATTTTACTATCCATGTAATTTAAGGAAAACTTCAGTTTGCCCTAAATTAAGAAAAAAAATTAAAGTTAGCATAGTTAACTTTTTTATTATTTAATTTGGGACAGAACTTGAGTTGAAAATGAGTTACCATTATTGTAACTTTTCTAAAGCATTTATTTGCATTAACTTGAAAAATGAAGCAATTGTAATATGGTTATATAATCAATTTCTATTACTGCAAGGAACATTGTTGAGTACGCTTCTTGAATAATAAATAGTAATAATAAATAAATGCAATAATTTTGGTTTTAATCATAAAAGATACTAAAAGCCTGACGATATTTTGGTCCTGAACAAGTTTACATATATGTTTAATTACAAGTACCAGAGTGATCCAGTTAAATTACAGCAATGATGTCCACATACAAGGAAAAGCTATTCCATGCATCAGTAAATCATTCTAGAATTGATTTTTCATTTCAGGTATTTTTGTTTTGGGAAACATAAGGGTTTACAAACTGAATCATTTAAGTTGTCCTGGATTTTCTTATTATCTTGTGTTATTTGCAACACATAATGTTTGAACATTAGTTCAATTACCTGCAATATTAAAACAGCTGAAAACTGCTACATCTGTTTACATTTATATTTTTTAAAAATCAGCTTTAAAGACAGAATCCTGTCTGCACTGAGATAAAGGGATTAGGTTTTTTTGGTTTTATTTGCCTCTTGTTTTTGCTTATGAGCTGTATTTGTGTTTGAGTTGAAGCTCTGTGTCTGGGGCAGCAGAGAACAGGAACTTTCTGCCCTCCTCATCTCCTCAGCTGCTCTTTGCCTGCCTGCTTTGCTGAACCTGGGCATGGCATAACACTGCCCACATCAATTTACAGTGATGAAGTGCATCCCACATCAGTCTCAATGTCTTGGCCTCTACATCCATGCTCACTGATGGCAAGGGCAGTAAATTTGGTTTTGAGGGCAGCTTAAGGGCTGCTTCTGCAGGAGGGACTGGTCCAACTTATCCACCATAACTGCTGCTCTTGGACCAAAGAGGAGAACCCAGGGGGACAGGGTAGAGGTTGGAATGGAATACTTATTTTGTGCTTTCCCATTTCTCTGCCATAAAACTTTATGTCCAGATTGAAAGGAAAAGATAATCAAGGCCAGGTCTGGCAAATGTTTTTCATTTTTGATGAGCTGCAGTGTATGCAATGAGAGATATTTCAAAGCCATATATTCCAACAATGCTTCATTGTCCTCAAGCTACTCAAATGATTTGGAACAAGCACAGTGTTGGAATAACCAATATATTTGAAAGTTAAATATAGGAGTCCTTTGATTTATTTTCCTTCTCCTGCGATATTTTGTACAGGACAGGATTACTGAAACCTCTCTGTATTGCAGCATCCAAGGAGGACTCTAAGGAGACATTACTTGGTTTGCAGGAGGAATAGGTTACGTATGTTTACTGTGTCATTTCTCTTCCTCACTGTGATTGTTGCCAAGGAATGGATTCATGCTGTTCTATTTCACAACAGCAATGCAGCTGTAATTTCCATGTACAAAATGCATTCCCTCTGAATAACTGCTTCCTTCTACTTAGAGAGAGTAAACTGTTGTATTAACAGAAAAAAACTTCTGATGTAATATTCTGTTGCTGCTTTACACAACCTTTACCACACAGGGTTAAGGACAGCAAGAAAAGATACAAATACTGAAAAAAAGTTGATACCTCCTTCTTTGAAAGATTTCACACCATCACCACTGAAAGAAATGTGTTGGCTAAATAACAAAGTAAGAGACTCTCGGGACTAATTCCTCTAATGCTGGTTTTCAGCTTATTCTCTTTACAGTCTGTTTATGTAAGCTGATTTTAGTCTTCTGTATGCGTATTTTTGGTTTATTCATTACCAGCTATTTATAAATTTTCAAGGACAGAAGTAGCAGTGATGGACACCATCTGTTTGGGTAGCCAACTTGTTTCAGAGACTTAGGAATTTTTTTTCGTTTTCTGTCATTAGAGGATAGTCAAGCATCCCTTTGACTCTGAATCTATGCACTACTGATTTAATTCAGACTTGTAAGACTGAACACATTTTGCTTAAGGGAATGGCCAAGATTTCTGTTCTACTCAAAATGTAGATTCTTGGATGAGGAAAATTCTGTATAAGGCCTATTCCCCAAATATACATGAATCAGTATGCTTTTTCTGAGCCATATGGATACTTGGGGGTGACCACAGAAAACTTAGGGTTCCCATGCCAACCCAGATGGATCTGCATGGCCAGTCCAGTAAATGTTCAGCTGTACTTGTATCCATTATCATGATATAAAAATACCTCTCTGATGATGTGCAATGAAATGTCTATTTTATTTCAGGTATTTAATTTTGAGAAAGTCTTAGGATTGTATGTATAGGATTGTGTCTTAGGATTGTATATATAGGATTGTATTTTAGGATCGTGTGTATAGGTATCTGCTTCCCATGTGGTACATAGGGACCACTAGCTGCTGTGTACAAATGGATGTGGAAGTTTGTTTCAGATGTACCGTGGCTGTGAAGCAGTTTCAGTCATTTGGCATCAGCAACAGAATTTTTCCATGGCACTCTTTTGCTTAGCAGTATAGGAGAAACATTGAATGGTTTAAATACAACACCTCCTGCGCTTATTTCCAGCACTAGAAACAGCTGGTTGGTGATAAAAAAGCTGATGCTTGAAATCAGGATGATTCCCATTACATTTTACAGACCCTAATAAAGGCACAGATGACCTGTTTATCTGTGAAATTGTTTCTGTCTCTAGATGACTGAAATCCTGTACATGCAGGAAGATAATAATGGTGATGAGTTTGATTTAGGACTGATACACAGTGTCTGCCTTGCTCAAGGAGATTCTGTGGAAAATCCTGTCTGAAAACACAAGAACGTAGCACCAAGATTTTCTTGTACCTAATGAAATGCGATGCATAAGCTTTAGCAATTTTTAATTAATTTAAATATTCACAGTTTTTAGTATTAATGGTCTTAATTTTGTTTTCTTACAATGCTCACTTCTGTTCAAATTGTGAGAAGTTTAATAAGTAAACAATCAAATTTGTCAGAAAGTTTAGTGAGTAAATGATCATTCCCTGATTCTTGCCTTTTACTGCAAGCAATCATGTAGTCAACTGAAATTATTGTCCAGAGATTACAAAACATTGTGGCACCAATGGAAATATCACTGGGAGTTTCTTTGGAATAAAATAGTGCTTTTCAGAACAGAACTGCAGCAACCTCTAATTTGGATTTTTCCCCTTTGTTCATAGTTACTGCAGTTTTTTAACTCTTGCAATTTCTTGTAAGGCCAGGTTGTACTTACCAGCTGTTGTAGCAATTTAATACCAGCCTAGTAGAAAGTAAAGATTACCATCAGTTCCAGCAAGGGGGTCTTTGCAGAGTGTTTGTCATCAGAGCAGTAGGGAGATATTCCCAGTGAGCTCTCTGAAACTGATTTAATTTTGCATTTATAAGAAACTTGTAAAGACAGGAGAGTTGTACAAAATGCAGCCTCGCAGCACTATAACCTCACAGTTATTTTTTGTCTTCAAGCCACAGAGTCCTGCTGAGAAGGCTTTATGTCGAGGTTAGAGTGGGAAAACTGGAAGCGTTGTGGAAGTTCAAACAAGCCCTGTGACCCCCTGAAAATGGGACATTAGGCAGCTCTCAGGCACTGATGGTGTTCAGATGTGTAGTGGGCATGGGGACAGCTTTTCTACATGAATAGAAAAGGCATTTTTAAAAGATTTTGCAGAAGGGAAAACTGAACAGATCTTGGTATGGCTTTGACAGGATAAAGTGAGTTTTTGTCTCTCCTCTCAAAGCTTTCCCTAAGTCCACTGCCAGCCTGGGGACTAATCTGACAGCCTGGGCTGCAGTCAGTCATGCAGAGCCTGATTTTGCCTTGACACTGGCTCTTTGCCAGCAGGACTTTCTTGACCTCTGTGAATGCAAGGTAAAGAAGAATGATGTCTGAATCCTCTCAAGGAACAGGTTTCTCCCACATGTCCTTGCATAGGGTACAACTGCACCTATAAAGGCTACAGTGAACTCTGGGAGACCCATGAAGTTTAACTGGGGGGGATGGATCAGGTACAGTTACTTCTTCTTACAGAAGGTAGGCAGCAGGCATGCAAGCATGTTTAGCATAAACAGTGTCATGACAAGCTAACAAGGATGTAAAAAAGAAATTCTCATATGGGTAAGCAAATAAATAGAACTGACATATGATGTAATACCATATTTTCCTAGTGTAAAAAGGGTGCATTCCAGATTCTTTCAGTAAATCCTAATTCTGGCTGGTAGGTCTTGACTTCTTTTTCTTTTTCAGTATTTCAAATAGGCCTATAAATGTGGAGTTCATCCATACATCTCACTGAAAACAGATGAACTTGTGTTTAAAAATGTAAATTCATCAAGTGCATCACTCATTATTTGTATATATGGTTTGTACATAATTTGTGCCCAAAATCCCTGCCAAGAATTGATGCCACCTTACATTTGATCACTATTAAGAGTAGAAATGGTTCTCTCTGTATAATCCTGATGAAATTAAATATGTCTAGCAAAAAAGATAAAGCTAGAAAATAAAATGTTGTTTTCCTTAAGAATATTTATTATACCTATTGAAGAATTACTCATGTAGTGCCATAATTATTGTTCATGATGGTAAACACTGGTGAGTCCTGAGTTGGACAGGTGAAAAAATAAGTTTGCGCTGTAGAGAAAGATTGTATTGTTCATTGCAGTATGAATTTCTCTTTGACTTAGTGCTATTACTGTGGCTAAAGCTACTACTGTGGCTAATTTAAACATAAAGTATTATGTTTAAGTCAGCTCTGAAATGTATTAGAATTAGTATTAGGAATGTTTATTATTATGGTTAACATGATTATTATATCTACGTAGCTCCTGTGCCTATTTTATAAGCCTGTAGTCATGTTTAAAATTGTTTTAGACACTTTCTAGTATTAAAGTGTTAAGACCTGGTTACAGGCAGAAAGTATCTCTATTTATCAGAAGCAGTCAATAATGGCACATGATTATTAGCCAAATGCCTCAAATTATTCTAGTACATTAAAACTCCCCAAATATAAACAGATATGTAGGGGTTTTTACTTCCTTCCCACCCCCTTATTCTCCATCACATTCTTGATTAAATATTTTAAACTGTCTTTTCATCACTACAGAAGATTAATATTTACATAATATAAATGTCCTTTGCTTCTATGTGATTGGCACCTTTCACTTTTCCTGCTGGGGCATAAAAAGACTGCCTAATGAAAAAGATATTCTCACCTTTAGCAGAGGTGTACAATATCCTTTCTTAACCCTTTTTTTAATTGATGATTTTGTGATTAGAAGGTAGCTTTCATTCAAAGAAATTCTATAATAATTGCTTCATGCTCCCTACCTGAAATGTACATATTTTTTGTGTAAGAAATAACTCTGGAAGTTATGCTTTGTGCTACCCTTAATATAACCTTTTCCAGATAAGGCACAAAAAAGCAGGTTCCGAGTGTTTTGGAGATGTCATTCACATTGACTGCAAAAATCCACATTGATTCCACCAGAGAGGAAGAACACAAGAGAGAGAGATGAGGATCTAAGTGCAGCATTATACAAAGTACTGACAGAGCACTTCTCATAAGAAGTACACTTCCAAATTTGTATCTTAAAGTGACCAGCATAAAGTAAAAAAGACACTTCAGTTGTGCTAAATCCAAGCATTCAAAGATCAAAACACAGCCCCACAAAAGCAAAGCTGATATCAAATCATGCCTTGCTTTAATACAATCCTGTTTTATTGGCCTTTTGAGATTTCAGTTCCATTTAAAGTGCATTTCTCTGCAGCTAAAAGCTCTGGCAAAAATAGTTTAAAATGTGGGAGAACACAAAGACACATAACAGCTCTAGGAGGTGGGAATGTAAGGGCAGTATCTAAAAGCAGGACAGCTGGGATGGCCAGGATGCAGAGCGATGATCTAGATGGTAAAGGTGCTCCTTGTTTCTCTAGGAGTGATATCAGTTATCTTACTCCCGTAAGAGATAGCGAAAATGTATTAATGACTTATTTCTGTTTCCAGTAAAGTCTGGCTTCTTTGATTAAGTCTTCAGCCTTATGTTCCCTCTAGTTTTAAAAGTTTCAGGTGACGGCTCAAGTGGAGCAACTATTCTTACTCATGAACTAACACATTATTTTTTCTGTATATGACTCTTGTCTGAAAAGCAGGTCCTTGAGAGACCAAACAGCTAATATGGATGTTGATATCTGCTGTTAAAAATACCTTGATTCTATTTAGTATTCCACACTCTATTCTCACAAAGGGAAAGGAGCAGGTAATAAATATAATAGAAATATTAATTCAGTATATTTATGTAAGGAAATGAAAAGGTCTTAAGACTGTTTCTTTCCATTGGGGGAAATAATTAAAATACAGCAATTCAATTAGTAGCCTCTTTACTTAAACAAGAACTTCTGAGTAGTTGAAATAAAAAATTCATCTGAAGAAATAGTGTAACATATCTGTTAATCAGCCCCACCAGAAAAAAGCCTAATTCTCATCCCATCTTAAATATTGTACTTTCTTTATCTGTAATTTTCATACGTAAATTTCCAATGTTCTTGTCAAACACAAACTTGTCTTCTGGTTTTAACACTTCAAAGAAGAGTTTTACAGCCACCTACTCATGGCTATCATTCTAATGAAACTTGATACAATGTACTGAAAAGTTAATTTCTAGTGTTCAGTGAAACAGAAAACTCAGCAGATTATCATTGCTATCTCATGATAATATTGAGAAATATCTCAATCATTCTCCTTGGCTTTAAGGTTTTTAAAACATTGTGTACACTGCAGAGATAAAATTTGCAAGGAGCAAACAGATTTTACATGATTGCCCATACCTCTATCTAAGACCAAGATTGAAGAACACTCAAAATGTGTATTTTTTTTAAGATTATTTATCCATCCTACTGTACAGACCTGGTCTAGCAAAAGCTAGAAGAAAATCTTTTTTTTTTGTGACTGACTATTAAAAATTACCATTCAATATAAAGGGCATAAGACCAATGGAATACTTCTTTAACTTTCTCAAGCTCATGGCACATGTTTCAAACAGATCTCTTTCCAAAGAACTCCAGACAAAATTAAGAAAAGCATGAGTAAGAGAAGTGTAGTTATGCAAACTTATTACAAGTGAAGTGTAGGACGCACAGCAAAGGAAGAATGGAGGAAGAGAAAGGGGAGCAGCCATGGTGGCTACCTGACATTGCAAGCACAAAGGCATTTAGTGAGGGATCTGACATTTGAGGAGAGACAAGGGTGATTTATTTCACTTTGAGAACATCTACGATTTATCAATTTTTTCCCTAGATTGTGAACCCAAATTGAAATCTAGAGATGCGCAATAACAGAGGTTAAAAACTGTATACAGGGAAAGACCATTCTGTTATTTTCATTCTCAGTCATGATCATTATAAAAGTTAGTGCCAACAGCCTTAAAGCACAATCACTTCAATCTTTGTTATTACAAGGTAGTCATCGTTTTTTCCTACTGAAGGGAAACACATAAATACAAATGGGTTTTGCTTCCCCTGTTTGGCTCACTCACATGTCATTTAATAGTTTCTGCACAATGTTCCCTGCTCTTTCATTTTTAAAGGTAATTCCAATGAGAACAATGGCTTGGTGCTTAAATAACAGTAAAACTGAAGGCAAAAAGCCAAGATAATCACCTATATTCCAAGAAACCATATATTCTGAAAAGCATATGTTCTCCATGCAAGCGTTGTTGCTTTTCAGGTTTAATGATTGGAATTCTATGAAAAATTAGAGAGGCAAAATAAATGTTGAACTTGTGGTAATGAGATAGCTAAAATATGATCTAATTGGGGTAAAAATTACTCACAGAATACAATATTTGTGGAAGAAGATTTGAATGCTGAGTAAAGAAGAGGAAAAGAAGCACTTTAAAACCAGCTCTGAACTTTCATTTGCATGGACAATAAAGCTGATCACTGCTAATGAGCAGTGTCCCACAGAACACACCAGGTACATGGCTGAGATTCTGGCACTCTGCTTGCAGATAAACTACAGTTTCCTCTGTTAGGGGATAGGAATCTTTGCTGTATCAATGTATTTGTGTTTTTCCAAAGCAGGTATGGAGTAATAGCCACATGAAACACAGTTAATAAGGCTGAACATGAATTACCTCATGCACAGGAAGGCACAGTTTTGCTGGTACTATTCACCAGGCATGTTTTCAGAATTTGCATCACTGTATCAGGATTCCACTGATAAGCCTCTCACCTGACCTATTTTTACTAAATAATGTGCCATATTCATTTCTGCTGCCACACACATCAAAACTGACTGTATAACTATATTACTGTGTGGTTTTTACCCAGAGCAAATATTTAATAATTCTACTTTATGACTTAATCACATGTAATACATAAGCTTTGCTGCTTTTTGTACCATTATAACATTTAAGCTTTAAATCACAAATTCTGTTCCAAAATTTTATTGGAGTATATTTAGAATAAGGATGCTGGAATCTGTGTCCCATTTTGGACAGAATAATCCTGAAGTACCTTGATTAACATTGCTTTTGCTGGAAGCAATATTTGGCTCAGCATCTCTGGGCAGCACCGACTTGAAGCATGAAGCATTGTGTACATCATTACTGATGGTTACACCCTCAGCAGACAAATTAAAATCTGAAAAGATAAGTAACTTGGAAAAAAACCACCGGTAAAAATGCTTCATTTCCACTCATTATTTCATTCTAACATTTTTCAGAGGGGAAAAGCAAGACTACAAAAATTCAGGATGAATGCCACCTTCATGGAAACTATTCATGAAAGTAAATCCCAGAGATGCAGTGCAACATAGAAGGAAAAATTCTTTGTAATAAGCCATTCCAAATGCTGTACATGCAATACAAACAATAGCCTGTTTCTGTAGTCTTATTCAAGAAACAAAGTAACAAAATTAACAGATGACAGTCCCCAAGCCAAGCCCAAAGCAAGCAAATCAGGGGCTATGAGTTACGAAGTACAAGTAATGATCCAGCACTATAAAGTTTTGGACAGTCTTGAAATCATCAGTTAAATGTCATTCAAAATTTTGGTTTTAGTGGATGATTTTCTTGAGAGCCATGAGTGCTACACTGCTACACTGCTGAGCTGTTTATGATAGATAACATACCACACCGTTAGATTTATTGCTCAAGTATAAGTAGCAATGGTAAAATATTTGCAAATATATAGTTCTTGAAATTGATGTAGCAGGCATAAATAACAGCAGTAATGGTACCTCACCAATATTTATGAACTTTCATGTAACACTGTCCCTGAGGGTGGCTGGTTATCAGAACTGCTCCAAATTCCCTCATTCTGTCTCCTGCCAATTAAATAGCAAGCTTACAGCTTTTTGTTTTGAAAGTCATCACCTGAAGCACCAGCTGCCAAAATCCATTATTTTTTCATTTTCATTGAACACACCACAGGTGATTAAAAAAAAAAAGGAAAAAAAAACTTCTAAAGCACACAAAATATTTACATTGTAATCTGAGGCAGTTGAGATTCTCATTATTACTCTGGTAATAATGAACTGAAGTATGCTCCTTTCATTCTGTCAGCTTTTTTTCCCCCTCTACATTTTTTTCACACCACATGCCATCCAAATACCCTCAGAGACATGTTTCAAGTTTTGTCTTCCTGTATGGTATAGCCTATATTTATATACCATCAAACAAACCATAAACAAACATAAGTATTTGTGTTCGCTCTGGAAAATGTCAAGTCTCATTTAGTGACAGGAAGTGGGCACTAATCATAACTGGGGACAGGTCAAAGCAGCTCTTGGTGCTCTGAATGACACACAGAAGGTAAGGAGACACCTGAAGGAGTGGACTGATGATGATTGCTTGATCTTTCAGAGTCAACAGCATCATAGAAAGAAAATCAGGATGATTTTTGCTCAAAGCAGAAAGAGCCGATTGTGTTTCAGACAACCAGTCTTTTTGTGTTCAACAAATTAAATCGATAGTGAGATGTGAAACCCACACTTAACAGAACTGATTGAAAACTGTTAAGTAACTTAGCTGACATACCTATTTATAAAAATTAATGAGTATATTCTGTCTTCCAACTGTTATATCCTTTTATTTATGAATACACTAAGGAACAGATAGCTTTTTGCTATGAATACTGAAACAATTTTATGTAAACACTGAGAAGTTTTTTAAGCTTTAAGGGAAATTCAGTATATAACAGTTATGAGTATTTACTCCAGAAACTTTGTTCCAGAAATTATACACATTCAAACTGCAAACAGAAACACGTGTTGTGACCTTCTGGTACAGGTCTAATGAACTCTGCTTCAATGTCAAATGTCAAAATGTTTGAATTATCTCTCTACCAATATACTGCAGCACAAGAATTATGAATATAAATTATTTTTTCAATAAATTCTAAACAGAAGGAAGCCATGCTCTAATTGTTGAGAAATACCAGGAAGATACAAGGTGCTGAAAGCCAAAACCAAATGTTTGTAATTTTTTTTCCTGTGCTCAACATCCTCTACTGACAAGTTTCTTGCAGCTTTCTTTGGAGAGTATTCTGGCTACAGAACTAAAAAGATCAGATTTTATCCATATAGATTTTATCCATACCTGTGTAGTATTCTTTGGTTGCTGTGAGAATTAATTCAGACCAAGTGTGGATTTATCCTAGGTGTGTGTAACACAAGAAACTCTTCTGAGCATTACTAATTTGCTCATTTTTTATATTAGCAAAACAAATGGAAGCTTCTGCTTCCACACAGCAAGACAGTGAAGATTTTGTACTGGTGCCATGACTGCTTGCCTGGAAGAGATTGGTGTCTCCTGCCTCATGCTAGTATCTACCTTCCTGAAAAGTGAGGAGATTGTAGCACACATACTGGCAGCAAACAGATTAAGGAAGAACGATCTGGTGATTTTGTGAGAGGTTAAGGGTGAAATTGCTCAGCACTGGTAAGCAGTCTAGTAGGAGATCCTAAATAAAATGTAGGAGACAACTTTTTTTGAGTCTCTTGATCTTGAACAAATGCAATAATCTCTCCAAGCTAGCCTGAGCCAAGAAATCAATCCATGTTTCCTCATGGGAGGCAGAATTTCAAATGGCTACATTTTGTTTTTCTTCTTGCTTGAGAAAGTGTCTCCTTGAAAAACTGCTCCAAAGGGCCTGTCCTGAGGTACCTGGAAGGAGTAGATCCATGGTTCTACATATTTGCTTTAACAGTAAAGTGTTAAAGCAGATTCATCTACTCTGTACCTCCAGCCCAGACAATATTAGAGAATCTGTGCTGTTGCTGGTTTTGTGGAGTCGTAAGTTTAGTCACTTTTAATTTTGTATATGCAGTATGAAACTAGTAACAGCTATCTACTTCTTGAAGGGCTTTTGTTTTTTTAAACTAGTATAACTGCTGGAAGACTTAAAGCACTTTACAAGCCTGTACACAAGGAAAAATGCAAACTATCACTGCCAATACTTCCACCAGTATAACGCAGTCCAGAACCTTGAGATATGTCACCCCTACAGTTGTGTGTGATGTTGTTGAAGTTCAAAGATTTGTAGATTGGTGCACTATGTCAGCTGGTCTAAGACAAAAAAAAAAAAAAATACTGCCTCTTCCTTAAAAATGCTGTGCAGTTTTTAAAACAAATCTAAAAAAATGCCCTCTTACTTTTTATAGGTCTTAAAGAAAATATACTGGTGTTTGTTCTAGCTATTAAAAAAGAAAAAAAAAAAAACAAACCTTATCAGTCCATAATAGGCTGGTCTGTATGCACATTTATGACGAACAGAAAGTTGTTAGTTGGCTGGTGTCAGATTCAGGTTGATATAGTGTTTATAGGTCTATGTTTTATGGAGTATTGCTGACAGCTTGTAGACATCCTCAAAACAAGCTTTGAGAGCTAAACCCCTGTTTTTGCTACTGGTTCCTGCCAGCACCTACCAGATGATTAGCTCAGCTACATCACTGTAACTGCAGTGTGACAACCTGACAGAAATTCAGCTGAAGTTCAGGGTCTGTTTACTAACTAATAAAAATGATTGATACTGCCAAAGCTGTTTCCTTTCCCCCCCCCACCTTTTTTTTTTTCCTATTAAAGAAAATCTGGCTATATTATTTAGAATCTATAATAATATAGCATAAGTTACTTCCAGTACATACAGAAATCCACAGAGAAGAAAACTATACATTGCAAAGAATTTAAGGTTGGATTACTTTTGTCACCTTTGAGAAGCAGGCACATGTAATATATAGCGTAAAACAGATATTATGATAGTTTCATGGAAAAAGCTGGTGTTATTTTTATGTTCCAAATAATATTGTATTTTTTTTCTCCTACAATCCTCTTATGAGAAAATACTATCAGTGTAAACATCATCAATCTAGATGTAATATAAAACCAAAAAAAGATTGGTGATGTTGTTTTGCTCATAGCCTCCGGAAAGAGGCCTGAACAGAAGCACAGTACAGTCCAGGAGGTTTTGCCACATTCTGGATGTCATGGCTAAGTATTTAGCAAAATAAAACCCTGCTTCCCTTTACAATGGGTGGGCTGCTTCCCATTACTTTTCATACAGAATTTCAGGATGCTACTGATTGCAGTTTCATAGGAGACCAGGTACCTGTTTGTTGCAGTGTGCATTTTGGGTTTTCTAAAAGTCTGTATAATTTTTGTCATTAAGTTTCTATAATGGTTCATTCCTACCCCCATCCCGTTTTCCTTAACCAGTGTCGTTAAGCCACATAATAGCCCTGGCTCCCCTCATTGTATCTCCTTAATAGCCCTGGCCTAGTCCATTGTATCCCTATTGCATCTTATCTATAGACACTCCCTGGTATTTAATGGCCCTGGCTGAGCCAGGTAGCTCAGCCAAGGCCTCAGGTATCTCCACAGCCCTTTTACCCCTAAATGGTAACGTCAAACCCCCCTGTACCTAAATCACTCCCTCTCATTTCCATCAGTAATGCCCATGTTCATAAGGGCAAGTAAGAACTCACACAGGCACTCACGCTTTGACCGCCTGGGCTTTCGCCCTGAATAAACACTTTCCTAAGTAACACCAAATGTGAGCCACTCTTTTCTTCCAAGCAAGGTCACATCTCTGTCTGAAATCTGGACCTGCCTAAAACTTCATCACATCACGACAGAGCCCAGCTAGCCGGTTGGCAGCTCTGGGGACTGTGATACCTGTTATTCTATCAAATAAAATAAACAAATGTGGCTCCCATGTTACTGTGTTGCCTTGCTCAAAGCATGACAGGATGGGGTACGGGGTACCATGTATTCATAGAAATGTCACAATTTTTCAAACATTTAGTGAATTTTAATGTGGTTATAGTTTCAGCTGTACATTTACAGGGGGAAGTGCAGTGTTAGCTGTTTGTTCTTCAACTCGCCTGTTTAAAGTGTTTCATACAGCCAAATAGGCAAATTAGTCAATCACACAGCAAATAGTCAAAGTGAACAGTTCAGAAATACCCCAAAAACTGACATATGTTCATGCAAATTTCTGGAAGAAAACTTATGATTAATGAATACATTAACAGATATCTGAGTCAGATCACAGATCTGTGTTGACCAGTGAACATCACAAAAACTGTTTCCCATTTGCTAATTCTGATATTGCTGAACTGCTGGCCTGAATTGCAAAAGTCACAACACAGACTCTTATATTGTGGAAACATATCTGTTTTCACGTATTCCTTTCCCACTGGATACAGATAACACATCTGTAGTAACAATTTTTTCTTCACATTACTATTGCAATATTACCTCAGGACCACTCTCCATCCTAATAACAAAGATTTAAAAAATCAAAATATGTTTGCCCATTCTTTCTAGCTATTACATAGTAACTTGAATGGATTTAATTCAATAAAAATCTACATCCTATATCACACAATTCACTGTGGTCATATTTGGCTGTTAATCCTGGGAATCTGAGCAGTGTCAGGACTCCCTCTCTCTCTCTGCACAGGACTGGGCAGCCAGTCATGCAAACAGCCTTACCCTAGGCAGTCTGACTAGTTGTTTGCCTCTGAATTTTCTTCAGTCATGCTGGGCTTCTGCTTTTCTCTGCCTTCAGTTTGTAACTCCCACAAATCTGTCTTGGAGTACATCTATGTGAACACTGATGGTTCTACCCAAGTGCTTTTGATCAGGGATAAAGAAGGCTGTGTTTGCATTGTTGGTACATGTGAAGTTTTATGCCTTAGTCCATTAATATGGAACCTTCCTCAGATTTATCTCAGATTTTTAAAAAATATTTTAGTATAGAACTTTATAATTTTGAACTTTTCATGCTGTTGAATGGGCTTCTTCATGTCAGGCTAAAAAATGCAGGGAAAGAAACAAATCTTGCTTTGATTTGTCCTTTTGAGAAAATGGATTTAGTCCTCATAAAGAAAAGGGAGATTTCAAAGCCTGAGAATCCAAAAATCACACGGAAGCCACATATTGGTAGCCTTCCTCCCAGGTAGCAGAGCTCCCCATGAAGCCATGCAGACACAGTCACTCATTACTGCCTGAATATGACTCATCTCTTCACAGGAAAAAAATAGGGACTTTGCCCGTTTGGGAGCAGATTTAAAGATGTGAATATCTGTTTATTGTTTAAAGAGTGTCGCTGATTATTATTGCATTGGTGTAAATCTGAAGTAGATTCATGGAAATCCAGGTCAGGATATGCCCTCAAACTGAAAATTAAAATGGTTGTCACAGATATTATTTCATTGACAATCAGGTTCTGAAAGTAGAGATAAACTGTAATGGTATCAGGATCCTTTTTTGACAGAACCAACTTGAACTTTTTTTGGCTTTTTGAAATAGAGCATAATAATTACATTCATAGGAGCTGGCTGAGACTGGGCAGCCAATTCACAGGTGGAAGAAACATCTGACTAAATCCCTTTTAGCAGGGAAACCACCAGAGCATGCACCTGGCTTTTTGTTGGAGTCATTTCCATCTGCCAAAAAGTATTGTTGTGAAATGATTGGGGAAAAAACCACAAGGGATAAATCATACTGGAATGTTAACTAAAACAGCATCTTGCCTGAGTTTGGGAAAGGCCAGGGGTAGCACTGGAGGGCCTGAGCCTTCCCATCTGCAAAACGGAAGAAAAAGTAGTTGTTGTGGGTTTTTGTTGTTGTTGTTGTTGTTGTTCTTTTTTTTTTCTTCATCTGCGTTTTACATGTTTTTCTAATATTTATTATTTGTTTTCAAGCAGTCATGGGGACCATATTTTTGGACAAGAGTCCCATTTTTAGGGATTCTAAAAATGCAAACACAATTCTGGATCTTGTTCCAAGGACACGCTCTAGTGATTTGTAAACATTTCTGAATTATGTCAAACTCTTGGTAATAATTTTTAAGTGCTGATGAATTTTTGTTTGCAGGCTGAGTTCACAAATTAGGTATGTCAATTCTGGATAAGTACAGTATACCAGTAGTTGCTGGCCTTTGTAACTGTTGTAATTAAATGTCCAGAATGTAAATGCTAAGTGCTCAGAAACTGAGTATGTGCAGTGAGGGCTGACCAAGTGGAGAATACAAGACCACACCTCCTCCACAATTTTTTCTACTTGAAAGATTACAATATAGATAACAACAATTATAAACCAAACTAAGTAAAACAGAACTTGATCCTCTGCGATTTGTCCATGTTGAATCTCCTAAAACTCTCAAAAAATGTGCCTTTAAAATGGTCAGCATGGCTCGTGAACACCTTGGAAGGCTTATGTGTGAGGGGGATGCCAGGAAGATTCTTGGTCTCTGTGCTGTTGGGCCATTTTTCATGTTCCATATATTTCTGACTCCTAAAATAGACTGTTGACAGCCAAAAGCACCCATTGTGCAGAATTTCTTAGACCTTTTGCCAAACTCATCACTGGCAAGAGGTGAATCCAGCTCTGAGCCTGTAAATGAAAGTAAACCACTGTAACTTACACCAATCTGCTGACACTTCTGTCAGACAACTCCAAATCCTGCCTTGCACATTTTTTGTTTCATCCATTCTGTCTCCTTCTTTTGTATTGCACTTCTCTGCATGTGGAAGGCAGTTATTTATCACTAGTAGGAAGACTTCTCAAGGTTTTCTATCATTCCTGTTTACAGCCCACTTCTCAAAGAGAAATGAGGGAGCCCTCCAGCTTCTTGCATTTGAAGAGGAAGAAGACATTTTGCACTTTTACAGAAAAGGAAGAGAGAGCAGAAAGGGAGGAGTTTTAAGCTGCTTTATGCAGCAAACACCTGCTCCCTTTCCATTTCCCTTCTCTAAAAAACATTGCATGACTTGGTTGCTAACTTGAAAATCCCCTTCTTCTTGGAAGAAAAAAAAGTAGACTACAAGCTCCTGATTTGATTGGCTCTGGGAATTGAAGAATAAAACTTATCCTAAGGTTCATTAAAAAGAACAATAAAGATGATATTTCCAGGGACATCAGCTGCAGTTCCTTGTAGAAGGTAGAGTTTGTTGTGATTCATATGAATGAAATTCATTTTATGGCAGCATATATCCTGAAATTCTTTGAAGGTTAAAACAACTCCCTGGACAAGAAGATAGTAATTGTTTTTAAACAGAAAGAGAGAACTGTGGTTTCATTTTATGTCTTGACTTTGACCTGAGTCAAAAATATACAGATGAACTCTCTATTGAAATAGGTGCCTGAAAGACACCTTGATTGTTTCCTTTGTTTTCTCTGTATAACAGAGAAATGCACACAGTGAAAATGTACATGAAAAACAATTTTCCTTGTTGCACCAAATAAAATGAAATTCAGGCATGTCACAGCCTTGAAACACTTCTTCATGGACTGTATAATGGATTGGCAGATATAAAGGTGGATGTTTTTTAAATCTTGTTCCTGTCCATGTTCCTTTGACCTATGGTTGTGTTCTGTGTATATGAAAGCAGAATGATGAAATGGCTGAAGTTATCAAATACAGCTTGGAACATTGCTTAAGAAATACATTTCAGTCAATTCTGACTGTTGAACTGTGTATGAAGCCTTAGGCTATAGAAGCTGGTGTCCTGAACCATGCTAAGACATCATTCAAGTGCTGGATGTTCTCTGACTCTTGTCGGTGTTTTGCCATTGGGAAAACCAAAACCTGCTTTTTATTAAAGCCTGTAAGATCCTAAGATCCTTCAGTCTATGATCACATTCTCTCTCTGTGAGGAAATGCACATTTTCCCCTATTTGCATTCCCCATCTTGCTTTAAAAAAACAAATGGAAAAGCGAATGTGTGATAAGCTTCATGCAAAGATGACTTCAGTTTTGAAAGCGTTCATCTGTTCCAGCTGCTTTTTTCTCCCTCAGAGTCATAATCCCCTCTCTGCCATATCACAATTAGCAGTGGAGTGGTCTGGGATTTACATTCAGTGGATTACAACTTTCAGAGAGAAAAAGGCAGCAGGAGTGAACAAAGTATACAACATAAATCCTGTCTTCATGCAAATGTATTTAGCAATAAAAGCAGAGTTTCACACATGCTAAAATAGGAAGGAAAATATACTTGCAGTATTCTCTAAGACATCAAGTGAAGAGAGGAGTCCATATCCCCCTGAAAGTTACACTCATAACTCTATAGATTTTTTAAAAACATCCACAAAATGCTTTCTAAGTTTTAAAAAAGTTCTACAACTTCTGACAGACAAAATGAAGTCCTTCAACAGGCAGTGTAACAGAGAACCAACCAGGCACAATCTCAGGTAGCATGAAATATCCTGATGGTTATTGGCAAAACTGCTCAGCTGAAGCAGATGAAACACCTACAACCCAAACCCCATGATTATTCTCTACTTCAGTGATATTTAGTGATAAATGGCATTGCCAGGGTAGAGTGGGTCAGCGTGATCAGTGACATATGACTAAGCCTTGAGTAATGGCAGAGATAACCCACTCGCCGTTTTGATGGCTTCAGTTGGGAAACAGGGTATCAACAGATACATTTGTGAGAAGATGAAAAAAACCAATCATGTGATGTTGAGTGTGTTCAATACAAAATTATAAATTCTATATATTCTATAAATTCTGATCAAAAGCTAGAAAAAAATCTTTTACTTGAACCCATGAATATATTTGCCAGAATAGACCAAGGAACAGGAATGAGCAATTATTCTGGACATTCTGAGGTACTATTTTTATTCTTGCAAACAGTCTTCAAAATTTTTACTGCTTTCTGATTTGAAACCCTCTTTCTGAGCTGAGGAAGAAGATAATTTATCAATTTATTAATCCCTAATTGCAATTCTGGTGGTACCCCTTCCTTTTAGTGTCATGGTGAAGGAGAAGAGGAGCAGAAATGTTTGGTGCAGTTCTGGGCAGGGCACACAGCTCACACAGAAGAGAATTTACCCCTCCTTTACCCATGTCCTCTACTATTTCTTCTGCTTCTAAATGGGCAAATGACAAAGTGTTTCTCCCTGTAACCTCCATATATCCTGTAGCTGTAAAGTGCATGGTAGCACTTTATTAAGCAGTTTCTGTTCTACACAATCAGATAAATACATTACAGAGCTTAAAAGTAAACTCTTTTGACTGGGACAGAGAATATTTGATGACAGTAATAACAATAATCAAGTCCAGAGCTGAGTCACATCATCTCATCTTATAGTTTTTACTATACTTAGTATATATTTCTCTTTTCCCGATGAGTTATTTCAAGTTAAGTGCACATTTATAGATAAGATATGGAAGTTAATCGGAAGTTCTTTCTATTTCTGACTTCATCTGCATTCACTTAGATATTATTGTTTCATGAACACTGAAAGTATGAAACTGTCTACCCTTCCATAGCAGATAAAGGAAAGGTTGCCTCATAACTCATCCTTTACAAAATACATAAACAATAAATTTAGGCCAGTTGATATAACTACTGTGGCCAGTTACTTAGATTTCAAATTAAAAAGAAAAGAAGCATGAGATAAATATTTTGGTGGGATTTTTGTTCACCATGATTTGCAGTGAAATTCTGTTCTTAATGGCAACTAGCATTTTACTGTCAAAATTTCTCCCTTTATCACTGCTAAAACCCAAGTGGAGTCACCCCAAAACACTTTATTTCGATTTTACTCTCACTTTTATGCAACTGATTTGGAGCTGCAGGAGTCAAATGACTTACTTCTTAGAGAGTAAGATGGGTAACAGTTTAAAAATGTGTAATTACTCTGAATAATGTCACTCCTGTACAGAGCTCCAGATCAGTGAAATACAATTGCACTCTGATTAACAGCATAAATATCACAGATGAATTTTCAAACCCCAGATTGATTCTTTAAACAAAACATAGAATCACGGAATGGTTTGTGTTCAAAAAGACCTTTAAGGTTTTTCAATCCTTAACAGTTCCAATCCCCCTGCCATGTGCACACCTCCCCTTAGACCAGTCTACTTAAATCCTCATCTAACCTGTCCTTAACACTTCCAGGTGTGGGACATCCATAACTTCTCAAAAAAACTACTCATTGCCTCACTATCCTCAGAGTAAAAAATTTTCTCCTAATATCTAACCTAAACCTGCGCCTTTTCACTTTGAAGCCATTCTCCCTAGTCACTAGCTGTTTTTGTAAAAAGTCCAGTATTAATCAAACCAAACTACAAATCCAAGGCACAAATCCATCTTTGTATAATTTTTATATTGAAACAAGATTTAAAATGAAAAGAGGTGGGGGTTAGATTAGTAACATGCATTGAGTTTCCAGGCTTCTCCTATTCCAATACTTATCATCAGCCTCATAGGCAGGTAATGGAACACAAGGTTGATACTTATTAATATCTATCCCTTTCCTTTTAATTGTCAAAGAGTGCGGGAGTTCGTCCTAAATTTTCCAGAGATAATCTGAGAAAGTTAAATCAACTCTTATGAATGGTATGGGTTAATTTAGTACTAGCTCAAAGACCTTATTTGATGAAGACTCATAAGATCGAAAACACCTTACTATTGCTGAATCAGCCAGCATCAAGAAGCTACTAATTGTGGAGAGCAGGTTTGTTTACCCTCTTAAATTTTTTAACCATTGAGTAAAAAAAAGAGATCTAGTGTTACTATCTCAAGTTTCTTCCAGAGTAAGTACGAGTTGCAGTGGAAGATTGAAATTGAAGATCTTTCGAGCCTGTCATCATCACTATGCATATTGCTCCCAGTTTGTACTGGTTTATCAGCTACAAAGATGATCTCTCCAATTCAGCTTAGGGCACTCAGCAAGATGAGCAAAGGGAGTCTTTGTTTGGATGGATTGTCTGTATGCTGTGTTTAGGGACAACTGAAGCTGAATCTTCTTTGATAAACTCAAACAGTGCAATGTGTACACGAGTGTTTTAGTGAGAATCAAGGGTGCAGTTTAGAAACAAACCTGATTGAACCCAGCTACAGAATGGCCTCAGAGCCTATGAACTGTATTTCTTTTGGGTGAAACTACACTGAAAAATGTGCACACAACCCACACCTGATGCACTGTGGTAATTAATCCATGTTCAGACCTTGGGACCAGAGAAAACCTAGTCTAAAGCAGGCTGCCTTCTCCCTTCATAATATATCCAATTCTCCTTAATAATATTACAGTCCTTCCCCCAGTATTTTTCCCCATACTACTTGCTGATATAGCCATGTGATGACAAAACCTATCTCCTGTTAATTTGGCATATCGAATATTATTCCAGAAATACCTAATTTTGTTGGAATATCAGTATTGGCATAGACCCTCTTATCAAAAATTATTGGAAATATCTTTGATGAGAATCTAAAAGATGATATCTTAGCAGTATCAACCTTTCAGCCAACAGTGTTATCACAAATGCTTTACTGTACAGCCAAATATACTAATTTACATTCAAGGTTAGCTATATTCATATCACTTTACACAAGCGTATCCGAGCTCTGCTGAAGACAGCCTAACTATTTCTATGTCAGGACTCTAAATTTGTTCCATATCTTGCAGCAAAAGCAATAAAAAGTACTCTTTTTGTCTGAAATATGTATATATTCCTAGACTGAAGGTGATAGCAAAGGCTTAGATATGAACAGTTTTCTTGTTGTCTTTAACTACTTTAAATCTAATGCCCCCCTTTATGTTCTTTTCACACAGGAAGCTGATGAAATATCTTTTATTTGATAGATTTCCTCTAGATTTAATAAAAAGCAGCAGCCTGCCTTAGCAATCTAATCAACATGAAACAAAGACAGCAATCAAAGAGTTGGTAGTATTTTAAATATAGATGTCCTCTAAATTTGCCCTTGATAATCAATGCACAGTTAAATAGTTTTAGTGCATGTGGGAAAATATCAGAAATGGCTCCAGGCTAATAAACCTATGTTTGCTGCACAGACTTTCTTCATTATTTTTTTTTCCCCAAAAATGTACACCTGTGTGTGCCAAGACCGTGCAGAATACACACAGGATAAAAACCATTCTAGTGAATTAAATTTTGTCTTTGTCTGGGCTATTAGTGAACCTTTTTGCATAAGGCAGCTCTATCTGACAAGGCTAGATTGAAAGCTATTTTCAAAATCAGATATGGAATCAGGACCATGTTGATTTTATAAGTGGAGGTGAGGTGACTTTTCATGCCATGTTAGGACTACATACAGTTGGAGACAGAATCCCACAGGCTGAATATTCTGAATTCATCTGAAATGACTTATCAGATCTCAGGTATTTCCATGAGTTCTGTGCTGTTTGGAGATTGCTTACAGGAGGGATGTGGAATCCATCATCTACCCAGAAAACACTGATATGGGTTCCTTGAGCAATAAACTTGGTCCTGTATTTTAACCATCATGACGACCCAATTAAACTTTGTGGCAAAAAATCCAAGCATTTCTCAGTGATGGAAAATGGGAGTCTTTTTTTCCTACCTAGAGAGGTTCCATCAACTGTGAATTGAACCACAAAATTTTTAAAGTTAGGGAGAATTTCCCTGGAATAAATGTGGCCAAATGAACCAGGAAAACACTCTCAGAGAAGGTAGGAGAAATGTTTCATAGATGACTCAGAAACTGAATCTAAATATCCGTCGTATTCTCACATCATCAGGAGAGTACTTCAGGAAAGTTAGCAGGCTGTATATGACATTATTCAAAAAAATTCTCCTTTACAAAAATGTAATCCTAATATTTCTGGTAGTTTTGACATTAGTCCTGTAGAGTCTTCTTAAAAAGATCTCTCTGAATACTTCACCAGAACCAAGGGGGCATTGGTCAGACCTGTCAGACACAGAAACATTTGTGTGGATAAAATCCTCTGAATTAGAAGAATTGTATTGTCGATTTAGTAGGTCACATTTTCTATTTCTGATGCAAGTGCTGCATGTGGGATTGAGCCTATGATGTATTTTGTGCCAGCTATGCTGTTACTCTGTGAAGACACGAAGTATTTTGTTCACCATATACTTACTGATCATTATTTTATTCAGTATCATCAGTCTTTATGAATTGGAATTTTATTAGCTTATTGGCATTAAGGACCAGGGACTGATATTTCAGTATTGCTTTCTGCACTGTACTGTTATTCAGTTCATTTATTATGGATAAAATATGTGGGTTCTAATTTGCTAAAGGCTAAAGGCACTCTGAATCTGTTCACAAACTATAAATGCAGATACTCGCACAGGATCACTTTTTCTTTAAGCAGCAAATACACGTCTGTCCAATAAACAATTTTTACAGCTGTGTAGTCAAAACAGAAGCCTGTAATGGCTACACCTGAGAAGTCCATTTATCTGGGCAGAATCAATATTAGCTTGTCTTGAACCCAAACATAAGCATAAAATAGTACTGTAACAAACATATTTTGTGATACTGTGACTGCATTGCCAGGCACAATGTACAAGCATTTTGCATAAGTGTGTGGGCAACATGACCTCCAAAGAAGGCAAAGACTGGTACTGTTGCACTCAGATGGCACAGGAATACACTGCACTGCTACAAGAAGCATAACTTTCAAGATCAAGAATAGAGTACAAAATAAGCACAAAAGCCTGCAAGTGAGGAAGGCATTTTGCTGAACACATAAGGACAGCTCACAAAACCAGAAATGAGATAAGCAGCATCAGGAGCACATGAGACCCTCCTTTTGGAGGGAGGAAAGCCACCAGGAAAAACACCAGATGTGAACAAGCAGAGGTGAATAAAAATAAGACACTGATCTCTGACTTTCCTTTTGGAATAGCTGTGAAGCCTGGTCATCTTGCCCTCAGGAGCTGAGGTGATTTAAGGGCCTCATCCACCACTGCTCACTGTCTAGCACGGCCTCTGTGCTACTGTATAGTCACAACAATTTTAGTTAGATGTTAAGAATTTACTGGTAAGAACTAGGCATTTGCCCAAAGTATGTTAATGAGTATCAGTCTACTCCACTGCTGTTTAAAGTTTACATCTGGTTTAATCAGTCTTCGAAACTTGCTCATCACAGCAATCTCTAAATCAGCTATTGATATTTATGTAGATGGAGACATTTATAACATTTGTGGCTGTTGTATTTTTGTTCACCTGTTAAAATGGAGGAATCCAACAGAGGTACCAAAGGCTACTATTTTGTTTATACTTCACCTTAAATTAGGAAGAGGCAGAGGAGTCTGTTTTCTCACAAAACATAAAAGTAAACAGCAGATGTCAAGAAGCAGCAGTTGTCACAAGTAACACATTTGCAATAGCAGAGATTGTGATTTTTTGACTCAAAAATCCTCATGTCCCACAGTTTCATATCACTGGAAGCATTAACTCATTAAACAGAAATTCACTGTGTAGTGGGGACATGGGAATTACTGAAAATTTCTCTGGTTGTGGAGGTGTGAAGCTAGAGATGCTGATCACTGTATTTAAGTATCAGTATTTTCCCCTCCAAGCTGCAGACATAGAATGAGGCTTACACAGAATACAGGAGTTTTGAACAAAATTATTCCTTGTACAGAATAGCCCAGGACATTTTTAGGAAATAAAAACCTCAGTTACCGCTACAATTACATTGACTCTTTATTTCAACGGTGATAGACACTGGACAGTTTATATTCAATATTACATTTTGCATAGAATTTACTGATTGATTCTGATTTTTTTTTTTCTTTTAACAGCTGTCATATTGTAACAGTTTTTCTTGAAAAATTGGTTAAAAGATTTTTTTCCTAGAATTGCTGCAAGCAATATGCTGTAACAGTGGCTGTCTTTCCTTTGTATTTAGAGGAAATGAATTATTTTAGCTAACAGGAACAATTTCTATTTAATCTTAATTATATCTTGGTAGCTTGCAACCAAATCTTATACATGATACTAAGCCATGAGGTACAAAACTGACTTTGCTTTCTTAAAGTTGGATAATCTTATTGACAAGCTAGAATTCTGCAGCTGGAATCTCATAAAGATTTTTCAGTGTAACCAAAGACCTTGTAATTTTCTTCTCTCATTCTGAGCTACAGTCTTCAAGAATGTCCAAATATGAGGCTTTAGTCTGTAGTGTCGGGATGATGCTTGTCTTTATCAAGTGAACTAGGCCTACAATAAAATCCTGATATAGGCTGGTGTTTCTTTTTCTTGAGACATTTAATATCCCTATTTAATAAAAAGCGGAACAAGGTTAAAAAGTGCATTGTGACTCTTCATAAAGCTGAGTGCTGTCATAGATTTTTGACTAGACATTGCTATAGGCAAGACTTCAGTCCTACTGTGATTGAGGATTCAATACATAGGAAATTATTTTCAGATTACATATCCTGGAAAGATACAAAAGAAGTCTTAAGTTAAACGTTGTAGCAGTCAACTATAACTGTTTAATTTTAAAGCTCTATGAGCTCTTGATTTGAAAAAACACTACCTCTACCTAAATTTTCTGCTTTTCACCTGTATATTCAAGCTTTCTTTTCATTTGATTAACATTAATGAACAAAACTTACGCCATCCTTTTTGCACAGTTAGCAAAGATATGCTTAATAACTGCATTTCTATAATGACATTAAAATGTATAATTTAATTTATACATTTCTGAGAATAGCAACTGCTCTGAAACAAGGTTCAACATCATTCCTATTAGATGGTTCCAATGTTCAGAATATTTAATTGGCTCTGGGTGAATAAACAGGTATTAGGAGATGGTAGGCACTTTTCTCCGAGATTTGATAAATGTGAGGAAAAAAACCCTCTATTTGATCTGTAATCAAAAAGAAATTATGCAATTTTAGGAGATTCAAGCAAATATAAACAAAAAAGAAAATATCAACACTACTGTAACAACATAGGTGTTAAAACATTCATAACGTAGTGGGAGAAGTATTGCATCCGTGTATGGTTTTAAACCCATGTATGTCAAACAGATTGAACTCAGACACCCCATATCTATAGACAGATTGGTGTTTGTGTACTCACTTGAGCCTGTGTAAGTGAACTGCATGTGAAAATAGGACCATAAAAACACTTGGTATCAAATAATGGTAGATGGAATTAGACACCAGCCTGCCTAATGAAACTCAGTAGGCAGGGCAAGTTCCATTCTATGTTTGTTCTGAAGACACATTAATTCACAGAGATCATACATGATGTCCTGCTTTGTCTCAGCTGTCTTTTGTTAATATTGCCATCATCAAAAGATCAGCTGGAAATAACCCCCATGTGTTCCAATACCAACTAAAGAAAAAATTAAGCCTTAAGATGATGAAACTCTAGGTGTAATTAATAAACTGTGTATTGATGATTGAAAATAAGACAATCTAGATCAGTTTGGACTGTAGAGGAACATTTCACGTGCAATTTGTTAATCTTCTCCATTTCTTGAGGGAATATTATTGCAGCCCAATTAGAGCAAAATAAAATTTGTAAAAGCTAATTTTATGTTACAGCTCCCATAGGCCAAACAATAGAAAATGCTTGTGAGGGAAAACTTGGTAATGTGGAAGAGACTAATCTGAAAGTTAACCTTATAGTGGGAGAATGCACAGAAAACACTCTCTACATGCTGCTCAGTCAAGGCAATCATTTAATAAGCAACTTCTTCATAACATTCAGTTTGTGAAGCTCTTTTAGATGCGTCATTAGGAGATCAAAGGCTGGAGGCCTGAAAGGTGTTTTCAGAGGTCACAGTCAAGGCAAAATCCTAAAACAGATTAAAAAAAGCATTTCTAGAAGATGGCAGTGTAATCTGAAAATCTCCAAAAAGAATATTACTGATCCTTCTAACAGTCAACTCCACTTCTTGTTTACTTTCATGATAAAAATGTCTTACTCACGTTTAACAGGATAATGCTGCAGTTTAAATACATCCTTCCTTGTTCTACACTTCAGCGAACGTAGAACAACTTATTTTCCTTTTTTAAGGCAGCATTTCATGTATTTGCAGTCTCCTGTCTTTCTATTAATTTCTTTTTTTTCTAAACTAACCATATCTGATGTTTTTTCAGGTCAAAATGGAGGCGGGCCTGTAAATGCATATATTTTGTGGTTAAAATGCTACTTTTAATGAAGCAGAATATTTATACCATATGAATAATAAATAAACTTAATTATAAATGCAGGACAGCTATGTCTTGTAATTCTGAATTAGAATCATAGAATGCTTAGAGACAAAAAGAAAACATCATTTCGCTCCTCTCCCTAGATCTAGTTACTCAAAGCCCCATCCAACCTGACCTTGAACACTTTCAGGCATGGGGAATCCACAACTTCTCCTGGCAACTGTTCCAGTGTCTCACCAAATTATTATCTTCCTAATATCCATTCTAAACCTACCCTCTTTCAGTTTAAATCTGCTTTCACTTGTCCTTTCACTACAGTCTCTTGTAATGAGCCTCTCCATCTTTTCTGTAGCCCCCTTTCAAGCACTGGGAGGGTGCTATAAGGTTTCTCTGGAGTCTTCTAGGCAAATAATCTAGGGTAAATACCCCAAGGTTCTATAGACCCCAACCCCCGATCATCATCGTGGCCCTCCTCTGGACCATTTGTGCTTAAGTCATTAATGTTTCTTATTTACACACAGTGCTTTCCTATTAAATTTTTTCAGACCCTTTCTTCAATTTATCAAGACTAGACTGTGTTCTAATTCTGTCCTGCTGAGTGTTTGCAGTTTTGCCTGCTTTGTGTAATTTGCAAGGTTAATATCCCTGCTCTTCCTCCTGGAAGTTCCTGGGGTTTTATTTAATTTTTTTTAGCTTAAATTGCCCTTTTCTGTTTTGATTACACCACTGCTCATTTTCTGTCACAGCTCCCTGTACCTGCTAGCCAATGCATTTCTTCCACTGTTATTAGCCATGTTCTCAGTCCTCCCAGTTATCACCATTCCTTGTCACTCTAACCTGTCTTTTCCCTCCAAAAAAGTATATTCTGGAGGATCTGTTGGGATTTCCTAGGTTGTAGCTGCTTAGTTTGCTCAGGAGAACACGATGTTGAGGCAATCAAAGCCTTACAGAACTCGAGGTTATCCTTACTCTCACCTACAGCAATTGCATGTGTGTATTTGTGTTGCATGTGGTAAAAGTTGCTATTGACCCAGTATATTTTAATAAAATAATTTAAGACAATAAGTTTTTTTGTGGAGTACTTCTACAAATTGATTATTTTCTGTTTCCTTCAGGGAAATTAAACTAAACCAGTAAGACTATCACAATATATTTCAGATATTTTTGGTAATAGAATAAATTAGCCTGCCTGCAGAATAATCTATCACAAACAAAAAATAAGTCTTTCTATCTAATTAATTTCTTAACTGCAAAAACCCTCCATATCTATGTATTCTAAGCCCAAGATAATGAAGACAAAGAGACCCTAAATCTGACACTGCTTTGCCCATGAAGAATGAAAGGCCCCTTTTTTCTATCTCAATCTGTTAAATTCTGTTAATCAAATTAGGCTCAATTGCATCTTATTTGCTTCAATAAAGAATGCCATTCTTCTCCAGCTGTAAGAACAATTTATAAATACCAAAATGGTATACACATTTTGAGATTTTGGTGGTGTGTAGAAGCTCCATTGCAAAAATAAGAAGAGTAAAACAAGTTCGTAATCTGCCTTTTTCCCCACCTTCCTCCCTCCTCTTCTAGTTTCATCTCAGAGACACTTTGCTGGTATGAGTAACTTTCCTTAATTGCAAGATAGAAGTTGAAAGAGTTAGTGCAGATGTCACTGGACATGCAAGAGAGAGAGAAGAGTTAATTAACTTTCAGGATAAGAATGCTCACAACAGTCTGATTACTTTTAGTTAGGAAGGAGATGAAGAGTGATAGTTGAAACTTTGAAATTTTCTCTTCAGTGGCTGTTATCCCACAGAATGACTTGAACTTTAATAGCATCAGCTTTCTTATCTTCAGCATGTTCATTAATAACACGTGTGGTCTGTGTGTGTCTGCAAAGAAAACAAACTTTTCTTTACTTTTTATCATAGCATCATACAGTAGGTGAATGATTGGAGGTAAGTGACAATATTAAGAAACTTAATCTGTATGCAGAATTTGTTGTATTTTTGTATATTTGAACTTTTGAATAATTTATCTTACATCTTACAAATGAACACTATGTTCTCTTAGCTTCAAAAGGAATTAATAAAAAACATCTTATACAAAGGTATAAAAAGCATCTCATACAAAGATATAAACAAATAGTTTAGTATAAAATTTCTTTTAGTAAGAGCAGTCTTTCCTAAGAAAATGAGTGATCACTTCTCCAAGGATGTTTTTTAAGGGATAAAATGTCTTTGATAAGAACCAAATCATTAATCTTGTTACTCTGTAATATCCTAATGAGTACTGTTTGGTATCTTTTTTAAAAAATAAATGAGATAGAGATTGCTTTATTTTTCTCCTCAGACATACAAAGAAAAGAAGCTGAAATTACATATTTCTTTAGTAAGTAATTACTAAAAAAAATATTCTTAGTGATTTTTACACGTCTTAATTACTGAGTGAAGAAAGGCTTTCTAAAGTCCCAAATGCATTCATTGTCCGAACAGAAATATATGGAACCTCTTGCTACTATGAAGCTTCATTTTACTTTATGACTTTGGTTTCTTCAGCTTTGGACAAAAAGTTAAATAAAGTATGAAATTGTAAACAGCTAAGGAATGTATAAGTAAAATCACAGATTTTTTTCCTCCCCCATGTTTGCCACAGAAAGGAAGGCAAATGCTAGCAACTTTTTCTCATCCTGTAAGAGAACATTACCTCATGTTATTATTTATAATATAGGGTTTTCTAAACAGCATGAGATTTAAGATCAGCAAATTAATCTCTGTCTTCAGTGGTCAAAACTTCATTCCTTAGAAAAAACTAAAAGGAATTTTAGTCACTCTCAGGAGCTAGATAAAACTAGAGGAGATGTGTTGCTGGGATGTCTATGATCGGATGTGAAATGAATCTGAAGAAAAAAAAAACAAACCAGTGATAAAGGATAGAGATGAAAATACTAAGTTTTAGAGTCCCTTCCTTAACTTCTACTATTCTACAATTTCCACAGAGTGATAAAATAATTTGCTGCAGACTTATGTGTTTCAAAACTAAAGTTAGTGAATGCCAGGCTTTGTCTGTTAGAAACAGCTTTTCATAATAAAGTAGAGCATTAATCAAATAAGAAAAGTGACCAGTAGATAATTAATTGTCTTGAAACAGTTTCACAAGGTAGTCCTGAAGGGCAAAGGAGTCCAGGAAGGCTGGACATTCTTTAAAACGAAAATCTTAAAGGTGCAGGAGGAGTCTGTCCTGTGTGCCCATAGATGTGTCATCAGGGAAGAAGACTGCCCTGGATAAACAGAGAGATTTGTCCCAAACTCAGAGTAAAAACCCCATGGTGCATAATCTTTGGAAGAAGGGACTGAAGCTTGGAAGGACTATAAGGGTGTAATGGGATTATACAGGTAGAAAATTAGAAAGGTCAAAGCCCAAGTAAATCTTAATCTGGCTGCTGTTGTCAACAACAACAAAAATGTTTATACAAATGCATCTGCAATAAAAGGAGGGCTAAGGAGAATCCACATCCTTGGCTGAGTGTGAGGGAAAACATGGTGACAAAGGATGAGGGAAATGCAGATACATTCTTGGTCCTAATCTTTGAGAGCAAGATGACTTTTCTCCAGGTACTCAGGCCTCTGAGGTGGAAAACAGAGACAGAGAGCAGAATAAAGGCCCCATGAAACAGGAAGAAAAGTTTAGTCGCCTGCTACATGACTTAGACACTCATAGATCTATGGGGCCAGGTGGGATCTGCCCAAGGATAGTGAAAGAGTTGGCAGAAGCACTCACTGAGACACTTTCAAACCTTCCCAATTCAATGGTTCTATGAGCTTAATGAATGAAAGCAGAGATATTCTTGGATCATACTAAATATATTCTATGCTCACAATCACAAGTTTTCTGTTAATTGCTCTGTTGTTTTTTTATTTTTTTTCAGAAGAATACAATTTTCATTTTAATTCTCAATAAAGGAGAAAAGGTGAAAGAGTTTTATAATGTTTATTTCTCTATTGAAAGGTGGTGTGCATTTCACATTAGAGTTCTTTAACCTTTCTTAAAACATTAGCATGTTCTTTAATAGTCTTATAAACATTTCTTTATTCCTAGAAGCAAAAGAATTTTAATCAGTGTAGAATTTATTGATTTGTTGTGTGATGCATGGAAGCTTACAACCTTTTTTTCCCCCTTAACATTTTCCAAAGTGAAAAGAATATTCAGAAACATGTAGTTACAGAGAAAATCTATGAAGAGACTTACTTCTATATTCGTGAAATAAGCAGTTTTGTTTAAGAAAGAGAAGCATTCAAGAAGACGATAGAAGACTAGACTGAGAACCTCAAAATGCCTTTTTCCAAAATACTCCAATTCACAGAGCCACATCTATTAGCAGATTCAAAAAGAAATAATCTGCTGTATAGACACTAATTGTGCTGGCGAGCATATAGCAGCCCTACACACCAAGAAGGAATTAACTATTCTGTAAACAGAGAAAGCAATCTAAGTAAATGGGCCATTTGGACATCACCAGTAATAAAATTGTATACTTCTCCTGAGAAAGTTAAGTTTCACTTTCAGGGACAATTTCTTTGTTCCCTTGCCACATAACTTTTATTATGATGTTCACCTTAGGCTTGTCACTGGAACTTTAATATCTTTCACAGAGCATTGTGTTAGCCAATCAAAAATTCCTTCCCTAAATTAGTTTTATGAAAAGGGAGTATTAAAGGCTCAATGCCTCCTACGATATATTGGAAATTATTTTTGCTTGTCATTTAAGATATTTACAAATACCAAAAACATTAATTCTGAGCATATATGATACTATAAAGTTATTGAAGATGAGGAAGTCAGTTGGCATTTACCCCATGACTAAACCAAATAGGAATTAACTAATTAGTCTCATTAATTTTTGCTGGTGAACACAGAAAACCATCTCTTTCCCCTACTTTTGTGCAGAGTATAAATTAATGAAGATAGTGTCCTAACATGTTAGTAAAATAGAACAAATGCAAGTGTAGGGATGTTATTTTGTTTATCACTATCCTCAGAACACAATGAACAGAAGAAAGTAGAGGGAAGATGAGTTAAAATAACTGGAAGATGAAATACGAAAACCAGATATTATATATGTGTTCTGTTTCTCTCAGACTTATGTCTGGCTGTAACAAGCAAACTACTAAAATGGTTTAAATTTTGAAAATAAGAAAGATTGAAATCAGAAATACCATAATGACTCATCTGCTGTAGAAGAAATTAACATTTACAGGCTTGTAAGAACTGTAGAATTGATAGCAAAGTTTCATGGAGGTGATAAATTTTAAGGCCCTCAAATGCTGAGTAGTTACTTTAACGTATAACAAACAATAATGGAACATGAATAGGATTTTTCTACATGGCTAGTGATGTAAACAGATATAAACTTTATATCCGTTTGCCTATTTCCAGATGAAAAGCTTCAGAAGTATTCACTTGAGTTGAAAATTCATTCTTTTTTGATGACAAGATTATTGCAACAAGCACACACCTCAAAAGACCAAAGAAGTTTGCAATGGTGCTTATACCCAATTTGTGTCAAACGCCAGTCCTAAAGAACTCATCACTTGCTATAGGAATACAGTTAACATCTGAAAACATTTTTATCCAAAATGCCTTTGTATGCCTAGACTGGATCCTGTTACACTGATCTTTGATAGCTTTGAGGAGACTGGATCAGACCAAAGGATCATCAAAGGTACTGTAATCTGCAAAGCCAGTAGGCTTCCAGTAATGCCAAAGAGAATTATCAGGGATGTATGGAAGGAAAATTTTACAAACTCAGAACATGCTGAAACTCTTCTTTTTCCTTCCACAGATTTCTGATTTCCAGAAGGCATTTTTTTAGGGACTTTCTGATTCTCCCCCTCAATGAGGTTATGATAAACATTCTGACATCACGTTCACTGAAACTGATGAGAGAAAAAAACAAAAACTAAACTACAAATGGAAATAAGTTAAGTGGCTAGTGTTGCGATAGAGGAATTGGATGAGATCTCACATATTTTTATAGAGCCCAAACACTGTGGGAGAAAAGCCTTATTGTCAAGATGTAACCTTGTTTATTTAACCCTGAGGAACTGCCGTCACTTTCTAAGACTTTTTTAGTAACATGAGTTCCATATGTTCCAAAGTGATTTCTGTCAAGATGCAGTGTTTATGAAGCTTGAACAGAAGGGACATTTCAAAAGCTGATATATGGGAAAAAGGAGTAGATTTTTGTGCCACATTGCTATAATCAAGCCTATTTGGAATTAAGACAATTTCAGTAAATACAAAGTGTACAAGAGCATGGTTTTAAATAATAACAGTTAGCATCATAGTTATGACCAATATCTAAAAGAAAGGGAAGTAAAGGGAAGCTGTACAGCTTTATCTACCTTTATCCAGAATTTATAAACATTTCTGAAAACAAAAGCCATAGGAAAACCTATATTCATTTGTTTAACATAGCAAACATGCCGTGTCCCAAGGCTTGTTTCCTAGCTAAGAGAGAAAGCCTGTTCAAAATGGTGGAGACATCAGAGAAATGGAGACCTATTAAAATTGTCAAGGCTATAGCTGAGTGACAAAGGAACAGCAACCACCACAGCTATAGAAAATGAAGTACTTCAGTCAAAGGAAAATAATGAGAGGCAGACAAGATAGATACGTGTAAGAAAAAGGAAGATCTAAAATGGTGCAGGAACATTCAAGCCATTGAAATGGAAAACATGTACAAAACTAGCACACCAGTGAAATAGCAGCTGTAGACAACACAGTCTTTTTCCTTCTTCTGTTAAGGAAAGAAGCTAGCAAAACCTAACTTATACATCAGCTGTAGGAACATGTAATCACAATCAGAGTCCCATTTCATTCATGAGTGGTCATTAACAGTGTTACTTCCATCTTGTTAGCTCATCAGAAGCATCCAATTTTTTTTTGCCAAGGACTGCAAAGACCAAAGGGCAGTACTACGGGCTAAAGGCCTTTTTTTTTTTCCCTCTCTGAATAATATATCATATTCTACTTGGTTTCATTAGGGTGGTTTTTAAGGCACATGCTTACAAGAGGAATATGTAATACAGTATGACTAGAGTAGGAGACATGACAAGGAGAGCTTATAAATTATGTCATATGGTCCTTTGTTACAGCACTGACCAAGAAACAGTCTTCAAAACTGGTCTATCGTCCAAGGAAATCTGCATGTTTGGTTCTTTTTATAAAATGTTCTGTTTACATTATTTTATGACTTGAGGAAGAGGGGAAGAGCACACTCAGCAGCAGATACTAATGAGGATGAATTTTGTTGGAATCTGTATTACATTATGTGACGATTTTGTAACTTTCAGGGATGTCTGATTTATAAAATCCGCTTAAACCCTTAAAATATTTTGTTATGTTGATTAAAATGTTCCCAAACTGATCCTGTCATAGCATGCATTAATTCATTCTTTCAAATTCATAGAGAAAAATCTATGTCTAGAGGATTTTTACTGTCTATAGAGTCTATTAAGCAAATAAAATGCATTAATATTAAAAATTCCTTTCCTGAGGTTTGGTTCTACCTATGACCATCTACCCTCATTTACCTTACTTGACCTCTGCAGTGGGATAAAATAATGACAAAACCATTTTTCCAAATTTTATAGCCCAAGGATCTCTTCTGAGTTTTTGGAGTGGACTATCTCCATGATTCTAATTTGAGTCTTGATTTTTTGGCAATTATCTTTATTTTTTCCCTCACATTTCCCAGTGTTTAATTTGTGAGGAGATTTGGCCTCACTGCTGCCCCAATTTTTGTTACAATTCTGTAGGTTATCTGCTGTAAATGAAAGGCAACAATGTGTTCTCACACACTTGTGTACACAAGGCTACTTAAAATTCTCAGAAGGAAAGTACGTCAAAGAGTAATACTTTAAAAAACCAACAAACCAACCTAACCATAAAAAACTTTTATTCTCTACCAGGTGCTCAGCTAAAATTTTCTTCTAAATTAGTTCTATTTTCAGTTATGAATCGGATAAATGAACTTTCCAGAACCATATATTAGGCTAGCCTTGAGTGTTCAAACTTAAAAAACATAACCCTTTCATTAAAATTGATTCAAATGGATACTGAAGAAAGTATGAGTCAGTCCATTAACCAGTGTTAAAATATTAAAGATAGTCTAAAAAATTATTTTAATTCAGAAATAAATGAAGGTTGACAATCTGAAGGGATTACCCTGTGACCCATCTATGCTTATTCTCCAAAGCTTCCTCAGGTAAAACTAACTGAAACAGTCATGTGCATGTTCAGACTTCATTTCGAAAAGTTCAGGCAAGTGATGAGGAATGGGATTATCTAATTATTATAACCTGGAGTAACAGTCAATATTTCTAATAAACTGATAAATTTTTTACTGGTAATGATCTAGGACTAATAAATAATGGGAGTATGAAACATAACATCATAGATCACTTTAGCGTGGTTGGAAAATTTCCATAGTGAACAGTCTGAAGAAGTATAAATAGGAGGCAAAAAATCCAAGTCTACTTGTGAAAAAAAATTATTCCTGCACCCTGGAAGCTTGTTTATTAAGCATATATTGAACATATTAAACATGAATTATCATTAAGTGTCAAAACATGTGGGAGATAGGGGTAGAGAGAAGTGGAAAAAAATGGGGGGAAATAGACATAAAAGTTAGAATTTATACTTCAATATTGATTCTGTCTGATGTCTGATCAACTTATGCAGCCCTCCATCCAATGCTCTCAGAATAACAAAGGGTGTCCTTGCCAGTGAAAGACTAACAGGGTTACAGGTAGGAGCTACATCTAAGGTTTTATACTATTCAGAAACAAGGCAGTATAACTTCAGATCAGTAGAGATTTAATATTGTCTGATATGAATTGGGAATTTCTCCAATTTAACTGGGTTTGTGCATTGCCTCAATATTAGCCACAAGTTTGCATGCAAAGCATATTGTCCTTACAAAAATGCTGCTCTCATCATCCACGTTTCTGGTTTCTACCAGTAAAATTCAACGCTGGAAAAGAGTTCTTGAGAGGTTAAGGTGGATTTGATTGATCCCATATGGAAAAATTAAGTGAAATGGAAAAATAAGTAAATACGGCAGGGCTTATTTTAATGTTTGTCTTGAATATGGATCCTTGAGTTCTGCTAGACCTAGAAAGCGTTCTACCTGACTTGCTGTTACATAATGTGTACAGATCTAGTGCTAAGTGCTTAAACTGGTCCTTCTGACTCCTTCTAGGCAGCCTTCTATCATCTTTTCATTGAAGATCTAATTTTTCATGGATGCCACTTGGCATCCTACACATTCTGCTCAATCTAGTAGAAAATATGGCCCTGATTTTCAGTTTCCTCTTAGATTTAGTCTTAGGCAATAAACAGTGTGGACACTTCTGCTGTCTGTCTTGGTTTAAGACCTTTAATTGAAATCATCTTTAATGATTCTTGGCATGCAGTAGGCATTATTAAAGTGCACCCTTCTAAGACCGATAAATTAATTTTAATCCCAGATATCCATTTTCCTGTTTTCTCTTATCTTCTCCCTACACTTCCCCTTGTTAAATTGTCTCCTGATACAGCTGGTGTAAAGAAGAAGAATTAATTTTCCAAATCTGGCAGTGATATGAAGAGGTTGGAAGTGCAGACATATAATTTTTGAAGCAGTAGTGAAATTCCAGCTCATTGCCAGAACTAATAAAGGGTTCTAATTTACAGACATGCAAAATGAACTTGAAAAGACATAAATGACACTGAATACTTCATAACTGAATGGACAAATCGTGATAACCAAGTGACAATAGAAAACCTTTGTATGCATTATGAGAAAACCAAACTACGCGACAAATGACATAGAACTTGGGTTGTAAAACTTCCAAGAGATCTTGGAAACCAATTATTCAGATTCTGTTCTTGAACAATGGGCTCACCTTATATGGCTTTATGTGCCTGTCACTATTCCCATTTGTTCAGCAATCTAATTATAGCTTAAAGATTTTTTTCCTTACTGGAGAAGCATCAGGGTGTAGTTAGTCCATGGACTAAGAGTAGGGCATGACACTGCAGCAAGCTGTATATTTTGGGATAGGCAAATCACTCTTTAGATTTTGAGGACAGGCAATTGGTTTCATATAAAAGATTTCAGCAGGAACATTATTTTCATTGAGCTTCCATGCAAACTAAAGAAGCTAAAATGTAGTGAAGGTTTATCATTTAACTACAGTAAAACTTCAAATTAATACTTTAAAACTTTTTCTGCGCCTTCACTGCTTGAGGGAAGCTCCCTTTAAAACACAAAGAAAAACCTCCCCATACTGCACCTAGGTTTTATTTTGGTGCAAGGAATCACTTGGTGAGAGCTATAAGCAGTGTTTATCTTGTAAGCTTGGAATCTTACTAATTTTTTTCCATTTATTTCTTATATTCAGTTTTTAGCTTTTTGCTTATATTGCTTTTGTTTTTCACCTAAATTGTCTCAGTTACTACACTTCAAATGACACTGAGAACTCTACTATTAAAAAAAAAATAAAAGAAGTAAAATTTGGGAAAAAATCAAATAACGCAAAGAAATGTTGATAAAAGAATACTTCCAAAATCTAGAATAGTGACAATATCTGTCGGGAATACCTTATAATAAAAAAATTAAAATAAAAATTAATTTTCCTTTCATTTTTCTTTTTTGACAGCAGATGTTTTGAACATTAAAAGATGACAGTGAATATATGGAGAGACATATTAAATGAGTCTCTGGAATGATTGACGCTTCTGAGTTGTAGGGAATCAACTCATGAAGAAATAATTAAGTTTACTGACTTTAGGCTATTCCAGAGTTAGCTTTGTCAAGTTCATCAAATGGAGATGCTGAGTCAGAATATGATTAATATTCTAGGAATTTTATCTAGGAGTTGAATTATTCAACAATTAAGATACACTTTTCAAAAGGGGAAATTATTTTTTTAAAAAGCTTAGAATACTGATTAGAAGTAGGCTGAAAATTCCAATCAGCATGCATCTGATTTGTTTGCTTGTTTGTTTTGATAAAGTGGTATTTTATTTGAAGTCAAATATACACTGAAAGAAAATAATGGCAATCTTAATGTTTTTTTTTCACCTACCAGAACTTGTTAGCCTAGCTTTGCCAAGTGTTCACTTGGTTTGTTGGTTTTAGAAACTGACGAACATTTATGTAATGTTCACATAAATGTGAACTACAAGGATGGAATTATTTCATCTTTAACAGATGTCAATGTCTCAGCACTAAATCCTGTTTATTTACAGCATATAATAACAATGTGTTGCAGCCTGGCTAATGACCTACACTAGTGTCTTCTGCTGTCTGCTGAATATTTAGCCTTGTCTTTGCTGTATCAGTAAAGATACACTTTTAAAATTCAAACTGCTAAGACAGTCTTTGATGATAAAAGGAAATACCTTTTTTCATTCAGCTTCTGGTATTAGAAAAGCTAAAGGATGACATCTGACGGAAGTTTCACAAGACATGCACTTTTAAAAGAGGTTTCACAGGACACGTGTCTGCCGAATATTGGGAGCAGTTGTCCTTTTGTGATGCTAGGAAGGTATTTGGAGATCACAGAATGACAGAATGGTCAAGGTTGGAAAGGGGCCAAAGGTAGGGTCATCAAAGATGGGGCTATCAAAGGTGGTCACACCTTCCTGCGCAAGCAGAGTCTGTCCAGGACACATTGCACAGGACTGCATCCAGATAGATCCTGAGTATCTGCAGTGAGGGAGACTCCACATCCTCTCTGGGCAATCTGTTCCAGTGTTCAGTCACCCACACAGTAAAGTGGTTCTTCCTTGTGTTCAGGTGGAACTTCTGTGCATCAGTTTCTGCCCATTGCCTCTTGTCCTGTTGCTCAGCAGTACCGAAAAGTGCCTGGCTCCAGCCTCTTGACAGCCTCTCTTCGGATACGAACGTCAGTCTGGTTGGTGTCATCCTGCTTGCTGGAACATCTGCTGTATGACTGCTTAAGAACTGTCTCTTCTGGATTTAGCTGAAGATCAAGACTACTTTCCTGGGAGAAATGGTAAAGAGGGCATCATGTCTCACACAGAGCCTCCTATTTCTGTGCAGGGTAGTCCTGCTGCCTCGTGTTTTGCAAAAGTCTTGGTGATATATGAGTATGAACCTTGAAGGTCTTTCTGAAGAAGCACACAGTGAGAGCTGTAATGAAGGGGTTAGCCTACATGTGTAGAGCTATACAAGTAGGAGATTGAAGGATGATGTTGCATATTTGCTCTGGAAATACCTCTCTTTCTCCCTGGTGCAATGACCTGAAAAGATTTGCAGGAATGTAATTTCTCCATCTGACATCTTTGAGTGCTTCCTTCTGTGTAAGCAGGGGAGAAAGATGCTTGCCCTTGAGCAGCTGAATGATGATGAAAAACAGGCATCTAGTTTGGACATGTTGTGTCACCTAATTTTGGGCTACTACTTTTAGTCAGACAAATTGTACCATAATGAAAAAGGAAATAAAATCTTGGAGTTTTATGAGTTTTCCCTGTTACTGCTCTGCATACTAAACAAAGCACAAGCAAAAGCAGATGGTGGGTATTTTAATGCCTTCACATGTCTCTGTATCTAGGGAAAAGAACTCCTCATCACTGATAGTTTCTGAGTAAGTTTAATAATTTCTATTAAAGTTCTCACAACACATCTAGATTTCAGGTTTTGTTAGTTTTTTCTTTATCTTAGTGCTTGTGGGGTTGTTTGTTGGATTTTTTTTTTTTAATCAAATGCATGTTTAGGGAAAAAGAAGCTCCTTGTCAAGAAAATTTACAGCTTTTAGATATTTCCCTGAAAGCATCTATTTTAGTTAAACTGTCAAAATATGTCAATCTCTTGACAGCCAGAAATTATGTGGGTGTCTAATATAAGGAAAACTATTTTGTTTTCAATTGGGGCCGCATCTGGAGGAGTGTCCAATCTTATACACCGCTCATGCCTATCTAATTTAAAGAGCTGCCAGCTGGTTCAAGCTATGCACATGGGCTTCATTTTCTTTACTGCTGGAAACTGAAGAATTCCACTGGAGCAAGTCATGTCTGAACAGTGCTTAGTATTACTCACTGGGGTCTGATGACAGCCTCATGGTGTTATAATATAAGGCACTTCACTGAAAACTCTGATTAACAGCAGTTGGCTGATTTTTAAAAAGTATTTGACCATCCAATTGTTGCCTAGGCAGATCAATTTTTTTAGAAAATCAAGAGAAAAATTAGTATTGTTGCTTCACCACATGTATAATTCATCATGAGCTTTTTCATTATAAATACTAAATATCTGCAATTTATATTGTTTATATGTTGTGGTCTTTTGTCTAATGACTCTCTGGCCATGGTAAAATTAAACTACAGTTATTGGAAAATCAGCTGAGTCCTTAAAAACATACCTACCAGACAAAGTCTACTACAGAAAACTTTCAGACTAAATGATGAATTATTTTACACTTGTAAACTACTGACTAGTGTCCGAAGGAGGGCCATGAGGGGAAGCCCTGGGAGGAGCAGCTGAGGTCACTTGGTTTGCTCAGCCTGGAGGAGACTGAGGGGAGACCTCACTGCAGTTACAGCTTCCTATGAGGGGCAGGCACTGATCTCTTCTCTGTGGTGACCAGTGACAGGACCCAAGGGGATGGCCTGAAGCTGTGTCAGGGGAGGTTTAGGTTGGATATTAGAAACAGGTTCCTCACCCAGAAGGTGGCTGGGCACTGGAACTCCCCAGGGAAGTGGTCACAGCACCAAACCTGATAGGTTAAAGAAAGGTTTGAGCAATGCTCTCAGGCATATGGTGGGACCCCTGCTGATGTCCTCTGCAGCTCCAGGAGCTGAACTTGATGACCATTGTGAGTGCATTCCAATGCAGCATATTCTCTGATTCTTTAAAATATTTTCAAATGCATCCAGTGACCTAGTGCATAGATGATGATCTTGTAATACCCTGGATATACTAGGCAATCTTAAAAAGAATACCAAAATGAGGCTTGTGGTTGTGCCCCTTAAATGCCATGTGCACTCAACTTTAAACCTATACATATTAAAACAATTCTGATTTAAAGATGAAAAATCCTCAACTTACAGCCTTCTGGCTTTCCCTAAAATAAAGCACTAAAAATATATTACAGCACATACACTTCTGTATGCGATAATGCATGAAATATATATTTTTTTGTGATAACAAAAGGATGGTACTGTAAATAGTCAATGCATACAGATTTTTCCTCCTCGTTGGAATAATGAGTGCATGAGCAGTTTCTCTTATTATTCATGAATGATCAGAATATCATACTGTAAAGAACGTAATTTATGCACACATTTATTTGTTATTAAAAACAGAAGCCATTGTACGTGCTTTAACAACCAGTACTGTGTAACCTATTTCTTTATATTTCTTTGCTTGCCAATTATGCTTGAAGGGATGAGACTCACATTTTATCTGAAGCCTCATTAAATATGTTCTGGATGAAGCACCAGTAATAAATATGAAAAGGAAGGATGTGCTGCTCCCTTTCCCCCACCATCTTATTGCCTAGCATATATCACCATAATATTAAACATTTAGCATGCAATAGAGAAAATAAGTGATGTACAAAGAGTGTTGCAATAAGAAGTAGGAAACCCAACCCAAGTGAAATAATGGCTAACATCCAAAGGAGCTTATCTTGGAGAAAATTCTGCAAATAGACAAACTGCAAATATTTTGGTGGTACTGGATGATGACTCTGCAGGTGAAGCTTTGTTGAAAGTTTCTTGCAATGATCAATCACAAATGGGGGTTGCTTTTCAGACTTGATTTTGTACCAAAGTTTGGAGGCCATACACAGTGTTTGGACAATGTATTTCCCTGCCTTTTGGGCAAAGTCCACTGCTCTGCTTCCCCTTTTGTACATCCCAGAGGATGCTTGACAGGTCATGACTCTAATGCTGTGCACTTGTCTGATAGACCTGGTTCTTCCTTGCAGCTACTCCCAGTGCCCACTGGTATGCTGGACTATAATAAACTCCTTTTCTTTATTCCAACTTACTGTTCATAGCTTTAATGCAAGAGTTGAGATTTTCAGTGATTAATATAAGACTCAGCACAACTCTGAGCTGTGAACCATTTTTTATCAGTCTTGTATCTACCAACTAATTAGCTAGTTCATGTCAGATCAAGAGGGGTCAGACTGATTTTTTAGTCTGTTCAAACTGAAAGGTTAAGAAGACTACAGTATGGGTTTACATTTCAAAAGTTTGCTTTTAGAAATATTAATGAGAAATTAAGTTTCTTTAAGTCAATCTGGTAATTTTGAAAAATGTCAAATAAAAAAGAAAGGGAAGCAAAAGCTTTGTATTTTTACTTAATACACTACAATAGATTGTGATACTATATTTTTTTATATCTATCTCAGAATCCTGATGTCTTAAGTAGAGACTGATTAATGACCAAAGTTGAGTTCAGTTTTTATAGTACTGCATACTGCCCATGACACTATATTCAAGAGACAGACCACAGAGACAGCAATGGAACTGTGTTGTTGGTGGATTTTATGATAAAACATAATTTTCTGCTGGAAAATACACTGGTGCAACCCATTCGTATCACATTGGAAGGCCAGGTATCAAGCAGAAATATTATTTTTTCAACACAAAACAAAACTCCTGTACTTCATTTAGGAAACGTTTTGTCAGGTTGTTTTTTTTTATAGTCACATGAATTTTCCCTGGCTATCCTTCACCTGCTTATAAATTCTCAATCCTCCAGGTGACACAAAAATAACAAGAAAGGATTTTTCTCCAGAAGACAAAAATAATAGATTATCAAAAATGAAGCTGCAGAATGAAAGAAGCAACATAAGGCCTACATTGCCAACAAGTCATATAGGGCCCAAATAGCATTCTAAAAGATCCCAGGCTTGAGCTGCCTCCTGTTTTGTGTTTTCAAAGTTTTCATTCTTTTTGGAGGTGCTCACGTAGAAGTCAAAGTCATTGCAGATAATGTAAACAAGGATTCAATAAATTTCAACCCTGTCCAACCAGAGTAGCTAGTTTGACATAAAAAATATGGGAATAACCAAATGAGTAGCAGTAGATACATATTCTCTTCTGTATTTATCCAAAAGGCTGAGATCCAACATTTATTCCTAAATGATATTAACAATTTCAATTTAACAATTACCTTCAAACATTTGCCATTTAAATGCTTGAATATTTTCTAAGACAAATTATCCATATCTGTTGGAAGAAATACTGAAAACCAGGTTATAACTCTTCAGGTTCATTAATGCTGAATCTAATACTGTAATATAAATAATTTCCAACCCAATTTTCAGGAAGAGAATTAAATATTTTTTTAAAAAATCAATTCTTATGCAGCCAAAAATCACATCCAGAGCTACCACAACTGCTATTATTAGCAGAGCCCATCTATCTTCCACAATCTCAAATCACTTTTAATTAATCCAGGTACTGCAAGATAAATCTCATTACAGCTGATGCTTTCTATTTTATTCCATGTCTTGTATGAATTATTTCTACTAGTAATGTTTCTGACATTTCGTCTTTGAATTCATAGTTTTTTTTTTCCTTAAGTGAAAAATAACCTCCTGTTTATGGTCTAGATCTTCTCATTATCATGAACTTATAACATTATTAGAATCTTTTGTAGACTGTATTTACTGGGGTTCAAAAGAAATGGCTGACAAGATTTTAATGCCAGATCTGATAGTGGATCTTCTAATGGGACAACAGATTCAGGATTAGTTCAGGATTCTCCTGAACTAATTTTATCTATGCCTAATCATTGCAAAACATTGCTTCCATAGGCTTAACCCTATTCACATTAAATAAGTAATTAAAAGGGAAAGATCCATTTGAACATACCTGTCAGTCTACATTGACTTAAAAGAAAATTTCAGACATAATATTAGCTGTATACTGCTTACACAGCTAGAGTTAGAAGAGCTGAATTATTCCTGCAATGCCTAGATGAATATTAACAACATTAAATCTTTGAGGAATGGTTCACCAACTATGTAAAAAGCCAGAAATGTGAGCCTTAGCACCAGTTCTGTTGCAATGACTGGACTTTGTCATTGGTAACAATTAACTTTGTTCTTCCTAATTGCTAAGATAGTAAGCTGTTAGCCGTATGAATTGATAAAATAAACTTATAAGCAAAAATGTTCATTTAAGTGAATAAAATGTGCCTGTATAAAAGTCAGTTGACTATTGCTCTGTACGAGAATAACTTAAAATATGTCTTTACTTTGAAAACAAAAATACCATCAATGACCTTGATTAAAAATGGTGATTTGGAGTTCTCTGGGCTTTGAAGAAAAATGGGGCTTCATATGAGAATGGGTTTCATATTACAGATGCAGGAGATCTATTTTCTTCTGCTGTTATTTATATTGTACTGATCATCCACAGGCCACCCATCTGTGATGTAGGCAATACTATTCAGATCACTGAATAAGATTCCAATTCTTTTTCTGCTTAAAATGTTTCCAGAGTTTCTTACCATCACAATAAATATTCTCACTGGAGTGTGGGTTTATTATCCTGATATACAGTTTGCTTTCTGAAATCTTACAAGAAGAGTAAAACAAAATGGCAAATCTCCACACAAACATGAAATAATAGAAGACACAAAAGTAAAGAGCTATGACTGATAAATTTCTGCACATAATTTCCACTAATATTTTCCATACTGTGCCATGAAATGAAGTATTTTTCATTTAATTTACCAATCAATAGAAAAAATTCAGACCTCTGCAAAGCAGAGTGAAATTGGATTTTGATGAAGAATGATGCAGAGAGCTATTCTAGTTGTTAGTTTTGAGGGAAAAATAAATTAATTACTTTTATTCAGAAAGATAGTAATAAAAGTCTTCAAGAACATCAGCTGCCCAAACTTCAAGGCATAGATTTAAAGTGAGTTTTAGATCATTACTAAAGCAGGGATTGAAGAAGGTCCAGAGAGTGAATTGTCAGCATTATGTACAGTTCTTTCATCTTCACATTAAAAATTTATTGCATTCACAAGGCATGTGATTTGAAAGTATCTTTTCATGGCTGATTAATCTTTATTTATGCTAACAGGGATAAGTGTCCAGTGACTCGATGAAAATTAATTAACTTACTAATTTTATTAAGGTGGAATTTGGGGACATGTTAATTGTGAAAAGAAAAAATATGCTGACAGTGATGTTGAGATTGTAACTGGCACTGATGCTGTGGCTCTGGCAGGAGGGCTGTGTGGGTAGTGCCTCCTTCCACTGTGCATTCCCACAGTCCCGTGGCCACAGAGGAGATGCAGATGCAGCAGGAGCCAGGGGCCTCAGCACTGACTGCTCCACACCTCGTCCTTCTCTCTTGTGCCTGCAGAGGCAGCCTCAAGGACAGCAGCACCCTGACACAGCTGCCAGTTTTATCCATCACACCATAAGGCATGTGTACTTCCCCACCTCCTGATGGTTGGCTCTGCACAGGGCAAGTCACTTTTTCTAGTACTCTTACCAAACAAGGCTCTTGTCTTGAACTAATGTATTAAATAAGAATTTTATAAAGTAGGTGTGTTCAATTATTTTGCTGAAAAATATCTTAAATATCGTTTCCCTGGGACATGTTCTGGTTCTTCACTGCTTGTGATTCTTAACTGATTTATTATTTATACTGCACCTTCAGCATTGCAATAGTAGCAAATAAACATTTGGCTCTTATTTGAACACCTGTTTAACCTCTTACGTTATTGTAAACTTGAATGTTGCAATGAAATAAAGGAAAACCAAAAATGAGAAGTAGATATCTTGGGGCTAACGATTCTGCAGCACTGAATGTAGAACAGAGCTCTCAATACACTGCCCTAAGTACCACATCAATAGCAATAAAAATAAATGGGACATTGAACTACTGAATGGATCAGCATCACTGAGCCACCTCTCCCAGGCAGTCCCTTGAAAAAAGATTTCTGTTTTCCCTGGAGATGGAAACCACTTTCTTTCTAGAACAGGATTCCTCTAACTCCCTGTCAAATAAGGCTGTCCAGCTTGTTTCTAAACAGACTCATCTTCATCCCCCAAAACTCAGGTGGGAGCCCTGGAAATCCTGTAGCAATTTACCATTGAACAGTTTTTCAGAGAAAGCCTTTAAAGACCGTGGTAGTTATCTTTATCTTCAGCCATGTCTTTAGTTAGGAGTTTAATAATGGCTGAACAGAAAATTGTGAGCAGACCTGTCCATGTGTCAGTAACTACTTGTGAGAACTTGTGTGAACACCACTATGTGATTATCCCTGTGTCCCCATCCCATGATTATCTGAACTGGAAAATACTTTTTCCTTTTTTAATTACTACATTCTTCTAAAAAAAAATTATATCTCTTACTGGATTATTTTTCTACAAAAAGCTACTGAGCACCTACACATTTTTGGCAATGCATAGAGTGTGGCCAAGAGAAAATGAGAAAAAAAGTAACCACTGTCCCCTTCAGCCTGTTAACAGTCAGGGCTGAAGCACTGCATTGCTTCAGTGATCTCTGCAGAATAGAGCTTTTCTTTCCAGGAAAAACAGCTTTGGCAGACCAGCTCACTACCTTTTTCCCTGCTCTGTTTGACCTTTTGGAGCTGGGCAAATGAGAGGCCTAATGGATGGATTAATCCATGTAGAATCTTAAGAAATATGTAGATTAATAAACAAGATATAAATTAAGAGCCTATTTGTTTTCTGCTTGGAAATAGCGAGAACAAACTCAGTGTGGAAACCAGTATGTTTCTTCTATATACTTCAGTCTTGAGAATCTTTCTTAACTATGCTCCAATCAAACACAGAAACTCAAAGTCCGCACTACTGAAGTGCTATCCATCCTGGACAAAAGTAAAGGGTACCATTAAATAACACCTCCCCTCAATGTGATCATCTGCACAGTTTGGAAGAGAAATAATATCTGCTGAAGATTCCAGCAATTCTTCCTTAGTGTCTAGAAGAACATGTATGTTCTTAACCACATAATGTGTGTTCAAATACTTACCAACCAGGAGAATGTGTTTCATCTGGGACAGACTAAGCCCCTGAGATCCCTATGAGGTGTAAAGTCGATTACATCACTTAACACCCACTTCTTCGGTAAACTGAGGTTTAAATAGCTGCTCTAGGAAATACTTGGTTATCCTGAGAGCCTCAAATGGGGACAGCACTTCTCACTTAGGTCCACAGAAAAAGGTTTATTCGGTAAGCAAGAGTGAAGATGCAGGTGGTGCTCTAAGCTGCATAGGGTCCTCCTGAAAGTGTGTGTTTTTTCTTCTGCTGTATGGAAGGATGTGGTTTGTAGGCTGCTTGATAAACTGTATGGGAGCTGAGTGCAATCTAGGAGAAGCCAGAGGAAAAAAGGAATTTTTCAGAAAATTATATGACCTGAATTTAGAAGAGCTCTTGATTTTGTTTTCCATCCTGTGTGTATTTATATTATGTTCAGGCTGCATAAATTGTTTTACTTCTACAAGAAAAGCCAAAATATATTCACAAAATAAAATGTGTGTAATTAATTAGAAGAAAATACACCAGACTATCAACAAATCTCCTGCATAATTAGAATAGTAATGTTGTTGTGCAGGAGTTAATAAAACCTTAATTTGTTTTTGCTAAGTCAATAAGCAATATACTATATGTTTTCTACTGAAAAACTAAAAGACCCTCTGGAAACTTCAGTGCCAAATATATGTATGTATGCACATGTTACTGAGCAATTTATCAAATAATAAATCTCTGTGGAGGACAAGCACATTACAGTCAACTATGTCATGCTGTTGTGAAAAAGCATCATACTGGGATGTATAAACAGCCACAGAGACTGCAAGGCACACACAGTAATTACTGTTTCCAGCATGGGTGATGCCTTAGGTGATGTACTGTGTTCATTTTGTGCACCACAATTCAAGAATGAAGTGGACCATTTGGACAGCAAAAAGATGGATCAAACATCTGAAACTTACAACCTTTGGAGAAGGAGAGAACACACTGGGGTTATTAAGCCTACAAAAAAGAAAATATATGGGAGACATAGTAACAGTCTTCAAATATGCTGCCTTCTGCCAAAGATGAATAATCTACTCTCCTGTCCCTGCTGAGCAAGCCAGGAAACAGTGGCCTTAAATTGTAGGAAAGAAGATCCAGGCTAGAGATTCATGGAGAAAAAAAGAAATCTGAAACACTGGGAATTATCATAATAAAGTTTGCAATGGCTACAAAAGCTTTAGCTGGTGAAAATTTCTATGGTGTAGATTAGATTAATATTTTTCAGAAATGACATAGATATGTATGAAGTTGTCTTGAAGCCAAGGTTCAACTTAATATTGCTCCTCTACTGTTCTCTTATCCGTGATTCTGAGACATCTGTGCAGGGTTCCACAGCTAGTTTTCAGTCTGGGATAAGAGGATACTGCAATGCTCTTTTCTCTGATTCAAAGCACAGAATATTTAGTTGAGAACAAAGATTCATGGATTTAGTTTTGAGTCTATTTGAATTGGATTGTGGAGTTTTGAGGAGGTCATCAGGGGAAACAGAATTCAGGAGTGAAGTGTAAACAGAATCAGCTTTTAGACTGTCTGGGGAGAAAAGTTTGTAAGTACTTTGGAAGTTTGAACCTCATTGACCAAAAATGTTGTGCTCAATTGGTCTTTCAAGCTGATCATGCTGAAAATCTTTGGCCATATCTTTGGTTCTGAAACTAAGCAGAAAGTGAGATTCAGAGTCAGTTTTTTCTCATGAAATTTATCTTGCCTTGTAAACCTCTAGAAACTATAAAAGACATGACAACTTGTCTGCTGGCAATCCTTCAGGAAGAAGATACTTTCCCCTCACTTCTACAACTTTCAATGCTGCTCCTTGATATGTTACACTTAGATGTCCATTTCTTAATAAGCAAATGCAAATGGTTGATGTGCTGTTCAGAAGGTGTTCTTTGTTATCTTTTTGTAACTAAATTAGGCAAAATTCTTAACTGCATTTTTATATAGCTAGAGTTATATAAATGGACATGGTACTTTATTCTACCCTCCTTGTAAACTGTCTCGTTTGATTAGTTCTGTAGTCACAATCTGCTGTAAATATCTGGCTGATATATTCCTTCATAGAATGACTTTTTGTTTGTTCATATGATTAGATATCCTCAATAAAAATATTTTTACAAAGATGAATAGAGTCTAAACAAACACATGTCCACAATAGTTATGTAAACTGGGTTCTAAATAGCACCACTCCCTTACAAATCACAATGGATAAAAATTTGACAAATCTTCAAATGGTCACTTTTGTAATTTTTCAAAGTCATACTGCTGAATACTATGGGAGATGCTGAGTCTCAACATTAAAGCTGGAAGTGTTTGAGGGCTGTGGACAGAGCTCCCATGGAGAGGTACAGGAAGTGCAGCATGGCAGATGGGGTTAGTGCCTTTCCATCTCTGCACAGGGAGGTCAAGCTCCTGTCCCACACAATGTTTCCCTCAGATCACTACCCCCAAAGTCCTTTTGAAGAAAACTCTGAGTAAATGCATGCATGCAACACTAGCAGAAAAGGGGTTTGCCCTGGCGTAGCTGCTGGACAACATTTGTTACACATGCTAAAACAAGGGCAGAAGTTTGTATTTTCCACTCCTGCTTCTACATTTCAGGCACTGGATTATCACTGCTTATCTTTACCTTTCTTTTGCATGAAGACAAAGTAGGTGAACACTAAGACGAATGAACATGAATATTTTTTGTAATTGTAAAAAGTCCTCCTTAGCGAACTAAACAGTGAAAATTTGGTTGATTTAAATATTCAGATTATGACTTTGAAGGCAGTGTGAAAGCACCTATGCTAAACTGCATCAGCAAATTTTTCTGTTCCAATATTGCCTTTGGCTAAGTAAAATTTGTGATATATGCTTGGATCTATTAGTGGCAGATATATTTTATTATAGGGATTAATCATATACTGAAGATCAATAATTTATTCTCTTTTTTTTTTTTAAACCAGAGAGACATGAATACTTGTTAAGATTCTGAGGGAAGGGGAGTAATTTATGTCAGTGATTCACTATCAGATTTTGTGAGAAGGACTAAAGGAAACAGTTTGGAAAACTAGACACAAAGGCCAATACAGGCCAATTTTGCTGCTATTCCATCACTGAATCTGGGATACACTATTTTCTATAGAGCAGCTGAAGAGACTGACAATTCTTATTCTATCACATCACAGTAACAGCATGTCCTTTCCTATATCTTCAACCTTGAGGTATGCTTTTCAGCATCCTTAATATTTTTGGTTTGACAACACAACTCTAGGAAGTGCAGGATTGTGGCGCATCTGTGAGCTATTGAAATGCATTTAAATAGATTTATTTCTTCACTTAGTGACATCATACAAAGAGTTCCATCAACTGTAATAAAAATCTGACAAATCTTGTAGATGAGACATTTTTGATTCATTGCCTGGCAGAGGACAGTAAAATAGATGTCAAAATGATGATATTCCCTGGACATTTTTCCTCTACCTGTATGCATTAATAATACATTTTAAACATGGCAAAGCAGCTTTGATTTCCACCTTGCAGTAATAGCTGAAATTAGAAGAGGATTAGTGTGTACTATGGGTAAGAAGGTGAGAGAGAAAAATGCTTTTCAATGATAAGGCAGAATCAGACAAAAGAAATGGAAGAAAGAAAACAAAACTAACTGTGCAATCTCAAAGATATTTCTTTTTAATTTTGTGTGTTAAATTTTCTCTAATAGGAAACGAATTAAGCTGAGCTAAAATTTCTATTCATTTGTTGTACAGAAGTAGTGTTGTTATTACTTTGGTCTTATAGTCTGCAAGATTGGATTAAAGTAATATGAATTAAAGTCACAAAAAGGTGTGCAAGTAGCAATTTATGTGCTAATTGTCTGTTCAGGATTTAAATAAGGCTGTATTCATAAATACATACCTTCACAAGGTGGTATTCCTTAGCAGGATTTTTAACTTCTGTAAATCTATTTACCTAACTTTGAAAAATCACAAGAAATTATTTAAAAATATCCAGAATTCTGCAAATTCATGCTCTGTGTATTGGCTTAGGAGCTATCATCATAATTTGATGCTCTTTTCAAGCTGAATACAATACTGAGAATTTTAAACAAGCCCTAGGGGTAGTAAAATATGTACACACAAATTAAAAACGAGCTTTTTGTTAAAGAATTTTACACTTGTATGATCCAAGAATATATGAATGTAGCATTGTATTTTGTATTATGTCACTATGCCACACATTATTGTGTCTACAAAGCCAGAAGCTGATTTTACAAGAGCTTAAAATATAGATGTCAGCAATATCTTAAGATTGTTGGAGTGATAGGAGTTTCCTTTTACCCTTAAACACTGCCAGTGTTCTAGATTGATCCAACAGGTTTAACAATGCCATCAGAGATATCGCAACTGTTCTTATGACACAGCGATTTTTGGGCATCAATTCTACATATGGCAAAGTGTCCTGGGTTTTCAGTGTAGGATGTACACAAAGTATTTATTCTATCACCATCTTCAAGAGCTGTTGAAACCAAGTGGGGCAGTGTTTTCCCAGGCCCCCTTCCTCTGGGCTACCTTCTTTTAATGGCCTATCAATGCCTTGCCCCTGACTCACAGGTAACTCCCTCCTGGAGTTATCTCTGTTTAATGGGCCATCAAGGACCCACTTCACACTCATCATCCCATTGTGAGATGCTCTGCCCAGGGGGAGGAGCCAAGCATTCCCACCTGGATATAATCTGGGATTTGGACAGTACAGGCAGCCCTGACCCACTGGATTCCCAGAGGAGCAGAGCTACCAGACCTTTCTACAGGATCACTGCTTCAGGAAGACCACCTCATCTGGACTGCTTCCACCACCCTGCTCAGGTTGTATTCTGACTCTATCAGTGGACTTTTGTATTATTGCATTTATTTTAATTTACTTTTTTTCCTTTCTTCCTATTAAATTGTATTTCTGACTTGGTGTCTCTCGCTGGTTTTGCTTTCAAACCGCTACACAAAGTGTGTCAGGAAGGTTTTGAGGTTTTACTAAAGTCAAGGTGACTCCAAAACCTGTTACATCCTGTCTTTTTAGCTGTGTCTATTCAGCAGCTGCCAGATGAATGTAGTGATCAGACAGCTGCACAGAGGTTTTCTAGCTACAGTTGAATTTCCTTTGTGTTGTGAGGTGCTGAAAATAGTTTTGAGGGCAACCAGGAGAAGTTGTACCTAGGCAATGAATTCAATGTCTTAGTAATATGGCTGCTTTCTCTTCAGCTGATCATAGCTATTTTTTACTCTTTGGAAATAATGTAAGTAGGAATTCATTTTCCTGCATCCAAATTTTTAAGTCAAAATAGTAGCCAAATTTATCTGCACAAAAACAGTATGGAAAGATATATGGGAAGGACTGCAAGGCAGTCTCACTGTAAATGAAATAGGGATATTTGAATATCGGAGAAGTATTTCTATCCTTCTTGCAGACATTTTTCCATTATCCACCCTTAGTAAAAAAAAAAAGTAGAATGGGAATTTACTGTTAAATATTATATCTGAATCAATGTAATAAAAATATTGCATTCCAAGAAAACATACATGAAGTAATGAAGAGAAAAAAAAAAACCAACTAAAAAATTAGTAAGTTTTTGTCTTAAAATTTACACGATCTAATGGATGGAAAGATATTCCTAGTCACTCATGAGTGCATGGAAACCCTTGGGGAAATGGAAATGAATATGATGAATTAATTTAATCAGTATCTCAACATATGTTATATCTGTTCAAGAAAAGCTATTTATAGTACCATATGGACATATAGGATGCTGTGTGGGCTGAAAGCGCATTGGAAATAACACTAAGGGCCTTCTCAATGTCTGGGACCTCCCTATGCTCTTAAAAACTACATGTGACCCTAAATCCACAGAAAAAAACCAAGAATACAATAGAATTAAAACATATAATGTAACTAAAATGTGAATCTTATATGAGGCAAACCAAAGTTTTACTAAGGTTTTCTTTTTACATTATTCAGAAGATATAAAGAAAACCAGTATTTAAGATGAAGGGTATGAAAAAGGGTAAAGAAAATGAAAGCATGTTTGGAGGAAGTCAGTACCAGGCATATCTAAGGATCCTTCTCAAGCAAAACTCCTACAAAAATATATGGATTTAATTACCTATTTCCCATAAACTCTTCAGTAGTCATTTATTTTACAGCAGAACACTAACCAAATGCAACATGGGTTTTCATTGCTACCAGCTCAGCAAAACTTCACATAATACTGACGTGACAATCACTTTTCACTCAGCTTGTATTGAAAGTGATGTATCTGGATCAAAATATTCAACTGGATCAAAATATACAAATTTTCCAAAATTATGAACAAACAAATTCTGTAGTGTAAAAAATGAAAGCAAAAATCCTAGAAGAATTTCATTTTAAAATATTAAATATTTCAGTTATTTCTCTGTGCTTCCTCAGATAAAAATGTTCAAATGAGAAAATCCACAGAGGCTTTCAAAATTAACTGACTCTCCTGTTGGCAGTCAGAGCTCAGAAGCCAGCTATTCTTTTCCATGAAAATAATCCCTCTATGTCCTGGAATGAGAATGGTTATATTCGTGGGGGTGAGCATCAAAAACCAATGGTGGCTTCATTCCCTCTGCTAATTGATTTTAGTTAATCTTCTGAGAACTGTTCTACTTTCTGAGTTTCATAACAATTAGATTCTGCATTACCTACTAGTGTACACTAGTGACAACAAAAGAAAATAAAGTTTTTATGATCCTTGCATTAAAACTGAAAATCAATTTGGGATGCCCTCCTAGAAGGATATGGTGCTGACAAACAAGAATTAACTAGTGCTAATACAGTCCTAACAATGTCTTGTGACACAAAGAAATATATTACAGAGTTTAAAGTTTTACTAATCTAAGAAACACATAATACTAAACAGAAAACAAAACAGCTGCCTACTACTTTAAGGAAAGAAAGAGTGGGAAAACTACCTTGTATTTATGAAACCAAGGAAACACAGCAGCATAGATAAAAGTAAACAAAATCCTAGCCAGTGTCTGTGGAAACATCATACACTATGCATAGGATGCCATTCCACTACTGACATTCCAAATCACTCCAAAAGCAACTGTGATAAACCTCTAGTGTTTGAAGATTTTACATGGCATTCACCAAGCATAAATGAAAATGATTAATTTATAACTTTTATACAGCACACATAGTATTTTCAACTTTCTGAAGTCCATCTATTGACAGCTTTAACTTCATACTGAGAATGAGGATAGCAGAAACATGGCTGGCAACATGAAGGCTTTGCAGGAGTAGACCTTGCTGACCTGAGTCCTGATCATATTTATGCCCTACTGAAGAATGCAGAAAGCAATTTCCCTTTCATAGGTCATGAAGTGTGACACACAGAGAATTTTTCAGAGGCAGAATTTTGTTAATAGTAATGCAGAGTTGAGAAAACATCAAAGGTGATCTGAGACAGTACTAAAAGTTGCCTTTTATTTTTCAGGTAGATTGTCTATAAAGATTTGATTTTCTTGTTAAAGACTCAGCCGAAGTTTTTCAGAGTGCTTTTAAACTATAAAAAAAGTGTTCATACATTGAAGAGAAATTTTAGTTTATATGACAGATAAAGAAAGGAACACTCTTTCTGTTCCATAAATTCTTTTTATGTCATATATTTCCATATTATTGTTAATATCTTGCCATGTGAAATACCTTCATTTCAAGACAGCTTTTATTTTCATTCATCTTAATCAAAGGAGATAGTGTTTTCTTTAAGTTCAGCATTATAAAAAGAGCTGGTTACACTGCCAAATCATAGAAAAAATAATAGAAAATACATTAAATACTATGTTGAGAGGAGCACTGCCATGTTACTCTCAGCAGAGTCATTACTCTCAGATACATTTTACTGTTCTCTTCCTAAATCTATTGATTCTCAGCCTCTTTGGAGTTACAGAGCTTGGTTTAGCTGCATACTTGACTTACATGTTTTTCTTTGAGTTTTTCATGACAGGTAGGAGGTGTGAGGTGATCTTCCTCCCAGCTTTTGCCCAATACATGCTTAGACTGCTGAAATATCCATTGTTCCATCTGTGCCAATGACATAAGAAAGAAAAAACAGGAAAACCATTAAGAAAGTGCATACACTGAAGTCCTAGTTGTTTACTGGTTTTATATGTTTCTACACAGAAGTAATGGTGATTTAAATCTGGGCATTTGAAATCTATGCAGCAAAACACACCCTGAGTTTTCTGGATAAGGAACAGTGATAGATTCTGTGCCTGATTAACTTAAAGGCGGCTATGATACAACAATATTGTCCCTTATTATGAACAAAGCCTGGATGTGAAGAGAGTTTTAACCTCAAAATGGAGCTTTTGGTTCATCTACTCAACTCTGAAAGTCAGTCTGGCATTTTCTTTTCTGCGTTTTAGTTTTTATAAGAGAAACATTGGTCAAAAAAGAATATAGGATCATTTACTTTGTTTCATATGGTTTTACTGGTAAATTAAGGCATTTTCTGTTGCTCTGGTCTTTAACCAGAGAGCAATCACAGCCAGTTGAAACCCCTGTTTTTTTTCCTGCCAATTCAAATGGTCTTCATAGTTTGGAAAGCTGAGGCAGCAGCCTTGCCCTTTGCCAGCACTGGAGATATGAAATTATCCTGAGCAGAGACTGGAGTGAGAAGAAACATCAGGCATACTGCAAACCCATGGACCACAATGACAGAGGAAAAAATGCCATAAAAGGTTCAGCTTAGTGAGAAAATCATAAAGACCCTGGATGTTCTTCACTGCATAGATTAGCACCATTTCTGCTTTGCTTCATTTGATCACTGATTCCAACAGTGTTACGCAGCTTCCAACAGGCTTTTGAGCAACAGTAGCATTGCGGCTCTGAGCACTTCTGGCTCTGAAATAGAATGCAAATGTTGAAAACCTGTTGGCAATGGACATAACACACCCCCTCCCGTGTCAGCAGTGAGAGCCTCAGACATTTTGTGCTCTAGACACTTCCAGATGGCAAACCTTCAGATGCTCCTGATTCCTAAGATAAGCTGAATCAGTGTGCTTCTATGGGAATTGGGACTTGTAGGACTATGAAGCTCCAGAGTGCAATTACCTTACCATCCCGCGGTCAAGTTATGACATAAACAGGTTTTAGCCCACCAGTTCGCCAGCAGAATGACCAGCAGCACTTGCAAAATACACACTTTGAGCTGGCTGCCTGCCAGCAGGTCTGAGCTGAACTACCTATTATTATTGATGAAACAGCAAGGTCCTTCAAGTCTGTGCTGCTTGTGCAAATATGCCCTTACATACAATGGCAAGGAGCCGACTTCTTCAGGTTATTGGTGTCTCAGGCAAATGGGTAGAGGGCAAATGCTGTCACCTCTGCTCCTGGAGGGACAGTCCTGCAGGCAAATATATCCATGTCCTCTGTCAATCTTGCTTATGGGAGAGTAATAGCTGGTCAAATAGGGAAACCCTTATTTCTCATTCATTGTGCCATCACTTAAGGTCTTATGTATTCAATTTTGTATTTGTCTTCTGCTAGCTAGAGCTATACTGATGCATTTAACCCTCCCCTAGAAAAATAAAGCTCTACACCAATGCCTTTTTGTTGCTGTTGTTCTGTAAAATATCAATCACACCTTTTATTTGTAGGTAGGAAAGGAAGCAAGGAAGTTAAGTAAATATTGGCATTAGGAAACCTTTAAAGTGTTAAAATATGTTTACCATTCCAAATATTTCCCAAACATTACTGTGAAATTTTAGAGTTTAAAAAAAACCCAAACACCCTGTGAAAGCTTTTTGAAGGAAAGGAGAATACCAAAAAGATCAATTTTTAGAGGTGCCTTTTCTATCAGTTTGGAATCACAGTGACATGCTACTATAAGGGCTATTGAAATACTGAAGAAAACTGCTGTCTTGATTTGAAGTCTAAGCAGATGACTTAATCAAGTAAAATTACTCTTTTAATGTTCTCTTTCATTAATGGAAAGTCAGTTTTATGTCTCACATTCAAACAGCTGCCTCCTCAGTGCAGAATTGTGCTCTTCAGGTTTCAGAGCTGTGCTCTGGTACAGCCCTCAGCTCTGCTCTGTGTCTGTGCCTGGTGATTTCCTGGAGCTCAGAAGGCAATTCACAAGGAAACACAGTGGCATGGTTTTAATGAACGGGATTAAAGATTCTGGGTCAGGCAATCACAGCAAAAAGGGGTCCCTCCTGATTCTGATGAAGTTTCAAGAAGCTAAATGCTGCAATAAAGAATGACTTTTGCAATTGCCTTTCTCTCTTATCATTAGATTAATGCTGAAAAAAGTGACACTTTAAAAGGCTTAATGCTGAGCTTAGAGCTGTAGCACTGCTGCTAAGTGGATGCTTTTCTTGTTGAAAGAGCAATGCAACAAGGAAACTCACGTTGCTTCCTTTCTAAATTGCAGGCTGATATCCATTTATAGTTCTAATTCTAGGTCATTATTGGGAATAGAGGATTGTAGTGTCCGCTCTTTTCATTTTCCATGGTTTCAATGATCTTAACAGTTCTGAGTCAAGAATCAAGTCTTCTCACAAGTCCCTTCACAGAGCATCTGCATTTCACTGTCTTGCTATAGGCTTCAATCTTGTTTAGACACATTTTAACAGGATGATATGCTGCATGTTTTCTCTTTATAAACTCTCTGTCCCTGATTATTTGTCTAAAAAAGATTTATCCCATTTCAATTCTCTCTCCCAAGAAACATGAGATTTAATAATAGGTTTTAAATCCCTTTATGCTTCAGAAGTATATCTTCCACACCACATTTCTAAAGATATTTTTATTCAAGCAACTTTTTATTGACAGGTTGACAAAAATAATTTCGGTTCAAAGGAGCTCTGTCTTTCTGATCACATATCTCTTTAATGTTGTGTATTGGGTCTGGCTCAGATGGAGTTAATTTTCCCCATATCAGTCCTCACATTGCTGTGCTGTTTACTGGAAGAGTGTGGTGTTTTAGTTACTGCTGAGCACTCCCTGCACAGCATCGGGGCTGCCTCACTAACATTCCTCTCATGCACACCTGTAAGCTTGTGGTTGGGCAAAATCTTTGCAGGGGATTTGGGACATATCCAGGACAGGTGATCCAAACTGATCAGAGGAATATTCCATACCATGTAATGACTGATCAGACATACCAGCTAAGAGAAAAGAAGGTGTGAGGGCTGCTTTTGCTTTCTTAACCTGCCTTCATCTTGACCCATAATTTTTCTTTTCCATCTTATTTTCTCCCCTCCCTGTCATTCTGAGGAGGGGAGTGATAGAGCACCTTGGTAGGCATGTAATATTCAGACAAGGTCAACCCACCACATGTTGGCAGCAAAATTTTATTGTTCATGTTTTAAATATGAAATACAGGCTATGAGTCTTAAGGAAAATATCATTTTAGTCCACTGCAACAATGACTGCGAATGAAACAAAGGAGGGCAAAATTTTAAACTATGCAGTGTCATAATAGGTAAATCTAAAACAAAAAAACCCAGATACTTTCCAGGTAGTATAATGCACTGTCAGGATACAATATTTTTAAGGATGTTAAAAATGAATTGAAACTCACTTTAATTCCTATTCCTTATTTTAAATGTATTTAAATGTATTTCTGTTTCTTAAACACAACCCTAAGTGTAGAAAGTAATTTTATACTGTCTTTGCCCCTAGTTCAGCCAGTTCTGTTTTCAAGGAACTAAGTTTTATTTTAAGCAAGGAAACACCACGTCTTCACAAGATGGAACATGCTGCTTTGGGCTAAGGTAGGGTTAGCTGGCTGCTGGTTGGGATCAAACCACGACAGGAAGCAGAATAACTTGCTTAATAATATTCTGTGTCGGAAATAAAAATAAAAGCAGCAGTCTCCCAGTGTTGTGTTCAGACAAATAGGAAGAGTCCTATGCCTTTAAAACAAAGCCATAATGACAGCACCTTCTCTGTCTTTACAGCATCCTATGTAGGCTTCGCCTATGTAGTAAGTAATAGAGCAAACCCTATCATATCAAGCACTATCACAATCTCATATTAAAACCTAGTTTTTGCTAATACCATTGATGTTGTTTCCTTAAGAGGACAAAATCACTCATTCACAGCAGGAGGGGAGTGAATAATCCAGCTTTGGTGGCACTTGGCATCCAGTCAGGATCAACCCACCACAAATTACCAAACACATTGGCTACAGAAGAGAGGAAAACCACTCTTAATACTTCAACATTGATCAGAAGCAAGACATAACACTTTCTCTTCAATTCTGCTCTTCCTAGGGTGTAGAGGATTAAGAAACCTCCTGCCCTCCTTGGACTTTGATTCATATTCTTTTCTCTGACTTCTTCATCTTAGTCCCTGTTGCTTACTCATGGACATATGGGAGTTTAATTCGAGATGCCAATCCTTCATGTCAGTTTATACACAAATACATTAGAATAAGCATGACACTAGTGATCAGGATATGCAGACCTTACATCTACATCTGAGCAACCTGTAGAAATCTGCTATTTGATTCTTAATGGCATTGGCATGGGTCAGAAGGTCTGATGACTTGCAGGGAACATTGAGATCCTCTTAGAGAAAGAAACAGATCTCACACAGCTTTAATGGCAAGAAATTCTTCCATATTCAAATTCCTTTAATTCAATCAGCTGCATGTCAGCACTAGGAGTTTTTGTATTTATTTTCTAAAGTAGTTCTTGGAGATGGTACAGCAATTACTGAAGTCAGAGCAAAGTTCATTCTTAATTAAATCCAAGTAAAATTTTGGATTGAATTTTTTCCTTGGTTAACATTTTGGACCTTATTCAAGGAGTAAGAATAATATTGATAAGATGCAGCAAGCCTATAAAATGTGCAATTCTAGTTTGTTAATTTTGGTTTGCTTTGTTTTAGAAGTCATAAAATCCAATGAAAAGGTGCTAGGAATAGGATATTAAACACCAAATTGCAATGCAAGCATTCTTTCCAGTCTTTCTCAAATTAGGCATTCTCAGCTTGTCTCACTTGTGAGTTCTCTCCCTGCACTAGAGAAGCAGGAGTGGTGTGCTCCCATCAGTACCATTGCAATCCATTAAGCTGTGACTCCAGCAATTGAATATAGCTCTGCTTACAAGAAACTGGTTTCCTCTGGTCTGAAAATCGAGGAAATAAAACAGGACAGGTCTTAAAACCCTCTCGCCCCCTGCTGCTCAGAGAGCTGAGGACTGCCTTGTCTGAATTAGAGTTCCCCATTAGTGATGGTGTAAGTGGATTTCATGCTCTGTGCTCACCTTAACCTTACGAGACTCCGGCTCTATCTGCAAAGCCTCTCCGCCAATTTCCCTCACAGCTCAAAGCTTAATGGGCCATTCAGGAGCTAGACTGCTCTTCACTAGCCCTACAAATAATAATTTCTATAAGCCTGGGACTTTTATCCACAGGTATTCCCCTCTCTGCAGCCTGATAATTCACCTCTAATTACTGCTGCATGAACACCACCGTTCTCTCATGCTCAATTCCATATCCTTTCTCCTCTGTGCCACTTGGTACATCAGAAAATCAATAGATGGCTAAGGCAAGCTCTCCCACTGCTCTGCCTTCCCCAGATACACTCTTCCTTAGCAATTCTAATGCTTGCTTCTATTTTCTTCTCTCAGCCTGTGAGAGCTGCCATTTTTATTCCCTGTGCCTGATCTGATTCCAGACTGTTCCAGACCTGCTCTCAGGTCTGTTTTGTGAATGACCTTGAATGAAGCTCTTCTGTGGCTACGTGAGACTTCAAAATCTTGTCGCAGATTTTCAAGTCCTAATTGTGTAACAAATGGTGATGTTATTCCACAATTAACCTTTAGTTAGATGGCATCACTTCTTACACACAGTAATGACATTTGTACTGATGTAATTCCATGTATAGTTTGATTAGGTGATTTTAATATAATTATAGAAATACACAGTAAAAAATTACTAGTAAAATTATGATTGGGAAATTATTAGTCTTGGATATAAAGGACATTTTGAACAATGAGATATTTCTTACTTATCCTTATTTAAAGTGGAAAAAGTGAAAAAAGCCATTCATATATTTTTTTTTCTAGTAAAAAGGATCACTTCCTTTGTGAGGTCAAATATTTATTTTATGTATTCTCATTTTAATAGTCATAGCTAAGGTTCAATGGTTCTAAATCTGTAGCCCTAAAAATAAGCTAATTAAGTTGATAATTTTGAAAACTGCACATTTCTAAAAAGTTTCATGCATAAACCAAGGTCATAATCCCATACAGGGAGTTTTAAATTAAGAAAGATTAACATACATTAACATACAATAATGTGGTAATATTTACATCTCAAGTCCCAGTCAATGATATTTGTGGGGGTTTTGAGTAATTTTTCCTAGTATGTATATGTATGTCTTCAGCTAGAAACAATTAAAAGACCAGGTGATGCTGAAACAATTCTGATGCATTTACGTATGGATAAAGAAAGCTTTAGTATTCTGCTTGTCTTGGATAACACTTTCTCTATAAGATCAGCACAAGGAGCAATTACCTGCCTGAGAGAATTTCTGAAATCGGTTTTCCAGCAAACTGGCTGTATCCTATTATTTCCTCCAGCACTCTGCAGACACATGTTTTGTGTCAATGCATCCTGCTCAAACAAGCGAGATCACACTGAAGCAAAGGATCTTGCCTAAAAGGTTAAAATTTCACTGCTGTGAGGAAACGAGTGACCACAGGACATTGAACTGCCTCCATCCTTCATCAGCTCCACAGGAGGAGCATCCTAGCTCCTTGCCAACTGACTCCTTTCTCAGAGATGCTGGACAGATGCTGGACAGCCACTCTTGGTCCCCACCTTGGCTGTGTACAAACGGCCTAAAAACTGCTTCTCTCTCACCATGTGTTAGCTGCAGGTGAGAGCAACTTAATATCCAGTTAGTTGTCACATGGGAGAAAATTTAAGTCTATTTTTTTTCTGGGTAAATAATCATTAGAATGGCATGAGTTGGAAGGGACTTTCAACATCATCCAGCTGCAATCCCCTGCCATGGGCAGGGACAGCTTCCTCCAGACCAGGTTGCTCAAAGCCCCATTCCAACCTGGCCTTAACACTTCCAGGGATGGGGCATCCACAGCTTTTTGGTGCAACCTGTTCCAGTGCCTCACCATCCTCACAGTGAACAATTTTTCCCTAATATCTAATCTAAACCTCTCCTCTTTCAGTTTAAAGCGATTCCCCCTTGCCCTGTCACTACATGCCCTTGTAAAAAGTCCCTCTCCAACTTCCTTGAGTCGAGTACTCCCTCTTTGAGTACTGGAAGGTTCTGTAAGTTCTGCCTGAAGCTTCTCTTCTCCAGGCTGAACAACCCCAGCCCTCTCAGTGTGTCCTCACAGGAGAGGTTCTCCAGCCCTCTTTTGTGGCTTCCTCTGTACTCACTCCAACAGATTCATTTTTTTTCCCATGTTGAGAGCTCCAGAGCTGAAGAAATTGTGTAAATTGCAATAGCATTTGTGGATCTGGGTGTTTCAGCTGTAGATATGAAATATTTAAAGCAGAACAGAAGGAAAAACAGCCATCAAAAATTTTACATACCAGAGAACATGGAGCATGTATGAAGGGGAAACCCTTAGTCGACAGTGAAGCACTAAATGGGACTAAATCAAATGAGACTGTAAGAGCACAATTTCAGCACATATACTGTGCAACACTGAGGAAGAAACAACAATAATATTTGGAACTTATCTATCCTTCATTGTCTTTGAGAACATTACATTCCTTCATTAAAGTAGGAAGATTTTTTTATTATTTTTGCTGAGATTAGTGAAATATTAATGAGAATAGATAGTAGTTTCCTGGTCGAGACATTACAGATTCATTGTAAGTGGGTGCCTCATTTCTGGAAGTCTTACCATAGACTCTTCCTTTGAACTGAATTTTAACAAAACTACCGAGAAAATGTATTTTGAAAATAAAGTCCTTTCAAGAGTCTCCATTTGTGTAAATGAAAATTAAAGCAGCTGAAAACACCAAAGAACTGTTTCGAAGCATGTCCCAAGGCTTAAGGGGCATTTGCTTGGTCTTTAACTTTACAGGACTTACATCTGGGAAACCAAGGAGTCTTTCCTCCAGTTAAAACAGTTAAAGCAAAGCAGGAAGGCAGGTTCCAGCTTTTTATTTATTTGCTCTTACTAACACACACTTTTATTTTCCTTGCATGTGAATTAACAGTCCTTAATCTAAAAGAGAATATAACCCAGATGATTTATAGACAAGGTTCTCCTCCAGCCTCATGGTATTTGATCTTTAGTTAAGTGAAACATTGTAAAGGGCTTGCAAGCCCCTTCTCAGTAATGTAGTTCAATTTTAACGGAAATAGAAAAAAATACAGAAATCCAATATATTAAATCACTAAATCTTGAGAGACTGTAATGCCCTCAAGGACTATGCAGATAAATTGGCAGAATAATTAATACTCTGGTGAAAGAAAGGTTAAAATTACAAAAAAGGCATGGTAAAAGTTATGTTGAAATGATTGAATTTGTTATATGCTCTATACAGCCACTTATATATTTGTTACATACTCTTTATAGCCAGTTGGCTATAAAAAGTTTATTTTTTATTTTACTTAAGTGAAAAGAAATTTTCATTCTCTTATTTAAAATGAACAGATAGCAAGAGAATAGACTTTTCCCCAGGGTATATGTGAGATTTGGATCTTAGAAAAAATTATATATATATAAATGATTTTAAATTACTTTCAGGAAACACATGAAAACCACAGGGAAATCTTTTTGTATAGCAGTCAGATGAAAGTGCTACAGTCTCTATTATTTGGAAACTCTGGGGCTAAGGGAGTAAGTCAAGAAATGGATGGGCTTCATGAAGTTTTGGATCAAAAACATTCAGACTTCCTGAAGATTACATTGCCAGCTTGTGGGCTGTGCTGTAACCTCAAACACTGCCATACATTTTGCCAAATATTTTAGATGTCCAGAGAATTTTAATGTCTTTTACAACTGCTGCACAGCAAAATCAATAGTATCTTGACAGATTTTTCCATTTATACGTGAATGCCTACGTATTTTATTTTCAAAAGTATCACTTTGTTATAACACAGCAGACCTAATTTTTAACTAGCTCCTCTTCTATAAAATTAGTCTTTTTATTATGCATTCCAGCACAATCATACATAGGTCACTAAAATGAATAAACTTTGGGATATCATCTTTTAGCATTAAGACTGCTGGTATGTCAAAACAGTCTTTAAAAAGAGAGAAAGTTACGACCTGTTCATATATTAAATGTCTTCCAGGAATTTTGTTTGGCAAAAATACTGGTGTCACTTCTGCTGAATTCTCCTCAGCTTTCCAATGACCTTAAATCACACTGATTGTTTCAATAGGGAGGAACATGGAGACTATTCTCCAGTTCACCCCTCCAAAATCAAAGAAAAAACCATTTCTGAATATACTATGTAGCAAAAAAAAAGTCTTGCAAATTGCCCAGAAGTGACCACATACCACCAGTAGTGAATTTTCTTTATAAGGCTAAAAATATGAAAAACAATTTCTATCTGTTACTGTTTTGATTTTCCACACCACTCCTTTCAGTGGTCTTTGAATACATTGTATTCCTTCAGAGTTACAGACCTGAAAAGACTGAACTTTCATTTTCGTTATAATGCCCTTTCTTCATAGGAGAGGTGAAAATAATGCTATCCAGAGCAAATCTGCCCCACAAAAAGAGGCTGTAGTCTTAATCTCATCCCATAAATGTTAAACACGAGATGTAATGGATACTCATCTGGCTGCTTTCACAAAACCCCTAATGCAGCATCTAACCCTGTTTTACAGCATGGGCAGCCTTCACTTTCACTGAGGCACTGTTCGAAGAACTGCTCATTGTTCCTGCCACAGTTCTGTTTCAGGCAGAGTGAATCCTCAGTTTTGGAGGGTGACACGAGTTCCAAAGCTGCAGGCTTTCCCTGCCAGGACCACAGGGTCTACACAGACCCAGGCAAGCTGCAGACCTGGGGACATGCCCCCCACACCCCAGCCTGTGACCTCCAGTCCACAAGCACCCCAGGTAACTGGTGCTTTACAGAGAGCTGCTCTTAGCCAGAGCCACAGATGCAAAACAGGGATGGGGACAGGCATCAGTTCTGGGCTACATTCACCTCTGGGCTGTTAGAAAAAGAAAAGTGAAGGTCACTCTTTCCATTAGATTCTTTCAGGCATGAATGCATTGGTATGTGCATATTTTGAGACAATGTCTGAGGAAAATGCACAGGCTGGCAGGAGAGAAAATGGTTATAGAACAGCAGAAAATGCACAGTGGCTACAACTTTATATTTCCCTGTTTTCAGAATAATCACTACAAATAATTCTGAGAACCTTATTTAAAGAAATATGTGTGCAGAATTTGCTTAGGATAGAAATTAAATTGTGGGGGACTTCAGACATACAGTATAATCATATGCAGAACTGCAGTTTTAAGATATGATTTTATTCAAAGGTGGACAGTTAGGAGTAAATGGAAAATTTTCACACCTTGATGACACTGTTCTGCAGTTTCAGTGACAAAGAGCTTGTCTGAAACATTTCATATAGATCTTTGTTCCAACAAGGCAATTCCTCCTGTTGAAAAATGCGCATTTTAAATTTTAGTATACAATATAATAGTATATAGAGCATAGAATATAACATCACATTGCAATACTGTTGCAATTTTACTCACTGGATATTGTCATTAAATTAGTGATGTAATTATGTTTAACATAAAAATTCTGAGAAGCTATACTCTGTGACATAATGGTTTCCTGTTCTTCAGTTAAAAATGAAAATTCAGATATGCCAGAAGCAAGTTTCACAGAAAAATTGACTTGTCCAGTTCTTGTATAAAATAATTTAAAAACATGAAAGAAGAATAAATCCTTTTATAAAACGCTCAAGAAAGACTTCATATCCTGAAGTTTCTGAATTTATGTAGGGGGTGACTTTTGTTTTAACATCTGCCAGTCTTCATTGTCATATTGCAGAAACACATCTTTATGTATAAGCAGAGAAAAAGACTGACAGGGTCTTTGCCAGTATGGAAATATCTTCTTTGATCTTTTTGCCCACAAAAGGTGATGAAAAAACAACACTAATTTGCCTTTTGTACTTTATGGTTGACGAAACATCAGCAGTTGTCAGAGGATTTTAAAGTATTCATGAATACTAGTGCTCTACAACATGGATAATACAAGTGCACTTGATTATTTATAACCCAAGACATCAAACTGAAGGCTCTGAGCCAGACAAGTGTTTAGTTTACATTCTGGCTCTTTATTCTGTTTTGCTTTTTGCTTATTTGTTTCTCCAGAAGAGATTGTCTTCTGTTCCTGAAACGAATTCGTTGCTGAGAAGCATTTATAAATCAAAGACCAGTCTCGTTTCCTTGCTGTCTTTCTCTCTGTGTGTTGTTTTAAGCTGGCTGTGCTCTGCCCACATGCATTTGAAGTTCCTTTTCAGCACTACCAAGTGAAGGGATGCCATTTTCTACATTAAATAGTGGCTCTGTGCTTGTGAAACTTGGCAAGTGGAAAAACAAGTGTCTTAATTAAAATTTTATTTTTTAAATTCGTGTGAATTAATAATGCCAAAAATATTTTTTAAATCCTTAACATTGTTTTTATGGAATTTAATGTAATTCAAATATCATTCACAGACTCTGTAATGGTATTATGGAAGACACTTGTTAGATCAGAAAATACAGGATGTGTTGGTCAACAGTTGTGCCCATAATTTATCTGCCCACATTGTGATGATACTGCCTTAATATTTCTCCCTCTGCCTCTTGGGAATGCCTCTCACCTTTAGGACTTCTATAGTCCATTTATAGTCGTCTATTTTCATGACATCTTAAAACTGAAGTTCACAACTCCAATCTTTAAGCCATCTTTCAAATAGCTTGGTTTTGCTTGCTGGCTGCAGCTCCATTATTAATTACCAAAATTAATTTCTAATGCAGTCACTTTAGCAATGTCAGAATCTTTCTTTTTATTTCTTCAGGTTTATATCTTGAGCTTTTTGAAATTATTTTCCTGTTGTGGTTGATTGTTAAAAATCTTGATATCATCTCATTTCCACTGATGCAACAGTACCCTTTAACTCTTTTATCTTTTACTCTTTTTGACAGTCTTGTCTTGATGTGATTTTATTCAATTGCTCCTTGCTACTGTTTAGTATCTTCTTCTGAATCTACTTCCATAATTAGAGTAGTTAAAAGTTCTCTCCCTTTGTCTTCTGTGTACTCACCAGTACTTAAAATGGCATAAATTTTCAGTGCAACATTTTTTGTATCATCAAAAGCTTTTAGATGCGTAAACGAAAGCATCCAATTTGTATCTATAGATTTATTTCAGGAAACACATATAACTAACATTTCTTTGGGAAATATTATTGCTATATCAAATTTGTTCAACTTGAGCTAATGGGTGTAAAATTATTTAAACAGGAACAGAGGGAAGTGAGAAATAACAACCAAGAATTAAACTGATACACAACAAGACATAAGCCTGCACCAGGACCACGTATTTTTAACCAAAAAGAGTTTTAAAAACCAAAAGAGATTTTCTTATTATCTATAATTTTTATTAAAATCTATTCATATTTTTGCCAAGTTTTAGCATTTTAGTTGTATTTACTAATGTGCCACATTCCATTGTATTTTGCTTCACATGTAGACTGTTTTCTTTCAGACCTCTTTATAAATTATTTTCATCTTGCAGTGCCCAAAGACAATCTGTTCTACAATAATTTTAGAAAACAACTGCTTAATTAGTTGGCTGTATCTCCTCATCCTCTATCCTTTCCTGGCTTTGTCTCTGTTGAGGTTTAACCCCAACCAGCCATTAAGTACCACACAGCTGCTCACTCCCTTACCATAAGACTGGGGAGAGAATTGGAAGAGTTAAAGTAAAAAAAAATTCATGGGTTGATATAAAGATGGTTTAATAGGGAGAACAAGAGCTGTGCATGCAAGCAGAGCAAAACAAGGAAATCACTCACTGCTTCTCCTGAGCAGGTGTTCAGCCATCTCTAGGAAAGCAGGACTCTGTCACGCATAACATTTGCTTGGGAAGACAAATGCTCTCCAAAACTCTCCAAAAGTTCCTCCAATTTGTTCTTCTTCCCCCTGCTTTACGTGCTCAGCATGATGCCATATGGTCTGGAATATCTGTTTGGTCAGTTGAGATTGGCTGTCCCAGATATGTTCCTTCTCAGCTTCTTGTGCGCCCCCAGCCTTCTCACTGGGGTGATAAATAATGCAGAAAAGCCCCTGATGCTGGGCAAACACCACTTAGCAATAACCATCCTATACTTGTCATTGTGAAGAAAGTTAACCTTGGCCAAAACCTTATTAAATCATATTTTTGATTGTGCTTTTACAGGGCTCATTTTCTACACAGTACTGTGAATAATGTTGGGATCTCCTACTTGTTATTTGGCCCTTTTAAACCCAGCAAAGATTACTACATAAGCTGAAGCTGAAAAAGCTAAAGGCAGGGAGGGTGAAAAGCCGAAGGGAAGGAGTTGTTAAGTTGGAAGATGACAGTGAAGAGAAAGGTAGTGTAGTTACCACAACAGGGTAACTATGCTACCCTGAGTCAACACAGAACAAGTAATAACACATCTGCAATAATAGGTGAACCCTGAAGAGCTAAGCAGGGGAAGGAGCAAAAGATTCATCTCAGAGAAAGCAATCCTGCATATAGACTCCTTGCAGCATCTTTAGGAACACGGAGTACATGACTGTTTGGTGAATACTACTTTCAATTATATATACAGCTAAGCCTTTTAAATTTAAATTTCAGAGCTAACTTATAGATGAGCATTAAAAAGATGTATAAATCCCTCTGTGTGTGCTATGTGTTACTCTTTGCAGGGCAGTTCTCTCAGCATCAGTGTGTGAGCTGAAAAACTGCATGGATTAGATACTGCTATGAACAATAGCCCAATAACATCCATAGCCATGGGAAAAAGTAACTGTGTGGAAAGGATTAGTGTGGCAGCAGCTGGTGGTGTAGCTGAGGGCTGCAGTAAACCTTATGGAGTAGAGCTGCATTGCTTGCATATTGATGGTTTAGCTTGCATATCCACTCCTGCACCCTGGGGCTGCAGAAATCAAATTTCCTTAAAGTGGTGTGTAGGACAAAGAGATTTATTGACCATATCTTCAGCATCTGAATAAACATACTTCTCTCAAAGCCTTAGATTCCTCCTTGGCATGCACAATGCTGAGTGTGACAGAGGAACATATTTCTGCAGATTTTCTAGTTCTTTCTTCTGAGTCTTTTTCTCTTGTCAGGACTCACAAGAATGTTCTCAAGCCATTGAATCTGCACAGCCCTAGTCCTGACTCCATCCTGCTTAGCACACAGTACTGTAAATGGGGGTGCCCCTGTTCTGCTTTCTTCACTCCCTCTCTCCCTTCCTCCTTCTCTCTCCCTCCCCTTCTCCAGGATTAGACACCTGCATTTGTCTCCACACATCAAGGAGTGACTTGTCTCCAACAAAAATCTCAGCTAAATTCTATTAGCCTAAGATCTGCATGGAGAAACAGTATTTAACTGGGTGTGCTTTAAATTTAATAGAGGAGGAGAAGCCTACTGCAAATGGATTTGGAGAGTTACTTTACTGACCTGGGACACTGAATAAAGTAGAAAGAGAGGAAGAATGTCTCAGAAGGCTTTTACCTTTCTTTTTAAGCCCTAGCTGTGCTGGGCTTTCCAAGTGGCTTAGTCAATCTTAATAATAGGTGAAAAATCCTAGGAAGTGTACACAGCATCAGAGGAAATGGAGTCTAATGTATTTACTCCAACAAAATCCATATTCACTTAAAAAGCCATATATTTCTGTACAAGCAAAAAAGCATTCAGAACAGAGACGTGTTTAGGTTTATTACATAGAAAATATTCAGTGCTAGTAGATTACATTTACAGATACAAGTTTTTATGTACTGTTTTAAAGGACAATTTAAAGCATTATTTTCAATATTTTGTTTCTTGCCAGAGACAACAATAAACTTTAAAGAGCTTGAAAGGATTCATCCTAGTCATAGTGTCTAATTTAACTTGGAAAAAGCGTATCTGTTCAGCAGGGACAGAAATAGTAATTTTATTAAACATGTAATTTGGTGGTGTTTACAATTCAACCTACACTGTTTATAAATATGATACTAAATGGTCAAGCAAATGCATGCAAAAATTACATAATATTGCTGCCCTGTAATTTTAGTGTCCTGCTGTTGCTCTCTTCAATGCGAACATGAAAAAGTGTTCTACATTCAAAATAAAGCTGCATTAATAGTTTATTGTGTTTCACTTGCACATTATGATGTGACATCTTTAAAACATTCACAGAGTTTTGAAAGATATTAATTGTAGCTACGTACCTTGAAAGATACTAAGCCAATTTCTATCTCAGCATAAGTCAATTCAACTCCAAATAACAAAATATTGCAGACAAGTAGGGCTAAAATTATTTTAAACAGGCAGAATTATTCTCTCCCCTGAGAGAATATTTCTACAGGGAATCAAGGTGTAACTCAGTCAGCACACTGGGAAACAAGAAGACATTTTTTGTAAATGTGCTAAACAATGAAATGCAAACAATCCCCCCCCAGAATACAACAAATATAAGGAAGAAAAATAAAGTGAGAAAGAGACAACTGAAAGCTCTGAGCAATTCTTAGAGACAGAAATGTTCCCTGAATCCCTTGTCTTTGCTTTGCAGGTCTCTGGCTCTGCCAAGGAATGAAGGATGGCTTTGAAAGTTGGCCAGTTTGTGTTTCAGATGGCTGATGCAGTCTAGTTTAGTTTCTTCAGCAACAAGAAGGTGGGGATATAAAACCAAGCACCTTAGCTTCCCAAACAAGCAAACTCTGCTTCGGTACTGGAAAAGGACAGGATAAAAAGGTTTCTTCATAATTATTCACGGTGTCATTTATGAGATGGGCTACTGATGAGACAGTACACTCTCATATGTGTGGAAAACAACCACAAAGAGTCTTGAAGGAAGACATGAAAAATATTTTGGAAGGGAAAAGAAGAACAAGCTATCCCTCACTTATACTACTGAAGTGTCCGTGCCATGGCTTGGCTCTTTACTTTGAACAAGAACTGAGCAAAAGACAACTGTCTGCACTAAAAACCACACATTTCTATCCTAAAAATTCAACTGTTCATAGCAACTAGAAGGCCCAGGTAAACTTAGTCACCTCTTCTTCAGTCTTCACCCCCATGTAGGAATACAGGCAAAACCTGCAAACTGTCTTACACTGACAAGACTCTAATTATCTCCCAGGTGAAAAGGTCATTCCATTTCCTTATCAATAGGCACATGAACCTGTTTTTGTCAAAAGGTATAAAATGCAAAGGAGAAAATATGTACATTTTAAAGCAGAGTTTTAAGGGATTTAATCTTCATTCAGAATAAACATAGGTACCATTTTCTAAGTGCCTGCTTTACTGTTGCTGATCATGACAGAGAATACAGAGTACTTAGAATCAAAGCTGCATGGAAGCAGAAAACAGGGTGAGGGGACAGAAGAAGGGGTAATGCTGTCTCAAAGCCATCAAGTCCCTTGAAAGCCTTTCATGAGACTGTCTGCAGTGGCTGAAGCCATGGCAGATGGGACACCCTGCAGAGCCATATGCTACCTGTAGCAGAATATCTTCACAGCTGGATTTTTCTGCCTTGTACAGATAAATACGTGCTGTGGGCCAGGGCCATGTGCTCTGATGACACTGCTGGATGCGGTGGCTGCGGGAGGGAAAAGGAAATGGCTCTTTGGCTGTGAAAAGTTAGGAAATATATTTTCAAGTGGGCAGAAAAAGTACTTGGTTGTGCAGTTTCCTTTAACTAGGGATGCAGTGTGCAAAGCAGTGCTCTAAATTACAGCAGGCGTTGCTCTCTGAAGCCAACTGACACGCAATCTTGAAAAAGAATCCTGAAATTATTCCAGTGGCACTGAAAGGATTAGGGAAATGAAGCACAAAGTGACAAAAGAGATTTATACTATTCTACGCAATTGCACTGCAGCTAAGTAATAGAATCTCTTAAATTTTCAAAAGTGTCACAGAGAAACCATTTCTAGAATAAGTGTGTGTAAACAATGTGAAACAGGGCATTGCACAGGAAGAGGGGACCACTGTGACATCCCAGTGGGATCACTCAGAATCACTAGAAACTTTACCTCTTATTTCTTTACACATTGAATTTAAAGAGAACACACATAAAAGTTGTCTGCTGAGTTATTAAGCCTAGAGTTTTTGGCTTTTTTTTTTTTTCATTCTTGATATCTAGAAGTAATAAAGAGATTTAGAGAAGGTAGGAAATTATTATGGCAGCAAGGAAACATTTATTTTGAAAAAAAAACATTTTTAGGGAACCACAGCCATTCAAATCTTGGTAAAAAACCATAAGAATTAAATTACAGATTTATCACCAGAATTGGAAGAAATAGATATAACATCTAATGTATATCTTCCTATATGAAATTGCAGAATTCTGTACTTATTACTTACAATAATTCCTTGATCAACTGATCCTCTGTTTACAAGTCAAAAGATGATTTTTCTCATTGTCAATCCACAAATTCATTAAAAATACATTCTGTGCTGCCTCCCAGAATACAAAAAAGGTTTATACCTGCATATATTTCCTGTGTGAAGAAAGAACATTCAAAAATGTGTTTAATGTTAAATGGGTACCTATTTGAAATTTTGTGACACACCAAAACTTCTAACAATTAGTGATTGGTTGAAAACTTCTCCATTGTGTACTAATCTTTACACATGACTTTTTTTGCTCTTGTTGATGAAACAATGTTTATGGTTAGAAGGTCAGATCAACTGTTGTGACTAAAAATAAATTAATTCAGGCTTCTTTCTTTGCTCAAAATTAAAGAATACAACCCAAATGAAAACTATTCTATATAAAGAAAAAAAAAATCATGCAAAAATGGTGGAAAATAACACCTGTAGCTGTTGTATGGAAGTAAAATAATAAAGTTTCTGTAAGTCTATGACATTTACTGAGCAAGAATGAGGAAGTCTTATGTGAAACTAGGTCTGAGCTTAAAAAGAAAATTTTATAGTGGTGGTGGATTGTTTTTGTAGTTTTTTGTTTTACTCCATTTGTTTTGGTTATTTGTGGCTAATGAAATTTTAATAAACTCTTGAGCAGTCTTTTAGACAAAATAATATGGCAGTATATGAAAATGAGAGATGTGGAAGCAATAAAAATATATTTAATAAATATCCTCGTACATAATTGTAAACTTATTTCAGATGGATGTGAGGAAAATTTTTATTTGTCAAATATATACCATGTAGTTAAAAACCCTTGCTGTATAGCTTCTTTCACATGTAGAAAAATGTTATTAGCATCTGCAGCACATATTTGGCTGCAAATATGAAGAATAACACAAAATCTGACCTTTTTGCTTCTCAATGACTATAAATTTCCTTTTGGAATCACTTATTTCCAAAATGGACAATCTGACTGTGTGATGCAAAATCATCCTTTAGAGAAGTCATTAGATTAGTATTCCTACACTGACCTTCAGGTCAAAGAAGATTTACTGATCCTGATAGCATAAGTGAGATCAATGAAACAGTGAAATATTTTAGGGGGCTGACACTTTCCATGAAGATTCCTGCTATTCACAGCAACCAAGACACATCATTACAAGCAAAATATTTGAGTTACTAGCCAACAAAGGTATGTATTGCCCATATACTCTGTTTTTAATTTCTCCTTGCATTTCTCACTCAAAAAATCACTTTTCTTCAAAGGTACCAGGAAGCAAGTATTTGGATTAGTTTTAATAAGATCAATAATAGGGATTAATGTTTCAAGATATTTCATTGGCTATTATCTCTTTAAATGTATCAGAAATCTTATAAGAATGGCACTGAACTGAATGTAAGGCATCATATGCAACAGCATTTCAGCTTAGTCAGTTTTGTAGTTTATATGATGTTGCAGCAGTATTTTCAACACAATGAGCATTAAGAACACATGAAGTTTGACTGTATTTTTCTAGTCAGTGACTAGCCTGGGGATGGGCTGAAAGCATTCCCAGCTCTTCATTGCACAGATCTCCAAATGAATGCACTGACTGCTGTGCTCAATGTAAACTCTGTTGTAGCAGCTACTATCCACCTAAACTGTTGAAATAGGGGAAAGCAAAAATGGTGAAGGGAATCAAAGGAAAAAAAAAAAAAAAAGGAACTGACAAGAAAATCAGGTCTGAATAATGAGCCTGATTTATCATTCACCAGTCTTATGGTGACGAATAAAATTAAGTTGGAGTTAGTCTCAGTAAAAGATTTCCAAAACTAAGGATTAAAGGTTTGAAAGTTTCTTGGATCAAAGGATGTACTGGAGGATTTTGCCACTGAGTAAACAAATTTTTTTTTGGTTTTGAAATTAATATTTAAAAATTTCATTTCATGCAAGCACCTCTGCAAACGGATTATAGGCAGAATGAGGTATCAGAATCCTGCCAGTATCCAAAATGTCTTAATTTTTCATCTGGGAAGAAGATTAACTTTTGCTAAGAACAAGCATTCAATCCTGTGTACTTGAGCTGAGGCTGAAAGCCAATTACAGCCTGTTGTGCTGATGATTTTTGTAAATGAGATGCTTTACATTTACATACATGTATAACATTAAAAGCATAAATCTTTACTTTAGCATCTCAATAAAGCAGCAGAGGATTTTCAGAGGAACTTAGTTCCCAGATATTAATGTACAATATACCTTAATTTCTGAGAAAAAGACCTTTCATATCTAAATACTGATGAGCTATGCATGTAACCTAAGGCATCACGTTTTGAAAAATACCAATCTTACTGTTAGATTTTACACACTCTCCCCCCTTGCCTCACCCCTGTCAAGGATTTAGCACTCAAAATAACAATATATATATCAGGTAGCCTGAAGTTAAACCATATATTAAATTAACTAGATGGATTCAAATAGCTGAAGTTGTCTCTAGGGAAGCAGTTTAGCTTAGGTTCATCAGTAGCTTTTATCATACATATATTCAAGAAGTGTATATTCAAAGTAAAAATGACAAGTGGGATTTTATAGACTCCACATTTTTTGTAACTTTGGATTCTAGAAGACACCTGAAGTTTGAAAAAAATGATATATATAAAATTTATAACTTCTTTTAGATGTTAAAATACCTTAAATCACCTTCTAAGCATCTAGAACAAAATTTTGGTTTTCAGTCTTAGGAAGCAAGAAAAAAAATGGAAGTAATCTGCATATAGAAAAAACAAATATGGGAATACATTACATTGTTAATATCACACAAATAATAACATATTCATTTTCCCATCCATTTTGCCATTTTTCTGGTTCCAGTATTTCTCACAGGGAAGAATTGATTCCTCTTTATTTGGAATCTGACAAATCACTGGACAGGAATGTCTTGCAGATTATTCTGACTTTCTGGTCAGAGAATGCCATATCAAAATAAGTCATTTACCAGAGATGTTACAGAACTCAATGCTTGAAGACAGGTTTGGAATTATTATTCCGTCAGAAAATGTACTTTTGATGCAATTTCTGTTACATCTAAAGGAAAACAATTTGCTTAAAAATCTTTATGGTTCAGAGACTAAAAAAAGTAAACCTGCTAGTTTTAACAGGATGGTCTAAGTGGAATATTTGAAAATGTTCAGATGGGGGATGGGGAAAGTAAGCAAATTTATTCTCTGAAATAAACACCTTTTGAATTCTAAGTTACCCCGACAGAATCTAAATATCTTCAGTCTTTTGATCATATATGACTTACAAATATCAGCATAAATGAATGTAAGTCTTAGCCCTAAACATTCAGAATTTGTTGGAACAAAAGTAATGTTGAAATTATGGAATGTATTTAACATGGGAAAGCATTATTACATCTTGTGTGCGTTGCACTAAATGCAATATAATATACATCAGAACTAAACCTCAACATTTTCTGCTGCTTCAGCAAATAGCTATTTCCATCTAAAGCTTTGTCAAATGGCATTAAAGGAAAAAGCTTATTCATTTCTCTATGGGCATGTAAATTCTATTCACTTAAAAAAAAAAAATGTAAGCCACTGCTTCTGGTTTTGTAGGAGCAGTTTATTATTGTCAGTTAGAAGAAACAAAACTTCTCTCTTGGTAGAAATACCTTCCAGATGAAATATATGACGTTTACTTAGTGATAAACAATGCCCAGAGGACAGGAGGTGCAATTTCTGACATATGCGAATTTTGAAAAAAAGAAAACCCTACTATCAGCATTTACATATTAGCAGGGGTGCTTAATAAAATAAGGGCTCTCAATTTGTGAGAACACAAAAGTTTTCAGGAGAGTGTAACAAACAGGTTTCTTAGTAAATGACTTTTCAATGAAAAAGGTCAAAACATTTTAAGTTGAGCACCAGCAAACTTGAATTTCTATGCAAAGCCCAAGATTCTCATTCACTCCCATTTCAAGACATTAAACCCAAGTGTTTTTACTAGACTAGACTGACAGAATGGACAGATAGATGGAAATGCTGGGATGAGGGCACATGGTGTGAATGTGCTGTGTGAGTCAGATTGGTGACAGGGCACTTGCTACGGTGTTAGACTGAAAGGGCTAGACCAAGCAGCAAGGTTGAAACTTTAAAAATGTGTCTGAAATTAATTTTAAAATATATTTAAAGTGAGAGAGCTGAGGAATTTGCACTTGAACCATAGGGGGGTCAATAGTTTCAAGGCATGGATGCCATACACAATTCACAAATGGGAGACCCATCGCAGCTTGGGGTTGTGCAAGTGTGATGTCCCCACTGTAGCACCTTCTAGGTGCAGTAGGAAGGACAGCGAAACCCACCAGAGTAGGAATGCCAGCTAATCTGGTACTTTTCTTTACCCAAGAATCATAAATTCATCTCCCATATGAGAAGAATCCAGATGTTCCCTGTTTTCTGATCCATGCATACCTGCTGATATTGAGATTGCCTATAGCTATGTCAGGGCACAGACACTGGCTATGATATCCTGTGCTGCATCACATCACTGTGCTGTAGTGTACAGCTGTGCCACATCACTTCTTACTCTATGGCCCAGTGAAAATAAAAGCCTTGGAAACAGCACTGTGAAAAAACATTTCAAGACATTAATAATTCTCACATGGCACCTAGGTAAGCAGGTTTCAGTACATTTCAGTTAGCAATATTCATTCACCTAGTTCGAAATCTAATATTTCTCTTGCAAAAAAAGATCAGACTCATTTAATATGAGATTAATTATTACATATATACTTTTCAAATATATTAAATGATTTCTTCAAATACAAGAGTTGTTTTTTCTTTTCTTTCTGTCATAGCTGTGATGGTTACAGATGGACAAGCATTAATCGTGGTTAAGATCCCAGATCAGTAGTATTAGGAGTATTAGGGTGTTAGGGGTATTCAATTATTCACAGACTAAATAAAATAAGGTAATTAAGAAATATATGTTATATATGAGATACGAAGGCCTTTTATTATTGGCCTTTCTGGGCAATGTCTGGGTTACAAGCCAAGAAAACTTCCTGTAAATTGTAGAGGGGTTCTTCAGCCTACAGGTCTCACTATTGCTGTGGTTTGCTTTTCTTTTTATTGATTTTTGATTTCAAACTAAAATATTATTAGCATCCAATTGATTATATTTAAAGAGTTTATCCACAGCTATTCTGTCCTCTGTGTGCCATAGTATAACTTCTACCTTTATTTTACAGGGTAACACACCTGTGTGTTTAATGTATGCTATGGACAATACCCAAGGTTTTAAGGGGATTTGCATCTTTTACTGCTGCAGAAGAAGAAGGAAAGAGAGAGAAAATATCTTCTATGATTTGCTCAGTTTAAGCAAAATGGATCACTGTTACTTTCAAGGACATCTCCAGTGGAATGTAATCTCCAACTCAGTGTAAAAGAAGCTCTGAAATCTCTCATGGTCTCTTTTTCATTATTCCCCCACTGACTAGACCTAAAATAAATTGAGAAACTTATAAAAAAGAGCAGATCCTTCTACAATTATTCTGTATCTTTCTCTGAAATTTCTGTTCCCAAAGAAGCCTGTTATTTCTTGATCTCTTGATCTCCCTATTTGCAGTGGTTCCCATGATATGTAATCATATACATAGTGAAGAAAGCTTCACCAGAAAATTATTCACTAAAATGTCACCTTTCCTAGTGCATATCTAAAGAAAAAATTGTTTTCCTTCGCTTAGAGTTCTGATTATGTCATTGCATATCACAGATTATCCTGTCTCCTCCTTGGCACAAGAGATGAAGCCCAGTCCAGCCCATTTTTAACAGTCTAAACTCATTTGGCTTTCTGGAAAACGGAAAATTTTCAACATATCTCAGGATTGTCCAATCATTAGCACTATGCAGAAAACCATCCAAACTTCTAAATACTGATTACAGTGAAATTTGGCCTCTGTCTTTCTGGTGTAGATGCATATGAAACACAGTCCAAGTTTAAGAGATGGAATCTATGTTGTTCCCTCCTCATTTGATTCTCACGGAGGAAAACAATTCCATGTTTTACTGATTAAAGAAATACATGAGATAAATAATTTGGAGTCACTGTAAATGGCCTCTTTAATGTAACTTTTATTTCTTTTAATATTAATGCAATTCAATAATCATAAATCCAAGGTTTTTATAAATGCACAATTTAAATTATTTTCAAGGAAGTCTTTGAGGACATAGAAATCAACACCATGTAGTCCAAGCCCAGATGCCATAGTATTGACCACTTGATCTAGAGGGCAGAAAAGCTGGCAGATAGAGAAAGAGAGAGAATTTGTCTGGAATTCTAGGGGAGGATCAAAAAGAAAACTCTCTTTTCCAAGGCTAAAGAGATAGAAGTGAGTGCAATTTGGATCAGGCTGGAGTCAAGAATTGAGAATTTATACAACAATAAGAGAATCTGAGGCAAGAAAGGGGCAGGGTGGACCAAGGCTGGATGAGCTAACCTTCAGCTGAGGAGGTAAAATCCAGATCTGGGTTTGAGGTCTGGAAGCAAAATGGTATCAAAGACCAGACTTCAGCCTGAAGCAGTTTAATAGTCAAGTTTTCCCAGGTGCTGCCTAAAAAGATGTGTGCTTGGCAGGGATGTATAAATACGCACTTCTGTTTGATGGATGACTCAGGGCTGAATGAACTGTTTATCATTTCTTATTAAGTATTTGAAATATTCATGTCTTATATGCTGACAGAAAACAGGGGTCCAATTCCTAATCTCTGCACCAAACAGCTTCTTTTCTTCATAGTTTTCCATTAAGGAAATATTAAAAAGGATACAGGTAAATGTCTTTTACCCTTTTTTTTTTCCGCATTATACACAATGGGCAGAAAAAAACATTAACTCAAACACAGCTCAGTTTTAAAAGCTTACTTGCTCTTAGTATCACATTGATGCTAATGCTTTATAAGTTTAATATGTGAAATAGCTTTGTCATAAACCAGTACCTCCATTTTGTCTTTTATTTCACTTAAATACTTTCTTCAAGGGCTCTATGAATAAATAATGGTAGTATACCATATACAGTAGTCAAATTTTTTTCTGTATTTTCACATGCCTGGAATAAATTATGGAACGTTATTCTAGATGGGGAAAGAAATAGGCTTGATAGAACCTCCTCTCCACATTAACAGTGTGTGTAGTGTAGTGTATGAAATACACTGTAGATGATACATTTGTATCTACATAGATATACATTTGTAGATGATGATGAGCTCCTAATGTCTGGAGCTGGGCACAAGAGGCTGGATACAGAAGATGCACAGGTTCTGATGGTTGAGCCTTTGACTTGTATGCATGTGATGATGAAACAACACCAGCCCTTCTTCTGCCCTAATCAGGTATTAAATTGACTAAAAGAGCAAATTCCTGTCAGTTAATGAAGGAGTATTTTCATGTGAATAACATATTTTAAGAGAGATATGATGGTGTCTGACCATGCATGCAGAAGTTAGAAGCTCTAATTAGCCAGGTGTGATCTCCATGCTACCAAAACCAGGTAATTTTAGCAATTTATCAGCAACTGAAAATTCAACAGTGATAATATATGTTTTTTAAATAATTACACATGGAGTCAGAGCTGACCACAGCTAAAATTTTTTTATATTCTCTGTATTGCAACATACTGCTGCCGTTTGCTCCCTAGACAGACCTGCCATAGCTTATGTCTTGTTTGAACCAGAAAGCTTAATGCAGCTCTATATTTATTTAGACTTACTAGTGAGCAAGAATATGAGTCAATATCTCACTAACACAACTCATTACTCTTCTGTTGTGCACAGTTTGAAAGGTACCTTGGTGCTAGAGGTGGGTCTACAACAACAGGCTTGTGTGGGTGTTCACAAGGCACACAGGCCATTTCACATCATCAAAGTGGAGATATTTTTTCCTAACCTATCATTTGTAAAGACAAAACACACAAGTTGTTGGGACATACTCAGATACAAACCTGAACTGGACAGGCCTTTGTCACAGGGTAAGAAGTAAACCACATGAAAGAACATGAATGCTTTTGAAAGTTAATGGATGAACAGCCTAAGTCACACAGGGTCCTAAATAAATCTGTGCAGTTAGCACATGATGACAAGCACAAAAGCATTGTATTGTCTGCTATGCATTTTAAAAGGGCACATCCTAGAAATTAATTAGGGTAAGAGAGAAGGATTAAATAATATATCTTTGTAATTCAATAACTGTATTTTTCCAAAAGAATTTTTCTTTCTTCAGCTCAAAAGTATTTTCAGTGATTTACTCCAATGAAAATCTTTTTTTTCTACCATTGAAACAGCCTTGCTAACTGTTATCACTAGAGGACAAACTGTGCTTAACTGCACCTGCATCTTGGGTCTGTTCTTTGCACAAATGTGTACAGAAAGATGAAGAAATGTTTACTTAACAACACATTTTTCATTTTTCATTATTTGAATTTTATCTGTGCTGCACCATTTTGAGGTCAATGTTAACAAAGAATTTATACATGGAAAAAATTACAGAAAATAATTATTACTTTCATTCCTAACCAATATTCTGTGTTTGTCCATATATATGTATATATATA